>WNWU01013574.1:6104485-6152068 GCA_012654045.1 Ptyas mucosa
AGAGAGAGAGAGAGAGAGAGAGAGAGAGAGAGAGAGAGAGAGAGGGATGCTGCGTCAAGCTAGACTGAGGAAACTGGCTGTGAGAGGAAGAGAAGCTGGGTAAGCTGGACCCAGACGCTTCCCAGGTCCCTCATCCCAGAAGCAGCAACCTCACACTCTCCCCTCTCTGCTAGCCCCCTTCTTCACACGGGATCTCCCAGAAGCAGAGACAGAGAGAGAGAAGATGGTAGCGGTGGCCGCTAGCATTGAAGGAAAATGCCACAGAGAAATAGGAGCACACAAAAATGCCACCCCTTTCTCCCTCTCTGTCTCTGTTTCTGGGAGATCCCATGTGAAGAAGGGGGCTAGCAGAGAGGGGAAGAATGTGAGGTTGCTGCTTCTGGGACGTGGATATCTGGGACATATCTCTTTTTCTCACAGCAAGATTTTTCGGGCTATTTTCAGGGTTTTTTCAGGGTGTTTTCAGGCTGATTTTTGGGCCGATTTTGGCCAGAAAAATAGCCTGAAATGGCCCGAAAAATGGGTGAGGGTGGTCTAGGTGGTTGTCCAATTTGCCAGTTCTCCAAACCATGCAGAATCGGAAAAACTGGTTCAGGCAAACTGGTCCCTCTCCCCTCCTCTATCCATCTACCCTGTTTCTCTCAAAATAAGACATCCCTGATAATAAGCCCAATCGGGCTTTTGAGCACATGGCAATAAGGCCAAGCGCTTATTTCAGGGTTCAAAAAAATATAAGACAGGGTCTTATTTTTGGGGAAACACAGTATCTAATCTTTATCTATCTATCTATCTATCTATCTATCTATCTATCTATCTATCTATCTATCTATGTATCTTCTCTCTCTCTCTCTCTCTCTCATATATATGATAGCTAGATTAGCTAGCTAATCTAGCTATCTAATCTAGCTATCGTATATATCTATATGAAGTTCCATCTCTTTTGGTGTTTGTACTTACTCATAGGTAAGTATGTTCCGACATTTTGGACCTCAGGGACCACCAAGTTCATAATTTTAAATCCCATGGACCACTAATACGAATCCAGCGTGCCGCTTGCTGAAGCACCTGGACTCCCAATGAGAGGATGAGGTCCTTCAGGCACTCTCTGTCCTCTTTTTCTCTCTCTCTCTCCCCCACTCTCTCTCTCATTCTGATTCTCTCTCTCTGATTCTCTCTTTCATTTTGTCTCTCTCTCTGATTCTGTCTCTCATTCTCTCTGATTCTCTCTCTCTCTCTTTCATTTTCTATCTCTCTCTGTCTCTCATTCTCTTACTCTTTCTGATTCTCTCTATCTCTATCTCTTTCTCTCTTTCATTCTCCTTTTCATTCTCTCTTTTATTCTGTCTCTTTCTCTCTGTTTCATTCTCTGTCTCTCTCTGTCTCATTCTGATTCTCTCTGTCTCTGTCTCTGTCTCTGTCTCTGTCTCTGTCTCTCTCTCTCTCTCTCTCATCTCATGGGCCAGCCAATTTCTTGGGGCTGAGAAGAAGTGAAGCATTGCCCTGAAAGACCGAGGTGTGCAGAGCACCAGTAAGGGCTGGAAGAAGTGCGGGAGTGAAGCACTACTTGAACTTGCGTGGCATCAGCATTCACCTCGGTATATTTGTGCCAGCTGGTGGTACAAAGCAGCCCTCGTCTCCTGCTGCTTGGGACATGGAGCAGTAAATGGTGACTGGTCCAGGAAACAGCCAGATTTTGCTTTCCATTGCAGACGCCAGATCGGCCCCCTGCAAACTCTTGTCTTTCGAGGAGCTCTCCCTGAAGTGGCGGGGGAAACTTTGGTCAAGCTCCTTGAGAGACAAGAGATGAAGCTTGCAGGGGGTTGATGTACACAATGGAGAGCAATATTCAGCTGCTCCCTAGACCAAATGCTGTTTATGGCTCCGAGTCCCAAGTGGCAGGAAACGACGGCTGCCTTATGCCACAAATATACCAAGGCGGAATCCTGATGCTGTACTGCAGCAGAGAGAAGAAGCCGGATTTTGCTCTCCATTGTGGACAGCAGATCGTCCCCTACAAGCTCTTGTCTCTCAAGGAGCCCGACCAAAGTTCCCCGCGCGTGTGTTCCCGCGCGCAGGCCAGATTAATTGCTCTCAGGCCATATCCAGCCCAGGGGCCATAGCTTGAAGATGAGTGCAATATAAAAAATGCAAAAATACGAAAAATTATCTGCGGACCACCGGTTGGTGACCACTATTCCAAATGATTAGTAGAAATACAGGTAGTCCTTGACTTACAATCAAAATTGGGATCAGAAGTTTGGTTTTAAGTTGTGGTTGTAAGTCAAGGCACCACATGACCAGCCTTAATTCTACAGCCATTTTTATGATGGTTGTGAAGTGAATCACTGAAGTCATTAAACACATTATATTGTTATAGGTGTGAATCTATTTTATCGAATGGTTCTTTTTCTGTAGACCTTTTTAAAAAATTGCTTATATCTTAAAGCCAGAAACAAGTTAAGCACAAAATCCTTAATGCGCGCGCGCACACACACACACACAATTAGAACCTTATCCTGCCCCCAACTTCTACTAATTGGCTCTGTTGGAATGAAGTAACATTTTGAGATGGATTTGTGAAGACTAACAAAAGAATACTTTTTCTGGAGGAAAAACAATGAGTAAAAATAGAATTAAGTTATCAAAGATTTTAATAACTGCCTGGACAAATGCAACAGAAAAGGGGCTTATGCACCTTTAATCATTGTTTAGAATTTGTTTAAAGAAGAGAAGGTATAACATTTGATAAATAATTGTTTAAATTTGTCTAAATTTCAGCAGCAATAAATACATTGACAAGCTGAAATTCATTCTTTTACATAGATGTTCTACTTTCTTCTTTGATGGAACCTAGAGAAATAGATTTCTTTTCTCTTTTTGTCAGTCCCACTTCCTGAACCTGAGCTTTTGCAGGAAGTGCTTCTTCCCCTTATTGACAGGGCTACCTGTGAGGTTCTTTACAGTGACTTTAAAGAACCTGGGATGGCGACTGTAATAAAAGATGACATGATGTGCGCAGGCTACATGGAAGGAGGGAAGGATGCTTGCCAGGTAATAATCATTTGTGTGCATGTGCCTTTGAGTCATTGTTGACTTCTGTTGATTGCCTGGCAAAGTCCCTTTTCTTGGCAAGATTTTGTGGGAGTGGCTTGCCCTTGCTTTCTTCCTAGGGATGAGAGAGAATGACTTTACCAAGACTACCCAACTGGTTTTGTGCCTAGGGTTGGGCTAGAATTCACAGTCTCTTGATTTGTAGGCCCAGTATCCTAATCATTACAGAATCTAACATTATTTTTTATTCATTCTAAGCATATTGCAGTTTTCCTCCCAATTATACATATATGAGGAAACATTATGAGGAAATGAGTCCCTGCGGATTTTATTCTGCTAGTCATTGCCAACTATCGGGGAGCAGTGGTCATCTCTTTTTCAAGAGCATTGAGCCAGCACTGTCCAAAGACATTTCCATGGCCATGTAGCCATCATGATGTTACGGAGCACTGTTATCTTCCCACCAAAGTGCTACCTATTTTTCTACTTGCATTTGAATGCTTTCAAACTGCTAGATTGACAGGAGCTGGAGTGTGGACAGGAACTCACCCCATCATGTGCAGCTCATGTCTCAGGTCTTTCCAGTCAACAAACCTAACATCTTAACCTGAGCCATATAGCCATATACATAGCAGGCAACAGTATTTTAATATAGTTTAGGCTGCAAGGTGATGATTGGTCTGAAGCTGGGACAGTAAAATTGCTACTGTAGAAATGTGGACACTCTGCCCTTCTAGTATGTATGGAGTCTCATCAAAGAGCTTCATTTAATGGGTTCCAGAAATAATTTCTGCCATGGCACTTGCCCTCTGGAACATCATTCTCCTCAAATGATATTGGCCCCTGAATAGATGGGGTTTTCCTTCCTGCCTAATTTATTGATAAGAATTTGGTCTAATCATGACTTCCAAAGTTAATATTAAGGACTGTTCATTACTAAATTACTAAATATTGGGCAATTGCTACATTACTAAATTATTCATAAATTCTAGGATGTTTCCTGAATTTAGATATTAAATTTTCAAGGGGCTGGTTAAAGATATTAAATTAAACATTTAAACAGCATTAAACATTCTGCAATGTAGCATTAGTTCATAATATGTACTGAACAACAAAATAAACATAAAATGGCTTCTGTGTGCCTCATGCATTTTAATATGCCTTTTAATGTGAGCTATTTCCGTTTATTGCAAAGACATCTGCTAATGAAGTTGTTATTAATTATTATTGTAAGAGGTATTTTGTTTCTATACATCTATTTTCCTGAGCAAGATTTGCTCCCTTTTTGATATTTGTCTATGGAGATTCTCAGTCAATCAGGTCATGGTTGTCCCAAAGGTGCTTTTTCAATAGCAACTGAAATTTGGTTTTTTAATATTTGCTTTTGTTACTATTATACTGATTGAACAAGATCAGTTTACCATTGGTTGGAGAGAGGCAATTGCCCCATGCTGTGAGCCATGAGTGGAAATCAATGAGATATTCCTTCTGAATCCTCTCATCATTTTCTTTTCTTGGTATACAGAGCATTTTGCCCCACTCAAACTGTCTTGCTCAAAACCTTTGGGTAGTATGATATAATCATATATCTAATGTTGAAGTAAGATTCACCTATTAGTCATATGCAGGGGTAGGCTTCAAAAAATTTAGTAAGGAGTTCTCTGCCCAGGTTGCTGGGTGGAGATGACCATGGTGGCCGTGGCCTAGTCAGCCTCCTGTATGGTGGGGAGGGGGCGTTTTTGCCGTCCCTGGGTTCCGGAGTTTTTTCTTGAGCCTCCGGGAGGGCGAAAATGGTCTTCCCAGGCTCCAGAGGCTATCTGGAGGCCGGAAACAGGCCCATCTCCCCAAACTTCTGGTAGGCCCATTTTTTGTCCTCCCTGAGCCTGAGTGCACGCCCTGCACTTATCTGCATTCAAAATGGGCCTTCTGGGGACTCCTGGGAGGGACCAGGTGGGATGGGAAGGGCCAGCCAGGAATGGAATTTGGGGATTCTCCAAACGGCACAGACTCTTAGCTAGAGGTTCTCCCGAACTCCTGTGAACCCCCAGCAGCCCACCCCTGGTCATACGCAAGAACCTTTTCTGACAGTAGAAGATTCATGTTATATTCTTAGAGAGTAATGTTTTATTCCTTTATTTTACAGGCAGACTCAGGGGGACCATTGCTTTGTCCATGGAATGGAGATTGGGTTTTGGCTGGTGTAGTGAGCTGGGGAGATGTCTGTGCTGCCCCCAAACGCCCTGGTGTTTACATTCGGGTTAGTGCCCACACCAGTTGGATCTTGAGACATGCTCCAGAAGTAAAATCTAATTTCATTAATGCCCTAAACCTAACAACCCCTAGCAATGGATGTTCCTTGGTTGCTTTTGCTAATATAGCTATGCTTCTTTCATTAATTATCAATATTATATCTATTATTATATATTAACAGAAATTGGTAGAGTATGTCTGAATTTATTTAGATTGCTTGCTGTAGCTTGTGGAAACTGACTTTTGTCAAATCTATATGACTGCTTGAAATGGAAAAGAATGAAACTTTGATTTTTGGTTTTACCAATTACATTGATAGATTCTTATAGAATTGGTAGTTTATATTATTATGAAAAAACAAAAAGTTGTGCTTTGATGTTAATGCCTTATTTTACTGCAACAGAGAGAATCAGAAGTCAGTGCTTCTTTTTCTTTTTCCTAACCCTTCCTCACTTTTCTCCCCTGCTTCCCCCTCACTGCTTTCCTATTTACTTTCCTATTTTGTATCTTATTGTGATCACATGGGGCAAGGCATAGAGGGAACACATAGCTGATAGTTCAAACTCCCCTTTATTGCTTCAACTTTTCCCCAAACGCTCCCACATTTACAGCAAGTCCAGGAGTAAAATGCTCACACACATATCTCCAGCTGCCTCTGGCTGCAAGCATTCCAGCAAAATGCTGTTAGCACAATGGCTTCAAGGAAAGAAGTCCAATGAGGCAAGAGAGCAAGGCATTGAGTCCACGAAGCAAAGGAGCAAAGCAATGAGTCCACAAAGCAAAGGAACAAGGCAATGAGAAGGCAAGAAGTCCAATGAATTCCAGACGTTGACAACAGCACACAAAACTCCATGAATTCAGTGCTTGTTCCCAACAAGCACCCTTCCCGAAAGCATCTACTTAAGTATCAGTCCCCAGGTGTGCCTTGTGAAGAGGGGTGGGGTGTTCTCCTCCTGCGTCATCAGGTTGTCCTGCACTATTCCTGCCTCCACGCTACTCTCCATGCCCCGGGGTCAGGAGAGGGTAAATTTATATCAACTTTTCAGGAAAGGCAGGCATATTGAAGTCCCACAGAAGCCTCACTAAAATAACTTGAAATTTCATAGAAAGCTAAATCTGTTCCCCATCCTTTCTGGGTTGGCCACCCGGGGGGGGGGGGGCAGGCTGGGGAAAAGGGAATGGTTTTGTATAATGGGCAGGTGCATGTGCACATGCATAACTTCATTTGTGTGAGCAGTGGGTGTACACACACACCCCGCCTGCACAAATGGAGCTGTAGTGAGTCGCAGCCTACAGATTGGGGACCTTGATCTACACTGTTTGGCTAGATGTGCTGTTATACTTTGCATTTTAAAATACACACAAAAAACATTTCTGTGAAATTCAGTGTGCAATGATTTGCTTATATAGTAATTACGAGCATATGAAACAGCTGTTTCCCTATTTTCTTAATAGTCCTTATAATACTAGGTTGTCATAGGTGTGAAGGCAGACTAAAAGAATGAAGCAATAATGAACTCATAACGACAAGATAAAGAACTCTTCTTTGCTGAAAGTTGGCAAAATAGCTGCTACCAATATATTTGCCCAGCTTCCCCTCACAGAAGATCAGGGAACAGGAATGTAACTCTGCACTATTCAGTTTCAAAAGAAATCAACGCTACCCTGTGCAAGGACATAGAAAATTTTGAACTACTCGTGGGTTATGCTTTGTGCAAAAATGGCCAAAGTTTTTCTTTTAAACTTGATTTCTTATCTCTACTGTAAACTCTTCAATGAACATCTCTTTTAGGTGGTTTTAAAATGAAAGTTTCTGTCTCTTCTCAAGAGCATTTCAGAAAATCAGATGTATTCTTCCATTTTTTCATTGAAGTGAATAAAAATATTGTCTCCTTCTGGACTGGATTGCATGGCAATTAAAAGAATGGTTTCTTTATTTAATTTTAACTTTCATATAGTGTTTCATAATTGATATATAGTTGATATATTAGTTATGTTCTTTTGTTTTTATTTTTTATATTTTTTTAGTTTTTTAAACTAAATAACATTTTTATTTCAAAAATGAAATAAAATTAAAAAGTTAAAATAAATGTATTCAAACAATCTAAGTTGTTACTGGAATTGCACAATTATAAAGAATGTATTCATACTTACTGACATTTCATCCCAAAGTCTTCAAAATTCATGGTCTCCTGTTTTCCAACAAAGTTAAAGAGAAAACTTCTGTCTGTATCTGACAAACTTGCTCCTTTTTGCAATTCCTTGGAGATTCCTCAACTTTATTTTCAGAAGTATTATAATTAATCTTGCTGCTTGCCTAAACCCAGACCACTTGAGTAGAATGGCTGCAGGTGCTAACATTCAGTAACTGAACAACAAACTATGAAAGGTAGTATATATCTCATGTAGCATTCAGAGGTTATAGGCAGGGGCTAGGAACAAGTGTGGATCCGTTAGATCACTTATACTTTCAATTACTAAATGCCAGAGTCTATACTATGAGTACAGTGAATTTAAGCTTGTCTCTTGAATTTCAGTAACAACATAGAACCGTGATGGCGAACCTATTGCACCTGTGCCAGAGGTGGCATGTAGTGTCTTTTCTGATGGCACATGAGCTGTCGCCCGAGTTCAGCCCCGCCACGCATGTGTGCATACCTCCTGCCAGCCAGCTGGTCTTCAGGTCTCTGTCACACATGCGTGAGGTGCATGTGGGGAGCCACACCCACATTGCATTTTGGAGGTTTGCGTGTGCACATTGGCAGGTGCACGCTTTGGATACTCAGCCTGGAGAAGGTTATCCATCACTGACATAGAAAATTAGAAAACAATGATACTTTCTATTTTTTATACATATGGCCAAGTTATAGGCACAACAGATTCTCATATCTGCTAATAATTTATATTTTCCACCAAAAACTCAAGATGCAAAATGAGATATCAATAGATTGATAAAATAACCCCGAAAATAATGGAGGGAGCAAAGGAGAGATCTGGGAATGGGATGATGGCATTACTGTTTCTACTAATTCCTTGCATATTGTGAAAGACTCCCATAGTTAAATGTGGGTTGTGTGTTTCTGACTTACCACCTCTGACCTATTATCAGTCAGGAGACTTCACCATTAGTGTCATTACTTCTCATAGCTTTATTGTCTCCGATACATTAACCTTCACAGAAGAACATGGGTTATCAATCATGATCAATGATACAAACTAGCTTGTGACAAAAAACTATGTTGGGAGAAGAAGGCTTGTTCTGCTTTAAATTTGTAGTAGCAAAAAGACAAGTTTAAGCTCACTCAGCTGTGGGCTGGAGAGGAAATTAAGACATGTCATAAAAACAATTAACCAAATTAAGTACTATGATTATGAAAATGTGATGTTTCAATTAACATCTGTCCTGATAGCAAAACTCAGAATGGATAATTAAGGTAGTCTTCAATTTATGACTACAATTGGTACCAGAACTTCCATTGCTAAGTGATATGGTCTTTGAATTATCATGTGACTGGGCCCAATTTTATGACCTTTTTTGCTATGGTCATTAAGCAATCCTGTTTCCTCCATTGTCTTTGCTTGTTGGAAGCCAGCTGAGATCCCATATCATATAGACTCTGAGATGGTCATAAGTGTGAGGACCAAAAATACATACAAGTAGTGACTACTTTACTTAGTGACCTTTTGAACTGATGAAAAATAACTTTCTGATCAATTTTCACATTTATAATCTTTGCAGGTCTGTAATGCAATGGGAAGATATAGTAAGTTTATAAGCATAGTTATGGTTTCACTTAGTGACCACTTTGTTTAATGACAAAGTTGAATTGAGGAAGTATACAAGTGGTATAAAGAAATCACTTCTTGGCAGATGAGGTTTGTCACTGCGTTCTTGTATTTACCAGCTGAGCTCTCATCTTCTGGACTATTACACTTGTCGTAGATGCTCAGAAGTTCTTATCTCTCTAAGCTAACTGAGCAGCCTCCCCTCACATTCCTTTTCTAGTCTTCTTACTCCTTTGTTCTCCCTGCCAAGAGGTGAGGCAGGAACACTGCCAAGATGTAGCTAATTAGGTAGCCAATTGACTAATAAGAGTTATCTTTATTTTTACCTTTACAATAAAATGAGTTTTCTTAGAAATACTTCTTCGGGTTTTATTTTCTTAATGTATACTTTCAAGGAAAACCACGGTCCAAACCTCTAAACCAGGGTGCGATTATCCCAGAGCCAGGATGGGATCAATCAACTCCCTGACACCTGGTAGCAGTGGAACAGTTAAAAGTTATTGCTTTTTTCCTTGTCTGTTACTTCTGATAAGATCTCTAGGCTAGTTAGTTAGGATGATTAAATTTGCGATTGCGCAACGCTAATTTAGTTATCTACTAACATGCCGAAGAAGAAGAAAAAAGGAAAAATGCAACCCAGAGTTTTCTCTACAACTGATTTATACTCTTCTGACAAGAAGAGACAGAAAGGAAGTTTTCAAGTTTTCGGCCACTTGCCTCCACAACCCGACTAGGAGAAACAATCGTGGGAGAAACTCAAACTGATAAAATGCCCTTGCAGAAGCTTCGGGAACAACAATATGAAAGAAATGCTACTTTTGAAGGCGATGAACGACTGAGGTCAGTGATATCTCTTTCTAATCATGCATTTTCACAGACAATTCCTGTAGAAGCCCAAAGATTTGAAACGCTTGGTGCAAGGCCAAAGTTTTCACAAACCGCGGAGCATTTTTCCTCCTACACAGAGAGAGAAAATATTTGTTATTCTCCTCAAAGCTCTGAGCAAGCCATTAAAAGTTATCGTGATCTAATACAAGTTTATGAACTATCCCAGGCAAAGATGGATTTGTTTATGCTTGAGCAAGATAAGAGAGAGCCTCGTGACTTAAAAATCTCTAAAAGCACCATTTTGGCTTCTTCAGAGCCAAAGACACATCCCCTGGTGGATTCTGTGTCAGGCCAATTAAAACAGAGAGCAATGCACACGTCACATGAAATCCTCACTGATCAAATTACAAGTGCCACACAGGCAGACCTGCCCGAAACTATAGGTGCAGCACCATCTGCTGGAGAAAGTTATTTACAAGAGGAAGCTGAAAGGCAACACAGTTTACATGAACATTTTGAGTTGTTGCAGCAGACGTTAGCAAACGTGTCCTTGGCTCGTTCAAATATTCAGGCTGAAATGCCAAAAGTGCTTCCACAGACCCGATCTCCTACACCCCCTGGTGGTGCTGGTGTCTCTTTAGATGGAACACAAGAATGCTTAATGCAGCAAAGGCAAGCTCAAGCACAAATGGCAGCTGGAATACAGCAGATTCCAATGCAACAGCCACAAATGCCTGCATATGTGCCCCCAGCCATGGCACAACCAAGACCAGCTCCTGGTCCACCTCCACTGGCACAGCCAGCATATCAAATGCATGTTCCTCACCAGGCATTTTCTGTTGCCCCACTAGCTGGTGAGTCCAAATTAAAAATGTCAGGATGCAATTATAAAGCCTGGGTCAGTGAGATTACACTATTGCTTCTCAGAGAAGGCACTCACTGCATGATTTTTAATCCTCCTGCACAACCATGGACTCCTGCAATAAGACATTTAGAGATTAGAGCTCGCACAACATTATTGATGTCCATGGATACTGAACTGCAGGTCACTTTTCCGCCTGATGCAACAGCCCAACAAATTTGGGCCCAATTGGAAAATTGCTACAGCCCGTTTCAATTGAATCTTCGTTTTTGCTCATTTCTGAGCTCCACGGTTCGAGATTGAAACCTGGTGATCAAATTGGAGGACATTTGACCAAACTGAAAGGAATCAGAACAGAATTGAGAGAAAGAGGTCATAATATTGATGATATTCAAATGATCAGCATTATCTTTAACTCATTGAACTATGACTGGAAAGATGCTGTTTCAAAAATTAACCAAGTCCCTATTGCTCAACGCACAGTGGATAATGTATGTAGACTGTTAATTGAACAAGAGGCATTCATGTTAGCCACGCCACATTTGAGAGGATCACCCGCATCAAGGGCTCCAGCAAAGCATCACTTCCGAGGAAGGGCCTATGTTCCAAGGATGCCAAGATGCAACATCTGCAATCATGTGGGACATGCCACCTGGGATTGTTCCCAACGAGCACCAGCTCCTGTCTCATACCAGCCCAGAGGAACAGATTCCAGAGGCAGAGGCAGAGGTGGAAGACAAGGTCGTCGTGGTCCAAGGCGTGATTCACAAGCTCCACTTGCCACACTGGCTTTAACCAATGATCCACAATTTCATCCAGAGTACAATAGACAGCTTTTGTGGACTTTGGACAGTGGTGCAGCATTGCATGTTACCTACAGAAAGGAACTTTTCACAGAGATGCACGAGCCTGAACCTGATCTACAAGAACTTTACTCTTTTTCCAATCATCCTTGTCAGGTGAAAGGAAAAGGAACTGTTTATGTTGAAGAGCTCGATACATTCATCCCTGATGTTTATTACATACCAACAGCAAATAGCAGTTTGCTTAGTCAGGCCCACTTGTCTAGAGCTTTAAAGTTCCAGGTTCACCACCTCGAGAAAGCAAGTTACATAGTTAAAAATGGAGATATTGTTGCTGAAACCATGTTGATTGGTGGTGTTTATTACTTAAAGCCAAAGCCTAAATCGCAAGCACAGGCAAGTATGCAAATTCCAAAGAAGGAGAGCACAGGCCCAGAGAGAGATGCTCCAGAGAGAGATCCTGTTGCTATTCCAAAGGCTCCTAAAGCCAACAAAAAGAAAATTAGGAAACAGGTTGCTCAGAGCAAGCCTGAGGTTCCTCATAAAACTGTTAATGTTGAAAATTCACTAACTGGTAAACCTTTGCATTACAGGTGTATCCACAAATGGCATAGAAGATTGGGGCATGCCAGTTTCCGTGTTCTTAGGAAAATGCCGGAATTCGCAAAAGGTTTGGATCTAAAGGGGTGTAAGGTGTTTTTGGATTGTGCTGTCTGCAAGAAAGCCAAATCCAAAGCAGCAGCCATTCCCAAACAAGCTACACATCTGTCAACATGCATTTTTGATTTGGTACACACTGACATAGTCGGTCCTTTTCCGCCAACACTTGGTGGCAGGAAATATTTTCTAACAATTGTTGATAATTATTCTAGATATGGATATGTATATCCTATGAAAGAAAAATCTGAGACTTTTCAGATCTTTAAAGACTTTGCAGCCCTTGTTTCTACCCAACACCAAGTTCGCATCGCCAGAATCCAAAGTGATCGTGGTGCCGAATTCATGTCTCAGCATTTCCAGGACTGGATGCGGAAGAATGGAATTATCCATCAGACTTCAGCTCCTTACACACTGGCTCTTAACGGGGTCATTGAACGATGACAAGGGGTCCTGCAAACCATGATGCATTGTCTCCTAGAAGATGCCAACCTTAGTATGCCATACTGGGGTGAAGCTATCAAATATGCAAATTACATTGTCAACCGTACTTGGAGCAGTGTAATAAATCAGATTCCTTTCTTCATGATGTATGGTTACAAGCCCGATCTCAAAAACCTCCATATTTTTGGTTCATACGCTATGGTGAACATTCCCTTAGCTCAAAGAAAAAAAGGAGGTCCAGTAGCAAAGAGACTGAGATTTATGGGTATTGATGATAACTCAAAATGGAGCAAACTTATTGACTCTAAACATGTAATTGTGATTTCCCAATCTGCTAGTTTTGAGGAAGATGTTGACTGGTCCAGGATTCATTCCAATGATCCTGGAGTTTACTTTCCTAGAGATGATATTGTTGATGCCACGCAGCCTGATGACCAAGATTCACAGGCGAATGTTCCATCCACCAGTTCTTCTCAACCCGATGTTCCGTCTTCGCGAGCCGCGGATGCTGATGCTAGCGACGAATGTGAGGACGAGGACAAAGCAGAAGAAGAATGGACTGTTGTTCTGAGACGTTCCAAGAGGGCCACAAAAGGAATCCCTCCACAACGATTTTCGTGGCAACTGACAAAAGTACCCTTGCCTTTGATTTGCAATGTTACACTTCCACCTGATACGTTCACACAAATCCAGTATCTTCCTGATTCAGAGCAAGAGAAGTGGTATGATGCAATGCAGGTTGAAATGGACAGTCTAAAAAAAACTTAAAGTATTTACTCCTGCAAAACCTCCAGCAAACAAAAGAATCATTGGCACTCGATGGGTATACAGAATCAAAAAGAAGCCAAATGGTGAGTCATTGTACAAGGCCAGACTTGTAGCTCAGGGTTTCGCTCAACGTTATCCTGAGGACTACACAAATACCTACTCACCGACAGTCAGAACTGAGAGTGTAAAAATTGCTTTAGCAACTGCAACTATCCTTGGTTTACAAATTTTCCAGTTTGATGTTGACACGGCTTATCTACATGCTGACCTAGATGAAGAAATCTACATGAGAGGCCCTCCAGGGTTCCGACAGCAAAAAGGGGATACCTGGTTTCTACAATAAAGTCTTTATGGTCTGAAACAGTCTGGTTTAATGTGGTACTTATGTCTTACTGACAAACTAAATTCAATGGGCTTTATTAAGTTTGAAACTGATGAGTACGTGTTCACAAAAAGATCTAACAATGCATATGAAATAGTTCTTGTTTATGTTGATGACATTGTTTATATTGGTCCAAATAAGCAGATGAGTGAAAGTTTTGCCAAAGCTTTGCAGAGATACTTCACATTGAAATTTTTAGGTCATATTAGCACTTATTTAGGTGTTCAGATTGACAAAACACAGAAGGGGTTTAGTCTTTCACAAGAAGATAAAATAGAACAAATTTTGCATCATTGCAACATGAAGGATGTTAACACAACAAAGACACCCATGCAAACAGATTTTCACAACTTGACACAAGAACCGAGTCCTGAGTTCGAGGATCAAACACTTTATCGTTCAGTCATTGGGTCACTGTTGTACATAAGTAGTTGGACCAGACCCAACATTGCCCTTAGTGTTAATCTTTTGTCATGACACATAGGTAAGGCAAAACAATTTCATTGGACATGCGTTAAGAAATTATTGTGATACCTAAGGCACACAAAACACATGAAGTTATTGTTAGAACCAACACATACTGATTATGCAGAGTTATGTTGTTATGCAGATTCTGATTGGGCGAGTGATAAGAAATCACGCAAAAGTACTTCAGGTTATATGATGTTCTTGAATGGATGTCCTGTTTATTGGCAAGCGCGTAAACAGAATTTTGTTTCTTGTTCATCTACTGAAGCTGAATATGCTTGTGCTTCAGATGCATGTAATTCTCTAACTTGGTTTGATGCTTTGGTCACAGATATCTGGACATGTCCGATCCGACCAATCACCGTGATGGAAGACAATGAATCGGTGGTTTATATTTCTGAATCACATTTTAGAGTTTCTAGGTCCAGACACATTGACATCCGTTATCAGAACATAAAACAATTGGTGAAACAAGGTTTTGTTAAAATGCAATATGTATCTACACATGATCAGATTGCAGATATCCTCAACAAACCACTCCCAGCAGCTCAACACGAGTATCTGCGTAAGAAGATGTGCCTTATTTGATGATGTACCTGATGTTCGCTCAACTGGCAAAGAAGGGGATTGTCACTGCGTTCTTGTATTTACCAGCTGAGCTCTCATCTTCTGGACTATTACACTTGCCGTAGATGCTCAGAAGTTCTTATCTCTCTAAGCTAACTGCGCAGCCTCCCCTCACATTCCTTTTCTAGTCTTCTTACTCCTTTGTTCTCCCTGCCAAGGAACGCTGCCAAGATGTAGCTAATTAGGTAGCCAATTAACTAATAAGAGTTATCTTTATTTTTACCTTTACAATAAAATGAGTTTTCTTAGAAATACTTCTTCGGGTTTTATTTTCTTAATGTATACTTTCAAGGAAAGCCACGGTCCATACCTCTAAACCAGGGTGCGATTATCCCAGAGCCAGGATGGGATCAATCAACTCCCTGACAACAATATAACATATGCTCAATCTAACTGCGGTTTAAAACATTTCCTTAAACAGAGTTCTCTTGTGCTATGAAGTGAGGGGAAAAGTGAGTCCACATTACCATATGTTGCCTTTGCCATAATCCATATTTATAAACAGATTGTTTCAATTAAATGGCAGGCTAAAAGTGTTCCAGGTAGTTGAATAAAAGCAGTTTTGCTAAAATAATGGTTCAAGATTTCTTAGCATATTGGCTAAAAGCCAGTTAATCAAATCTTTATTTTCTTTGAACAGCATCTGTTTATGTATTTTATCTTACAACATAGGCCAGACACACAGATTTGCTTTCTAGTATCATACCATATTTCTGATACTTTTTTTTTCTCAATCCTACATTCCCGCTCTTCTTGGAAAGATACAGTAAACAATTTTTCTTTTACAACTCCATAGGGAATCTACAAGTTTAATGGATAATTGTGACTGTTCTCATGTATTCACAAATGGCTAAAACTATGCTGTTTGTAAAAAAAAAGGGGGGGGCTGAGCAGTTTCCATAGCTAATTTAATAGCGTGGTTTGTAAATATATATATATATATATATATATATATATATATATATATATATACCGTCAGAATACGGCATTGTAGCAAAAAATTATAAACAGATCTACGTTGATCATGAAGTCCTCACATTTTAGAATAAGTAAAAGGAATGAATGTTAAATTCATGAAGTGGTGGTGTCATAGATACTTTAATGATACTGATAGGAATTTACTTCTGGTCAGGAAAGTTGTACTTAGAATAGTGGTACTAATTTTCTTACTATCAATACTATTCCGTCAAATGACATGCAAGGATCAATGCAAATTCTATCAGCCCCAGACTCCACCTCAAAAATATCATCTATTTGGAGATTTCATGATTGGCAGCATTGTTTCTCAAATATTTATTGTCTCTCCACCCGTTTCCTTCACAGAAGAACCTCTACCTGCATTGTTCAGTGAGATTAAGTAAGGTGTTCAAAAGTGTTATATTTATTATTCTTTCTGTTCAAAATGAAAGGTTTTTTGTTTATCCTTATTTTATATCATTTCTTCTTATTGATTCCTATGTAATATCAGGAGGAGATGGTTAGTTTACTGATTTTAAGAAATATGCTTTTGTTATGTATGTTAAATAGCATTTTCTGGTAGTTTTGAATGATATTAAAAATCTTATTTAGTACATCCTCATGGAAAACAATGTCTTTACTAATATTTAAAATAATATTCTGCTCTGAAGATCTGTATGACTAGATATATTTTTGTTGTTATGATTTGATTTTTAGTTATAATTGTATATTCTAAGGTTTTCTCAAGTAACGAGATCCTGAAATATAAAAATGAATAATGATAAAGAGAAAGTCTTAAGTAATGATAATGTTTTTATGAAGTATGAATTGTACTTATGGTACTAAATCCAACTCTTCTTTTAGCATACTGACAAAATATTATCAGCAGATCCTGGCTGTGGCATTTGCAGTAAAGGAGATCAATGAAAACCCTCAGATTTTACCAAATGTCACTTTGGCTTTCCATATTTATGACAGCTATTTAAATGCAAAATGGACTTATTATGCCATTTACATGGCATAATACAATGCTACTTATATACACAGTAGAGAGATTTGTCCCTAATTATCTATGTGATATTCAATATAAAGTTACTGCAGTAATTGGAGGTCTGGATTCTCAAACTTCCTTTGATGTGGCCACCATCTTGATTCTCTACAAGATTCCACAGGTAGCACATTTGCAAGAGAAATTGAAATGTTCTGTTTTATTCATTCTGCCTTTGTCTGTTAAGTTACTTTTGTTCTCTAGAAGCAGAAATATATGTCTCTATGTACCAGTATGTATACATAGTACGTACATACGTACGTATGTACGTACGTACGTACGTATGTATGTATGTATGTATGTATACATCCAATATAAATTGCTTAAATGGTAAGGAACTGATGGAAGTAAGCATATCTGAAGTTAAATACGTGAATTATAATTATAATTAATTTATAATTCTGGTAATGATAAATCTATAAGATGCAATAAGATAAATTGGATGAATAACACACTCAGTTTATAATAAAAAAGGCCCTACTAAGTTTTCTGTTTAGGGAATCCAGTAAATCCAGTATACCTCCCCCACCAGGATATATAAATCCTAGTTTTAGAGGATTTGTTTTGGTTTTTCAAAACCAAATGTTTGTAATGAATGTAAAGACTTTGTACAATGGGAAAATATTAAGATATAATAAATGCAAATCGTTAAAATACCAACTGACCTTTAGGAACAGGCCCTGTCAACAAACAATAAAATCAGGGTACTTCAAAGAGCTTGAAAAAAATTGTTGACATAATGCAATATTTAGTCTTTTGAAATTAATCTAGACATGAATAGTGTTTCAAAATGCTCCACCAATTTGTGGGCAGATAAATTGGATAGACAGATTGTCCACATTTTTCCTAAAAAGCTTTGCAATAATTTTTCAGCAGTGCTCCTGAATGGAAGGAATCTCTGCATTATATGTATCATTATAATTTAGGGTAAACAATTGAAAATATTTTTCTATCAGGATTCCAAGACATTCTCACATCACGTGTAGCTTCCTTCACCATGCATACAAATTACATTTCACTCATAAGAATTCCACTGAGATTTTCTTCTCTATTAAAATACATTTTTGAAACAAATAATTTTTCATCAAATTTGATAAACTCTGAAAGAAAAAAAATTCAGAACTTATCTTTTCAAATGTCTTTGGAACACTTTAAACTATTACACTGACATATTGTTGCCTCTTCCTTCTTCCTTTTTTTCTGATTTTAGTTCACATATGGCATTCTTCCAATGGCAACTAACAAAGCTCCAGGCTTTTTCCTTTATCAGATGGCCCCAAAAGAAACACTTCAGTACATAGGTGTTCTCTCATTAGTTCTACACTTTCGATGGACATGGATTGGTTTTATTGCTATGGATGATTATAATGAAGAAACATTTATTCAAACAATGCTTCCATTGTTTTCAAAGTACTCTGTATGCTTTGCCTTTATAGAAAGACTTCCATTGGTACGTGAAGTCAAAAGAGACTTAGTGTACCAAATAATAAAAGCATATTATGATATGATGAGAAGCAAAGCCACTGTGGTTGTGTTATATGGAGAATCTTACACCATAGCGTATTTGCGATGGTTGCCAAATCTAGAACTAGAAGAAGAAAAGACAAGTATGCCAATAGGTAAGTATGGATTATGGTCGGACAAATAGAACTTGTTTCTTTTGCCTATCAGAGAACTTGGAATACAGACATACTCCATGATGCTCTGTCCTTCACAATTCGCTCCAGTGAATTACCAGGTTTTGAGCCATTTGTTGAAAATATAAATCCTTCCAACACAAAAGAAGATGGTTTTATAAGGGATATTTGGGAACATTCCTTCATGTGTTCTCTTCCTAATACAACTATGGATGAGGTACAGAATGATTTTTGCACTGGAAAGAAGATAAAGACTCTTCCTGGGACTTTGTTTGAAATGAAAATGACTGGCCATAGCTATAGCATCTACAATGCTATTTATGCTGTGGCTCATGCATTGCATGCTGCAACCTCATATAGGCTTAATCACAGAATAATGATGGATAGAAGAGGACCAAAGTCTCATATTCTGTTATTACAGCAGGTAATTAAGTAAACCAGCTTTCCCTAACATAGTGCCTTCCAGAAATATTCAGTAATAATTCCCAGTTTCACGTGAAATATTTTTCCTGATTCAAAGGAAATCAGATTAAAATATTCCTTTGATCATTATTTTTTTTTTCTCTTCTCAGTCGGGGTCTTTGTGTTGTTAAATATTTCTTCATTCTCAAGAAGATTCTTTGGCCAGGCTCTTTTTCTCATTTCCCCCCTGTTATTGTCGTATGATCTGAAATTGAATTGAGATTTGTTTTGCAACTTGTGATCTCAGGTTTAATTATTAGTATGTATTTATGAACCTGTTCAGATGGCAGCACCTAACTTACCTTGATTGATATTGAAAAGTTATTTGTACTTGGGTGAAAAAAAGTTTGAAGATTATGGGCCAGAATGGAAAATGGAAAAACGCATCTAAGGAGAAGGCAATGCAGACTTTTTCTGTATTGTTGCCTTGGATGCCAATGAATTCACTAATACTTAAGTCCAATTTGAAGATGTTATCTTTTATTCACTTACACATTTAAAGACTAAGATGTTTAGAACACTATTACGTTCCCACTGAAGTATTTATCTACTTGCATTTACATGTTTTCAAACTGCTAGGTTAGCAGGAACTGGAGCAAGTAACAGAAGCTCAATCCATCATGCAGTATTTAGGTCTTGAACTGCCAACCTTCTGGTTCACAAGCCCAGCATCTTAACTGCTCAGTCACCATGCCTCTTCAAAACAGAGTATACTATCCACTATTTCTTAATTAGCTCTGTAGCTATCTTAAATCGCTTAGCAAGGGCTGTAAAACGCTGTGAAGTGGTATGTCTACATGCTATTGCTATTGCTACAGTACAATATTGTACCATCTAAAAAAAAGCTTTTCTCAGTTCAATATGATAATTAAAATGTTTCCATTTTGTCTATCTACAGCAAATATTTTTGTATCTCAGTGTGTAAGGTCCAATATTGTGTCCAAGTTGTGTTCAAATGCAACCAATTTGTAAATTCTTTCCTTTTACTTTTCCATATAGCTCCATTATTATCTGAAAATTGTATCTTTTAACAACAGTGCTGGTGACCAAGTTTCTTTGACCACAATGGGGAGTTAGTGGCAGGATTTGATGTGATCAACTGGGTCATTTCTTCAAATGAATCCTTTTACAGAGTGAAAGTTGGGTGGTTGAATCCTGGGACTGTTTCAGAACAAATCTTCACCATTAATGAAGATGCCATAACCTGGCACAGATGGTTTAATCAGGTGAGATTCAAGCTCTCACCAAATATATATTGGGAGATCTTTTAATCCTCAGTGAACATTTATCAAAAACCTTAATACAAATGTTTTCTATTCTTAGGTATATTCTAAATTAAAACAGACAGTTAGGGGTTGCCACAAAGAATAGGGGAATTGACTTAAAGAAGAGGCAGTCAACACATTCTGAACCCAATGGGGCTTCTATAAAGAAGAGGAGGTCAACCTATTCTCCAAAGTACCTGAAGGCAGGACAAGAAACAATGGATGGAAATTAGTTAAGGAGAGAAGCAACCTAGAACTAAAGAGCAATTTCCTGACAGTTAGAATAATTAATCTGTGGAACAATTTGCCTCCAGAAGTTGTGAATGCTCCAACACTTGTTAAATGTAGGATTATTGATGTTACTTTCTCCAATTTAAAACCACTTTTGTCTTCTTCAGGGTTGATAATAATTCTTGGTTTGGTGGCATTGACTTTTACTATAGATTTTATGTGGAGTTGTTTGATGAATGCATCATTGTAATATATTATATTGTATAATATAGGTCACAAAATATAAGCTAGTATCATTTAAGTTGTTGTGATTACATATGAAATTGAAATGCAGAGGTTGATTATAGTTGCATCTTATGCTCCAGTAAATGGTGACACATGGAAAAATCAGTGATGTGTCTGGGGAAAATTATTCAACACTCTGAATCAAAGCTACTCAAAAGATGCATTATTCCCTAAATAATACAAAAGGATAGGTGGGAAGTGAGAGTTCCAAAACCCAAAATTTGAATTATGTTGTACTTCGCATTCATGCATTGATGGTTGGCTGAACTTATTAAAAATGCATTATGATTTTTTTAAAAAAGTACACCTAAGAATAAAAAGAAATGATTCAGTGCTGCATACGAATAAAGATAAGTTATTCAGTACCCATTTTGGTTATTTAATATTTTTATGGATAATGTCTGGGAAATGTCTGGCTTATGATGTGTTGGAGCAAGTAATATAGTTGTTCTCAAGCAAAACTTAAATGCTGTATTGGTAATATATGAAAAATCTTTCACAACTTAATCCTTATGCTGTAGATGATAATCTCCTTTTTTATGTATTTAGACACAACCTCTTTCTCTATGCAGTGAGAATTGCAATCCTGGTACAAGAAAGAAAGTGAAAGAAGGAGAGCCATTTTGTTGCTACATCTGCATCCCATGTCCTGAAGGTAAAATTTCAGAGGAGCAAAGAAAAGAAAGAGAGAGAGAGAGGGGGGGAGGGAGGGAGGGAGGGAGGGAATAATTATATTGTGTACACTGTTACACTGCCAATTGCTGAATGTATGGGAAAATAAATGTTCCTGCTACTGGCATTGTCTAAAGTCATGTTTGTACCTCTGAGTAATAGAATATGCTTTTAAAAAGACTTATTTTAAAAGTATGTGCTTTCTCCCTTTTGTTTAAATGGAACAATATAAAAGAAACCGCCGCCCTCAAAATAGTCATTTAGGGTCAAACATAAGACACATGTATCTGCATATATACCAGTGATGGGTTGAATCCGGGGCGAACCGATAGCGGTGGTGGTGTGAGGCTCCATCCATCCACCCGGATGCTTTTGTGCAAGTGCGAGCACATGAGCACCCATGAGCAAAACAATAGCAACGGGTTTTGAAACCCGCCCCTGATATATACCCATATGTGTTATTTTGCACTTGTTTATATATGTTAAGTATTTTATTTAATAATAAATTATAATCATCAGGGATTCTCTATTCCAAAATTAACTTTATTTCTCTCACTCAGTTATCGCTCAACCATTAAGTAAATCCCATGATCCATTCAGGCTGGAAACTATGGGAGATACAGTGTAACAATAGATTGCTGAGCTGCACCTCCACTGAGCCATCAGCTGACAATAGCAAAACCAAGTATCAAAACCTAGTACCCAGGCAAGAGTAATTTATCAGACAAAGAACTCGTTCAGCTACACTTCCCTGCACTCACAAATAGGCTTCCCAGATACCAACTACACTACAAAAGACAAGCCAACAGACACCAGGGAGAACAATTAAGATTTACTTGTTGAGGCACAGTAGAAAATGTACGTAGGCGATCCCCCCCCACAAGTATGTGTGTGTGTGTGTGTGTGTGTGTGTGTGTGTGTGTGTGTATATATATATATATATATATATATATATATATATATATATATAAAATTTATTTATTTACAAGGAAGTACAAGGAAACAAGTAACAGTATAGACATTGACATGGACACATGAAACTTTTTTTGGCACAAATAAAAGGATATAAACATAGCCATAAAAATATAGAATGATTACATATAAATGGGGACAGTGGGACAGGGACGGTAGACACGCTGGTGCCTAAATGCATGCCCCCTTAGGGATCTCTTAAGATACATGAAAGGTCTACGGTAGACTTATGGACCAGCATATACACAGCCTATTCCCCACAAACCCACACCAAGAACCAGTCCCCCTATACAAAATCTCAGAACCCCATTTTTCTCTCTGTAGCTACAAATTCCTTTACTGTTGGGAAATCAACCAATCAACCTCCTTTCCTAGAACAATGTGCCTCATGTCTTATTTGTCAGCATTTTCCAGGCTCAAAGAAAGGGACCCATTTTCAACAGATGGCATTTAGTTGGCATTTACAATGTTGTATTATGCTCAGAATAGGCTTTCCTGATCAGATTCTGAGAGTTTAGACCAAAAATGTTCTATGAAAATACTGTCTTTCAAGTCCATATGGTTTATTTTGCATTTTTTATACATGTTCAATTTTATGGCATATTCATCTAAATTTGAGAGGTCACCTCACAATCCTTTTATTGCTATCAGAATAACCTAGCAGCCTTATCAAATGTGTCTGCTTCTTTAATGCTTAACAATTGAAAATGGAATGTGTCCTCTTATTCTATCATTCCTCAATAAATTCAGAAATTTTTCATAAAGGCTTTTTGCAAATTTAAGGCTTTAAACTGTTCTTTTTTTAAAAAAAAAATCTAGAATCAGTTTAAGTTTATTCAGTATCCTGCTAACCATGTGAAATAGTTTTCAGTGTTGTAACAAAAGCTATTTTGCTCATTTGTGATAATAATAGTAGCATATATTTGCTAACTATGTGAAACTGATTCCATATTTCAGATATTAATGACTGTTACAACTGTGAAGCTGGAAAATATCCAAGCAAGAGCCAGGATTTCTGTATTCCTAAGACCATAACCTACTTATCTTATGAGGAATATTTGGGGATCAGTTTAGCTTTTCTTGTCCTTTTATTTTCTTTGATGACAGCTTTGATGTTTGGAGCATTTATAAAACATTACAACACTCCCATTGTCAAAGCCAGTAATAGGAATCTCACCTACAGTCTCCTTTTCTCTCTTCTGCTGTGTTTTCTTAGTGCACTGTTATTCATTGGTTGCCCCCAGAAGGTGACATGTCTCCTCTGACAAATTACTTTTGGCATTGTGTTCTCAGTGGCTCTTTCTTGTGTGCTGGCTAAAACAATCACTGTAGTTTTGGCATTCATGGCCACAAAACCAGGATCTAGGTTGAGAAAGTTGGTGGGAAGGAGACTGGCCAATTCTATTGTAATTTCCTGTTCTCTCATTCAAATATACATCTGTGCTGTGTGGTTGATAAACTCCCCTCCATTCCCAAATGCTGACATCCATTCACTGCCTAAAAAAATTGTATTGGAATGTAATGAAGGATCTGTACTCATGTTTTACTCTGTGTTGGGCTACCTGGGCTTCTTGGCTATTGCCTGTTTCACTGTGGCTTTTTTTGCCAGGAAGTTACCTGATAGTTTCAACGAAGCAAAGTTTATCACTTTCAGCATGTTGGTCTTCTGCAGTGTTTGGCTAGCCTTTATTCCTTCCTATCTGAGCTCCAAGGGAAAATACTCAGTAGCTGTGGAGACGTTTTCTATTTTATCTTCCAGTGCTGGAATGTTGGGTTCCATTTTTCTCCCCAAATTTTACATTATTGTTCTGAGGCCTCATAGGGAACCATAGGGAACTGTTAAGAAGAATATGAAAGAAAGATTGAATGTTAGAAATACAATTTTCATTTTTAAGAGTTCTCAATGTATAGGATTGTTAATTCCATAAATAATTATTCCAATCCCAGATTAACCAAAAGTACAAAGTGTTCATGAATTGTCTACTTATTTTTTGGCAGAATTCTACATATGAGTTTGCTTGCTTTTAAAATTTCTGGCTTGCATGAATTGTTTTTCAGCAAAAGTAATTACACTATATTTGTATCTCTTCCCTGACTGATTATTTAATTAATTAATCTTCCCTCATTTATGTGGCTCTGATAAGTATCACCAAAAATAGGAGAATATGGAGAAATACGGAACTGCAGAAATTAAGCTACTAGGTTACCTTTGGACTACAAACTTCACAGAGTCTAAATATAGCTAATAAATATATGGCTGTCCACCACTGTCACTGGAATATTCTGAATGTTTACACCACAATTGCTCCTGTCATTTCTTTACATGCACCAAGACAGCTCTACTTTGAATAATCACATTAATAGGTAGTTAATTATGATTAGGCTACAGGAAATGTTCCACGGTCCTTAGGTTCTTTACTTCAAGAGTGCCTAATGTATTGTTCATTATGTTTAAAATTTATTTGGGTTTTATTATTATTTTTTTGTCTCTGACTGTATTGCATTCTGTCCAGAATCTGTCTAGATTTGGTCTGGCTATGAATATTATAAAGTAATAAATTGTAAAAATATTATTATTTATTTCTCCCTCCCCTGTCTCTCCTTCCTTCCCTTCCCCTCCCCCTCTCTTTCTCTCTCTCCATATGTCATATGAACACTAGCTTTATGAATCAGAAAAGATTGGAGGAATTCTAAATCAGGAGCAAGATTGGATAAGGGCCAATTATTGAAATTGCAGTCAAAAGAGAAATCAATTGCCCACCTTTATCAATGCATTGGCAACCTTTAATCTTGATTACTGCAATATCTTTTGGACTGGATTGTCAGGTTCCTGACAGAATTGTATTTCAGGCATGCAGACTTTTGAAAAGAGTAATTTCTCATCTCGGGTCAAAACAATGGTGCTTACCTATAAAAATGCAAACATGCCAAACCATCTTATTCCTTCTTTTGGAGTGAAGATTGAGATTAATGATGGAGCCTTTTCTAACTGGGATGCCCCACTTATGTGATATCCTTCTTAAGAAAGAGCACATATTATCAGTACCGTTTTGTTTTGCATATTTATTTATTCAGTCAAGTATTTTAAGAATTGATATTTATCTTCTTAGAGTATTTAAAAAAACACAGTCAATTTTTAAAATAGTTGATATACTGCATTTGGAAGACTTTGAAAAAAATGTCCTCCTTTATAGGAAATTGGAGGAGTAGAAGATACTGCAGCTCTTTAAATAAATACATTTTTCTGCAGCCATACAATGGTTTCCTTTCACTACGTTAAGAATGCAATTTTAAATATACGGTTACAGTTTATTAAATACTTTTCTCTCCTCTTTCTTCTCTCTGGTGAACAGTTATAGACTTCAGGGATAGGGAGACGCATGTGTCACTTCGTTGTCTAAGCATGCACTCAACCACATGATCCTTATATGTGGACTCAAAAAAATTTGACCTAAGAGGACCATCCCTTTTTCTTCCCATTCTTCTTTCTTTTGAAACACTACCATAAAAATAATCTGTTGGGCATTTTGGTGTTTATAACTTCTGATACCTTCTGCTTTAGATTCTTGATGATTTCATATCACAACACAGGTAAAAGTCTATTGCTCCTCTTATCACATTTCCTGACAGGTGAAGTCATAATTAACCAGAGCAATCAGATGCTTACAGCCACTCAGTTCTCAAACGACAACATCAACATCAACAGCACAACCCTTTAGGATTCTCATCCTATGGATTTTATGACTGACCTGCCAATCTCTTTCTGAAAGCACTTTATCAACTGTATTTGTCCTCAGCACGTTACTCATAATCAGAGTGAGTAATGTGCTCACTCTGCTTAAATGGAAGAAATATTTTCCTAGTATGTAAACTTTCAGAACAACATTGGTACCCAATGAGAAAAAGAAAGAGGTAGTGTGATCCCCATTGTCCTCACAGATCTTTCAGTACCTGCTTATATCATTGACCATACTAACCTCCTAGTTAAACTATCAAAGTTGGGATTTAATGGTTTGTTGTTGTTGTTTTTGTTTTTTTGTTATTTCCTATGTTCTGGCCAAAATCATGATAGAGGTCCTGGCTTTCAGAGCAACCAAGCTGGGAAGGAAGGTTAAGCAGCAAGTAGAGAAAGGACTTGGTTATTCTGTATTTTAATAGGGCTTCTTAAGTCAAGTTGGAATTTTCACTATGTGGTTGTTAATTATTTATTACAATCTACCTGCACATCAAGATACATGATGACTGTGGAGATTGATTCAGTTATCCTCAAGTACTGAGCTAAAGAGTGTATATGTTCCTGATATGTACCTTATTATTTTGATATCAGAGCTGAACAATCTCTGAAAATAATTTTGGGCAGAAATTTAGTAGTTTTGGCCTTTTAATAGTGTATCACGGTCAAAAGTGCATATGGCTTTGGAAGATCTTGAAGAATTTGAAGTGGTGTTCAAGAAAATACCAAGAAAAATTAGCCTATGCCAATTTGTTAAATTTGTCTCAAAGAAAGTTTAATCATAGTATTGTTAAAATATATTGAACTCTTAATGAAAATGAAAACAGAAGATGAACAAGTTAACGATTGATAAATGGACAAAAAACTTTGGATATAATATTCAATTTGAACAATGGATGAAGAATGAACGATAGATAGAGTATATAGAAAGATAGATAGATGTATATAGATATTCCACATAGAATTCCACTTCTGAATAAGAAACAATTTCCATTCCCTCAATTAGCGTAATATCTATAATTAAATTAGCTGATGTAAAATTATCTGACATAATATTGCAAAGACCAATGCTCAGAAACAGTCAATGAAATATTGAATAAATATAAGCTCTGGCATTCGAGGTAAGGATAGGGATATGTGTTTGTTTGTCTTTGAGGGAGATGAGTGGTCTAAAAATGTGACATATAAATCCATAAATATGATCTCCTGTACTCAATATTTGGAGATTTAGATTGTCCAGAAAGCTCTATTCATTTAATATGCAAATAATAATAAGCATAATTCATTCTACTTGTATTCTGCTAAATTAATGGACATTCTAATGATCTCCTTGTGGATAGAGAGAAGAACCTGCAGAGAGGAGATTTTAACACTTGAATTCAGGATGTTGGTAGGAGCAGTACGCCTGTTAACTCTGCTTCCATACACAACATATGAAACTCATACAGTGAAATGTAATGTATGGTATCCAGAACACCCACTTCGTAGCTATCATCATTCTGGAGACCTCATCATTGGTGGCATTGCATCTCATGGGATCTTCCTCTCCTATGCCAAAGATTTTATAAAGGAACCTCCACCAGCCATGCCTGAGGAACTTACGTAAGGAATTTGTTTTTCTTTGTTATCTTCTTTATCTTAGTGGGCTGTCAAATTACATTGTAGGAAGATATACAGTTGTGACCAAAATTGTGGAAACCTTTTGGGAAAAGTGTATTTTTGAGGTTTGATGGCTAATAACATCACTTTTTTGAAGGGAGTTTCAAGGTAATTATATTCCATTGCTGGAATAGCCTGGTAATAGCTCAGACCTTAACCCAATTGAAAATCTATGGAGCCGACTAAAGAAACTTGTTAGTCAAAAGCAACCCAGCAATAAAACCCAGTTAATAAAAACAATCATTCAATCTTGGTTTCACATTATAACAACTGCTGAATCAAAAGACTTGCATTGTAAGGCCGCAATTCATGCTAAAGGTTATCCAACTAAGTATTAACTGATGTGATAATTTTTGTATATCTTGTTTTTTCTATGGTGATAATTTTTGTATATCTATTTTTTTCTACGTTTCACTTTTCTTCTTTATACTGTAACTGATATTCTAATAGCAAGTCCTTCATAAAAGTTATTGCATTGCATTCTTTATTAAATTATCTTTCCATTGATATATAATTTTATGGTACTACTCCGAAAAAAAGTGGTGCTATTAGCTAGTTTTAGAAAATACACTTTTCCCAAAAGGTTTCCACAATTTTGGCTACTACTGTGTTAGTATAATTAAAGGAACTTTGGCTATGCAGGAAGCTGTGGTTTTTTGATTTACACATAAATTTGATTGCTACATTTTTCCATGTGCAGAGGAAAATAATTTAGTTAAAAAAATTATATGGACAAATATATTTTCACCACTATTTGCTCCAATGCCTCTGATATTGTATGTTTAAAGAATATTTTTCACCACAGAGGAGATTGGCAAAGTAGATCATAGTTTTGGTTTCCAGTCCTAATTTTTGGAACATAACATTGTTCATTATGATTCTTTTCCCTTTCTCTTTGGCATTTACTTGTCCTATTCAGTTTATTCATTCTTAATCCCTTGTCCTTGAGACAGATTTCTTACTTCTTTATCTGTGTAGCAGGACACATTTTTTTTCTTCAGGTTTAAAATGCAGTACCATTCAGTTCACAAGAACCAAGTATTCAGCATCCAAATATCCAACCCTCTTCAGTTTTGCCAAAACAGAGGTTCATTCTGCTTGATTTTACTTCATTTTTTCCTCCATCAATATTTATTTTAAAAAGTCACTTTGAGGATATTATTACATAAAATAAAAGAATAAGAATTTGAGTGTATAATATTTTACAGTATGAGGAATCTATCTCTCAAAGTGCCATGCATATATTAAATAGGAATGAATTTAATTCCTTAAATTAAATTTTAAACTTTAGAATTGTAAATTATTACCTGATACACTTTGCAATACTTATTCCAGAATATTTTCAATGAATTACCAGCACATCCTAGCTTTGGCCTTTGCAGAAAAAGAGATAAATGAAAATCCTCAAATATTACACAATATAACCTTGGGATTCCATATTTATGACAATTACTATGATGCAAAATGGACATTTTATTCCACAATGCTCCTTACATATACACTAGAAAGATTTTTCCCAAATTACAACTGTAACATGAAGAATAAGCTCCTTGCAGTGATTGGTGGTCTAGATTCTGTTACTTCTCTTAATATGGCAATTCTGCTGGATATCTACAAGATTCCCCAGGTAAGGTGTGACAATGAATGTTAGCAATTTCTTTCATATTTTCCTGTATACATCTTTGCACTTTAAATATTTCTGAAACAATTTAAATGATATGCAAAGTAAGGGGTGTGTGGATTTCTGGAGTTTTAAAATATAGTCATGAAGGATTGATTCACAAATTATTTGTCTTTTGTATGAAAAAATGTCCACATTAGATGATAGATAGATAGATAGATAGATAGATAGATAGATAGATAGATAGATAAATAGATATGGATGGGATAATGTTGATAATGATGATGATGATAGATAGATAAATGATAGATTTATTTATTTATTTTATTTTATTTATTTTATTTTGATTTATATGCCGCCCTTCTCCGGAGACTCCGGGTGGCTTACAATGTGTTAAGCAATAGCTTTCATACTTTTGTATATTTTATACAAGGTCATCTTATTGCCCCCGCAAACCGTATCCTCATTTTACCTACCGTAGAAAGGATGGAAGGCTGAGTCAACCTTGAGTCTGGTGAGATTATGGATGGATGGGTGGATGGATGGATAGATAGATAGATAGATAGATAGATAGATAGATAGATAGATAATAGAGAGAGAGAGAGATAGATAATATATGATAGATACAGTAGAAAGAAAGAAAAACAGATAGGCAGATAGACAGATAGACAGATAGATAATATATAGATATAGAATTTTGCATATCAGAACCATGAATCAAAGGAAGCTTGATATTGTTGGACAGAAATGTCCAGAGTGACTACATTCTGGAGATTAGTGAACTCAGATGGGTGAAATTGGGTCACACAGATCTGCTGTGAACAAGAAAATCATAGAAGAAATGGAGTAATGAAAATCATTAACAAAAGAAAGTCAAAACAAATGCTTGGATTAAATTAAAAAAAATGAAATAAGATCAACTGAAGTTCAAAAGTAGCCAAATAATAAATATTATGGAGATTCTCAGTCATCAGGGAAGATGTTAAGGAAAATAATCTACCCTTCCTGGACTGTTCACTACATATTAAGGAAGACCAAAGCCTTAACTTTGAAGCTTACAGACACCCCCCCCCCCAGATCAATATTTACATTTTGATTTGCACCACCCACTGTATCACAAAATGGGAGTCAGAACCCTACACCACCAAGTTGAAGGCCTGGCTACCAGCAAAGATGAGAAAGAAAAAGTATTAAAATACATCAAGGAAGCCCTCAGAACATGTGGCTATCCCAAGAGGATCATCAAATCTCAAAAAAGACATAACAGGAATTCTTCCATAATAAACAATGAAGAGAACAATAAATGAAACAACATTGTCACCTCAAACCCGATAATACACTAAGGCAAAGCTTGTCCACCTCAAGGATAAAACAGCCAGAAACAAACTGAGCAATGTGATATATACAGTACAATGCAGTGAGCCATGTGCAGAGCTGTATATTGGGGAAAGAAAACAACCACTTCATAAACACATGATATAACATAGGAGAACAAACCCATCAGGACTAGGTTCAGCAGTCCATCTCCAATTAAAAGACAAAGGTTGCTGTTTTCAAAAGAAAACAGCAAAGTTCACATTTTGAACAGAGAGGACTGCTGGTTTGAAAGAGAAGTCAGAGAGGCCATCTATGTCAAAATTGAATAGCCCTCTCTCAACAGAGGGGTAGGAATATGACATCATCTATCTGCAATCAACAACACAGTTCTTTCAACAGTTTCAATAAGGTTCCACACCCATTTGCACCACTCAGCTGACCCTGATGACACAGATAAACCTCCAGATTGCCTTAATGACTCACTAAAAGTATGCCAATGACCAGCTGTCTGCAAGGAGTACAAACCCTTCCATTCCCCACAATCCACTCAGAGCTGAAGAAACTTCTTGGATGAGAAGCGAAATATCTTCAAAGAAAAACCAACAAGTACAGTTGCCTCTTGAAAAATAGCACCTTTGGGATAGTCAAAGAATATTGTTCCTTTTTTCCCCAAAATTATTATATCAACAAGGTTTTAAAAAATGCCAATATTCTATACAATAATGCAACCGTTAAAAATAAATGTAATATAATAATTTATATAATTTAGAAATTCAATACATGAAGAACATTGGTCTGAAATTCATGTTATACATAAAGAGATATCCCGAAATATAGGAAGTAAAATAAAGAGAGTGATCTACAAATACATTCAAAATAACAGAAAACAACAAAAAGCTGAAGGCCACAGAAACTCTGAGATTAAAAATTCTCTGATTATCTCGGTTAATCTCATTTTCAAATCAGATTTTATTTAATTTTAAATTTTATTTAATTTAATTATTATGTTAGATGTATTATATATACATTTGATAACTATATATATATATCTTATAATCTATGGACTGAAAGAACAAATACAATTTAGAATTATATATTATATGCAGATGAAAAATACTAACAATTGAATTTAACACATACTCCTATGTATGGCACATGATAACTGTAGCTATTTTCTTCTTTTCATGGATCTCTTTAGCTTAGCTATAGTCCCACTCCAGTGATGAAGGAAAAATCTTCTGGCCTTCCCTTCTACCAGACTGTTCCAAAGGAAGATCTTCAATATGAAGGGATTTTGTCTCTGCTTCTGCACTTCAGATGGATATGGGTTGGAATGGTGATTATGGAGACAGACGATGGAGAGAGAATTTTACAAACAGTGATACCTATGTTTCCTCAGAAGGGTATCTGTATTGCATTCATAGAAAAAATCCCTGGCATAACTTTTATTACTAATATCTTTGAGTTACTGAATAAAGGGAGCAAGACTTATGATACATTGACAGCTAGTAAGGCTACAGTAATCATTGCTTTTGGTGAATCTAATTCCTTTGGATTTTTTAGATTTCTTTCTTATCAATCAGATGAAGATGTAGACAGTAAACATCGGAAACCTCTAGGAAAGCTATGGATCTTCACAGCCCAAATGGAGATTGCTTCCTTTGGATTTCAAAGGTATTGGGATTTAGGAATTTTCCATGGAGCTTTAGGCCTTGCATTTCATTCCAATGATGTGTCTGGATTTCAGCAATTTATTGAGAGTCGAAATCCTTTCACTACGAAAGGAGATGGTTTTTTCAAAGGCTTTTGGGAGCAGGTCTTCAACTGTCGATTTCTAGGTATGCTTATCAATGAAAAAGAAGAAAACATTTGCACTGGCCAAGAGAAACTAAATAAACTCTCTGCCCCACTTTTTGAAACATCCATGTCTGGCTACAGCTACAGTATCTACAATGCTGCCTTTGCCATAGCCCATGCTTTACATGCCATGTCTACATCTGGAGTCAAACACAGATCAATGAAGAATAGTGGCCTATGGGTTCATAATCAACCATTTTGGAAGGTATCATGCACTTTAAACTCCTGAGTCCTAAATCTCTAGTCATAGTAATTCAAATGTCTTTATTTTCAAATCTACCATAGCTTCCTTTCTAGAATGTGTAGAAGCTTATTAAGATTATCCCAGGCTAAATCTAACTATGTCATTTTGTGATGAGTTATTAGAATTAAATCTAAACAACAGAGCAGGTTTAGGGCAGAAAGTTCTTATAATTTTTTTTAAAAATGTATACATCCATCCAGGGGTGAAATCTAAAAATTTTCCCTACCGGTTCTGTGGGTGTGGCTTAATTGGTGGCTTGGTGGTCAGGTGACTGGCTGGGCATGGCCATTCATAATAAATAATAAAAATAATAAACAAAGTACACAAAACAATAAGAGGTACCAAAAACCAACTTTCACACTTTACACACACACAACACAACACAACTGACTCACACACAATATAAAAGCAGCTGTACTTCACCCAAAATGGCCCCTGTTACAAGCAGGAACTTCACACAGCCACAAAAAGCTCAAAAACCAACTTTCACACTTTTTCCACACAAAATGTCATATACAGCTTTGTGAGATTTTATGTGTTTGTGTAGTTAGAGTGAAATACTACAGAAAAACAACAAATGTCAGAAAGCTGCACAAATATTTTATTATTTTATTATTTTATTTTATTTTATTTATATTTTTAGATAAAAGCAGCTAAATTTAAAACTTTCTTAACTTTAAATTGCTATGTCTAAAAAAGAAAAACTGCTTAAAAAAACCCCCAAATAACTTTTAACGCTCCCCCCCCCAAAAAACCAACCCCTGTTACTTACCAAATTGAAGGCACAAGGCAGGCAGGCAAATTGAGTTGCTCACCGATTGGATTGATTGTAGGCCGGCAGATTAAGTTGCTAGCTGATGCAATGGATTACAGAAGCTGAAGCAAGGCAGGAAAAGCGAACGAGCCCGAAAGAAGCAGCAAGCTGCCAAGTGGGCAAGTGGGAACCAGTCAATTGGGTAGGCATGGGTGGGGGGGGGGGGGGGGAGGGATTTTTGCTACCGGTTCTCCGAACTATCTACTACCACCACTAACGGTTGCTTGATCCGGTCCGAACTAGGAGCATTTCACCCCTGCTTCCATCCTTAGTTATTAGGATTAAGTAATTAACAAAGTGCAGAAAAAATGTGAGCCAGATATTTTCTCCCCCTTATGTACTTGGATGATAGAGATATAATCACATCTCCCTCTCTTCACTTTTTTGATTGCCTTCATTATATATTCAAATAGTTTATAATTATTTTGCTGTTAATGTTCCCAGTGAGTAATCTGCTTTTATTTCATCTTTCATTTCATCTAGTAGTGAATGGCAAATTCTTCTTGTGATTCAAAGTTTTGCCAATAATTTTTTCCAGTACTAATTTTCTTTGTTCAGCATTTTTGACTATGCAGCTTTCACAGCCGAAATATTACAACTCTTAAAATAATGACCATGATGTTGACAATACATATCTTTGTTTTCACTGTTACATGTTATTGCTTCTTTATATTTTCTATAGATTTTATGGATACAGATGCCAACAATTTGTATTTTTAATGCTATATACAAACAGTGACTAGCTCAGATTCTTCTGGGTTGTCCTTGGCTATTAACACACTCTCAGCTTTACTGTTTTTATTTTTAATATTAGTAGAATTCACATTTTCTCTTTTCATCCTTAGGAATAGATTCCTTGAATATCCAATTGTCAAAGTCACATCATAAGCATATCTGAGGGTGCTGATGTTTCTCCCAGCACTTTTTTTTAAAAAATTGATTTATATGCCTCCCTTCTCCGGAGACTCAGGGCAGCTTACAATGTGTTAAGCAATTGTAATTTTAATTGCAATTTCTATTTATTTTGCTTCAATATTTAGCATAAGAGGGTATACATATAAATTAACTAAAAAATGATGATATACAAAAGTTATACATCTTGTTTAATTTCCTGAGGTTGAACTATGTAGTTATCTCGTACTTTATTCTGTTGTTTCTTCATGAGCAAATTTTTCAGTATGCAGGTGTGATTTTAATGACTACCCACAAAATTGTTGCAGTCTACTGTGCTGGAATGTAATCTGAATTCCAAGAAGAAAAGCAATGCATTTCAGAGAAGCAAAAGGCAACAAAGTTTAGTTAGTTTGGGAGAGAAGAGAGTAGAAATAGATCCTTCCTAGGAATTCTTTATTACTTTATAAATAATTCAAAGTGGCCAACATACATAATATTCCTTCCTCTTCTTATTTTCTCCATAACAATACACATGTGAGGGTAGTTGGAGCTCAGAGATAATGACTAGCCAACAGTCACCCAGCTAACGTTATGCCTAAGGCAGAACTAAAACTCACAGTTATTGTACATTCAGTAATTTGAAATGGACCCTGCAGTGTTAAGGATGCATATATTTTTTCTCTGATAAATATTTAAATTAAGCAAGTGTTTGTCTCAAATCATCTGCACAGGTGAGTTGAATGTTATTGTTATCTGAATTTTAGATATGACTGAATGACAGCTCATGTGTGTGTGTGTGTGTGTTTGTCTGCCTGTATCTCTCTCTCTCTCTCTCTCTCTCTCTCTCTCTCTCTCTCTCTCTCTGTGTGTAGGCAATGTAATGCTTAGTTACAGTACAGTATAAAAGAAGTTATGCTCTTCCTAGGTTTTAAGCATACATTCAAGACTCAGACCATATCTTTTCCATATCAGATTGGAGTGACTGCTACAGCTGTACAGATGAAAAGTATCCCAACAAAAAACAGGATTCCTGCATTCCCAAAGATATAAGTTTCTTGTCATATAAAGAACCTTTGGGGATCATCTTAGCCTGTTTTTCTCTTTTCTGTTCCACTATCACAGTTCTGGTACTAAGGACATTTTTGATGCATCACAACACTCCAATCGTCAAAGCCAGCAACCGGGATATCACCTATATTCTCCTTGTCACCCTCCTGCTCTGCTTCCTTTGTACATTGCTATTCCTTGGTCAGCCCAATAAGGTGGCATGTCTTCTCCGACAAACTGGTTTCAGCATCATCTTCTCTGTGGCTATTTCCTGTATTCTGGCCAAGACTCTGACTGTGGTCCTGGCTTTCATGGCAACCAAGCCAGGAAGCAGGATGAGCCAGTGGGTGGGGAAAAGATTGGGCTATGTTTTTGTTTTATCTGGCTTCTCAATTCAGGCTGGGATTTGCATTCTATGGTTGTCCATTTCTCCTCCTGTCCCAGATGCTGATCTGAACTCAGAGCCTGGAAAAATTGTCCTGCAGTGTAAGGAAGGTTCTATGATTATGTTTTATTCTGCAAGGTGTTATATGGGCTTCCTGGCCCTGACCAGTTTCATAGTTGCTTTTTTTGCCAGGAAATTACCTGATAGTTTCAATGAAGCCAAATTCATCACTTTCAGCATGTTGGTCTTCTGCAGTGTTTGGATATCCTTTGTTCCAACCTACCAGAGCACCAGGGGGAAACACACAGTGGCTGTGGAGATCTTCTCAATGTTAGCCTCAAGTGCTGGGCTTCTGGTCTGCATCTTTTTCCCCAAATGCTACATTATTGTGTTGAGACCAGAGCTGAACAACAGACAACTGAGGAAGAAAAAGTTATAAATGTTTTTAAATTATTTTTATTTTGCAATTTGCAATGCAGAATAACTTTTGGTTTTTGTGTGTCTGTATTGCAGAATACAGCTTAATATTTGTCTAATAATTTTATTGCATATCCTGTAAAATTATTTTCTCTATAGCAGTCAGAGTTAGAATTCATTTAGTATTTATTTTTAAAGCATAACTCATTTCTTTCTTTCATTTCAAATTTATATAGCTATATATCTCATGATTAGTGATTCAGAACTGCAGAAAAATATCTATCTGTCAATTGATCTGTCTATATATCTCCCAGTATCTACACTTTTCCAAAGATGATTAAAAAAACTCATTTTTAAATGAAGACCTTTCTTTGCTGAGATCAAATCCTCTTGTACATAAACAGAATATTATATTAAAATGAAAGTAAGTAAAATTAAATTAAAACTCTTCTTATTGTAGTCAACTCCATGGCTCTAAGAATTTATTCATTATGTTCAATTTAAGTAATATTGATATTCTAAATAAAGTTATTCTAATCTAAATAACTCAGTAGCAGAGCCAGGAGCAAGCAGTACTCTTTTGAAATATGAACACAATAAACCAATACTAATTTGAATCAGCAATTATAAATTTCTTTGATTATTGCATTGCATTGCATTGCATTGCATTGCATTGACTGATCAACTTCCATCAAATTGCTGTTGAGTCTTAGCAATCACATTAATAGATTTTCTCCATTACACTGTTTTCCTAAAATGGACTTTCAGATCCAGTAAATTCATTGCCCCTGTAATATACTGCTGTTTTTAGTTAAATCAGATGAAATTTGACTTTCCTGCACATCAACACAAAACTATTTGCTTCCTTCTCCATCCCTCCCTCCATGACCAGTCCATATCCAGCCAAAGCAATGCCACAGAGATGTTTTGTAAATGCTAAAAGTTTTTGCTAAATGACCTTAAAGATAACTGGTGTAAACTGATTCCATATTGATCTGGTCTTCCTCAGCTGTCATTCCTCCTCCTTAATTCCACAAAAGATACATGCAGGTTTACTGCCCATTTGTCCCCCATTCCTCCTCCCTTGTCTTTTGATGACAGGAAGCAGAGAGGTGCTAAGCCAAGGATGGTGGATCTGATATGCTACTCCCTTAACAGGGGCATTAGTCTTGCAGAAGAGAAAAAGAGAGGAAACATAACAAACATACAATAAGATAAACAAATTACTCTGGTTTATCACGATATTGGTTGTAGAAACGTTTTATGAGTTTAAATGCTTTAATGTGCACCATTCAGTTTTGGAGGGAGAAAAGTCTTTCCATTCAACCAAGTACTGGAGTTTTCTGCAGTGCCTATGGGAGTCTAATATCTTTAACCTCAAAATTCTGTTCACCCTTGATCATGAGATGTTCACCTGTTGCTGCTGTCAGCCATAATGAGGAAAGGGTTTCAGACTTCAGGAGGCTGCAATGAAAAATTGGGTGAATATGTCTAAGGGATTTTGGCAGTTCAAGTTCAACAGTCACTGCGTTAATAATTCTGTTAATAGTGAAAGGATCAACATACTTTGGTCTCAGTTTTTTGGAAGATTGTCTGGATTGTAAGTGTTTAGTGGACAGATAAATGTGATCTCTTATTTCCATTTTTCCTTTCTCCTGACACTCAGGGATCATCTGGGTCTTGGCAGGTCACCACAACTTTCAACCTTTCCTGTCCACTCAGAGAGATCCAATCCTAGAAAAGATTTGGACAAAGCCACCCCCCAGCATTCAATCTCTTCCTGATCACTCTCTTAAACTGACATCGTGTGCATGCTTTTCAGACTCAGTCTCCTCAGATTCAGGCTCAGGTCATGACACTTTTGCTATTAAATTTTTCTTCCAGCAGTGTCAGAGGGAATAACAATGATATAAAAAACTGCTAGGATAGACACGGAGCAAATTTCATCCAAACTGAAAACAGGGATTGAGGAAATTTGGATGTGAAATGTGACAAATGTGACAAAAAGAGAAGAACCATTGAACAACATCTTATCCCAGAAGATACAACAATATTCTGAAGTTTGAGGATTATATAAAAGTGGTCCATAGATTTATAACTACATATAATTAGGACAAGTGCTGCCTGTTTAGAAATGTCTTGAAAATCTTATTACAAGAGAACATTGTATGCATGCCTAGAAGAGTTTCCTAGAACTTAATTTAGGATAATCTAAATCTCAATAAATATGAAAAAATGGTCATAAGTGACTTTTTTCAATGCTGTTGTAACTTTGAACAGTCACTGTTGCAAGTCAAGGACAACCTGTATTGTTAGTTAGCTTTTTTTTTGTTTTTGGACCATTCATAGAAAAAAAAGATTTCTTTCTCAAGAGGATACAATAAAATTGTGTTCAGGGATGACAGACATGTTTTCTTTAGCAATTCTACAAGGAATTCTAGCTTCGAAATAGTAGCAATTCCGTTTTCCATATAATATGTTTGCAATTATTTAATCTGGCACAGCAGTGTATTCTCAGTCATGAATAGCTGTGAGTAGATTATTTCATTAGACAATTATGACATAAACACAATGTCTATTCTAGTATTTGAAGGACTGATAAAGATAAGAGACAAGCATGTATAAATTAATATGATCTGTAATATTTAGTATTTAGAGAGTTAAATTAATCAGAGGACTTTGTAAACTTCTACAATAGTTTGCAGTATCCTTCCCCTGGAGTGAGGTGGGAATGGAAATTTTCAAGTATCCTTTCCTTGCCATGCCCACCAAGCCACGCCCACCAAGCAACACCACGCCCACCAAGCCACGCCCATAGAACTGGTAGTAAAAATTTTGGATTTCATCACTGGGGGGAATATGAACTGTGTACAGTGCCCTTTTAAAGAAACATTTACTGCAAGGTCAATTGACCCTGAATGGCAACAGGGAGAAGAATTAGTCAGGAACTTGCCCAGCAAACTGTATTGTTTCTATTCATAGACCATAAGTTAAAGATAAGATGGCTAGCATGTTGACCAAATAGGGAGGGATAAATAATAATATCACCCAGGTGGGTTGATGTTATTAGAACGATAATTTTCAATATAGTAAAATTATACAAATGGGATTAGCCTGCCGAACTCACTCCAGTAGAATTGGCTTGCTATGGACACTGTCTGTTTAGGAATTTTGGCTGGTGGTCTCAAGAATAGTCTTTTCCATTGTTAACCCAACCCTGTGGAACTTGCACCATTGTAATTTAGATCTTCTCCCATCCTCCAGAATTTAGTTTGGAGCCTCATGGGGATGATTTTTGTTGAAGGTGGTTGACAGGGTGCAAAGAAAATTTCACTCCTTAGCCATCTTTCTCCTTGGTTTTACTTCTCATTTAACTCTTTTCAAGTTTAATTGATTTGATATTTATCTTTTTAATGTTTGAAACTGAGACAAAGTCACCTTAAGAGCCACTGTGGCACAGTGGTTAGAATGCAGAACTGCAGGATACTTCTGGTGGCTGCCGGCTGCCTGCAATTTGGCAGTTCGAATTTCACCAGTTCAAGGTTGACTCAGAATTCCATCCTTCTGAGGTCAATAAAATGCATAAAACCTAAATTGTTGGGGACTGACTCTGTAAACCACTTAGAGAGGGCTGTAAAAGCACCCTAAAGCAGCATATACGTTTAAGTGCTATTTCTATTGCTATATGTTAGATGGGTTTCATATAAATTTAATAAATAAATAAATACTATTGTATTTATTTATTTATGTATAAAAAACAAAAGAAATAATAGAACATAAGAAAGACAAAGAAAGGGATGGAAAGAAAATTTTCAGTTTTGCCTTCCGGACTTATTCTATTATTATTTTCTTCTTTTCCCCATCCTCATTGTTCCTCTTTAATCCCCAAATCCTGAAATCATCAATTCGACCTTTTCCATCTTTAATAAAAATTTAATGTGAGGCAGGAGTGATATTCACTTATCTTTGCTATCGGTTCACAAATGTGCTTACATGTGCTGCCTCCCTGCATGCTCAGGGCCTTCCGTCAGTGGTGGGTTGCCCCCAGTTTGCACTGGTTCTATAGAACCAGTAGTAAAATTGGCGGAGGCTCCTTCCATCAACCCCAACATCATCAGAATGCTTCTGCGCATGCTTGTGCAGAAGAGTGCGCACGGCCCCATTATGAACCAGTAGTAAAGTACCGGTTACTTCCATTTTACTTATGTTTACTGGTAGTAAAGGTAAATAAAACCCTCTGCACATGCCTTCCGTGCATGTACAGAGTGTCAAAAATGGGACATGATGATGTCCTGGTGGGTGGACAGAGCCTCTCACAGCCGCTGCTACCTTTTCACCTGAACCAGATAGAACCGGCGGAATACCACCACTGATGTGAGTTTTCCAGTCCTTTGAAAAAGAAAAAGAAAAAAAAAATCTTTTTTTTTCACTGACCAGACTGGCTAGCTTTGCCATTTCTACAAGTTCAGTCAATTTTATAATTCAGCCTTTCCATGTAGCTTTTCATTGCTTTTCAATTTTTTTGCATCCAATAGTCTCATTGCACTTCCCATGTAAAATTAACTTTCCATGTTATTTTTCTAACTCTTAGTCCATAAAACACAATAGAAATAAATCTGTTTTCATTGTGATGGATAGTCTGCAATGTCTTTTGCATGATTGCATGAATTCACCCTCCATATTTTTTTGCTTTTCACAAGTCCACCATTACCTCCCCCTTTTTATACTTCCAACACTGGTTTGAAGTACCTTGAAACATTTTAGACTATTTAGTCCGTGTATAGCATCATATAGCATCAAACATTATTTAATAAAAGCTCTATTTTAAAATTATGTCACAATGTAAATATAATATCAGTTTGCCACATTTTCCTCCCATATACCCATATTTACACTGTTTGTGCACAACTCTATTTCAAATTCAGTTTTCTTTTTTTCAGTTCTAAATGTCCTTTTGTCTACATTCCACTTGTATTTTTTATTTTTATTTATTTTATTTTATTTCCAATTTCTATACTGCCCTTCTCCCTGAGGACTCAGGGCGGTGTACAGCCAGAAATAAAAACATGAAATATAAATATTAAGACAATTAAAATATATATAAATTTGGCTACAAAATTTAAAATTCACAAACCAATTAAAATATTTAAAATATTTAAAATTTAAAATTTCTTCTTAAGCCAGCCCGGCTTGTTGGAAAAAATGTGTTTTTAGGGCACGGCGGAAGGCACTGAGGTCATGAATTCTCCTAATCTCCAGGGGCAACTGGTTCCAGAGGGTGGGTGCCCCCACAGAGAAGGCTCTCCCCCTGGGGGTCACCAGCCTACATTGTTTGGCTGATGGCACCCTGAGAAGGCCCTCTCTGTGGGAGCGCATGGGTCGATGGGAGGTCATCGGTGACAGCAGGCGGTCTCGGAGATAACTAGGCCCTATGCCTAAAGGTGATCACCAACACCTTGAACCGCACCCGGAAGACCACTGGAAGCCAGTGCAGCTCGCGCAGGAGCGGTGTTATGTGGGAGCGGACAGTGTATTTCATCTGATTATAAGAAAACTATTGTAAGGAATATCCTTCTGTTTTTAATTGTCCTCTTGTCCTCATTCTTATATCAATAAGTCCTCATGCGTAAACCATTATTCTTTTTCTACTGTATCCCTTTCACAAAAAGCCTTCTTGTATGGATGTCAATAATAATACCTTTGCACCTAGCTTCATAATTGTCTCACATTTTTAATATCATGTTTCTTTTGCAATATTTGTTAAAATCTACATTCACATTCACTTTGTCATATCATAAGAAACGATGCAACCCAAACCTCAGGTTGTGAACATCCAGCTCTAACATTTTATTATTTCTTAACAATATCTATGCCTTCTTCCATACAAAATAAAGTACAGCAAAGTACAATTTGAAATTAGGTAGTTCTAATCTCCTCTTCCACCCCCACATCCTGTAAAATATTTATTATCTGTTATTTTTCTCCTGCCATATAAACTTAGATAAAACTTTTTGCCATTCTTTGAAAACTACATCATTTTGACATTATTGTCATAGTATAAAATAAAAATACAGATGTTCTTCTTTGACGTAACTCTAAATTTATGGATCTCTTTAGCTCACCTATAGTCCCACTCCAGCAATGAAGGACAAATCTCCTGGTCTTCCCTTCTACCAGATGGTTCCTAAAGAAGAGCTTCAGTATGAGGGGATTCTGGCTCTGCTTCTCCATTTCAGATGGATATGGATTGGAGTGGTGGTTATGGATAATGAGAATGGGGAGAGATTTGTGCAAACTGTGTATCCCATGTTTTCTCAGAAGGGTGTCTGTCTTGCATTCATACAAAAAATCCCTGTTGTAACTTTTATTAGCGATATGTTTGAAATGCTACATAAAGGGGAGAAGATTTATGATGCTTTGATCAGCAGCAAGGCTACTGTGATACTAGCCTATGGTGAATCTCATTCCATGGCATTGTTAAGATTTGCATCTTATGTATCAGATGAAGATGTAGATAGTAAATCTAGAAAACCCTTAGGAAAAGTATGGATTACTGCAGCCCAAATGGAGATTAGTGCCTTTGGATTTCAAAGGTATTGGGATTTAGAATATTGCCATGGAAATTTAGGCTTTGCATTTCATTCCAGTGATGTGTCTGGATTTCAGAAATTTATTGAGAGTCAAAACCCTTCCACCACAAAAGGAGATGGATTTTTCAAAGGCTTTTGGGAGCAGGTTTTCAACTGCCGATTTTTAGGTATGTTTATCAATGAAGAAGAGGAGAACATTTGCACTGGCCAGGAGAAACTGGAGAGAGTCCCTGCCCTCCTTTTTGAAATGTCCATGTCTGGCTACAGCTACAGTGTCTACAATGCTGTCTATGCCATAGCCTATGTTTTACATGCCATGTTTGCATCTGGATTCAAACACAAAGCAATGGTGGATGGTAGAGTACAGATTCATAACCAGCCATTTTGGCAGGTAATGTAGCATATAAGCCTGACAGTGACTTGTTTTTCTTTTCCATCTCATGAAATCTCATGAAATCATTTCAATTTAATGTAATCTTTGAAATTTCCACTACTGGATTCTCTGCTTCCTTTTTGTTTTTAATATCAAGATCTGATAGCTTCTAAATTTGTGGCTCTATTAACAAGAATTGAGAAATTATTAAATTAATTTAAGTAATAAATGTACTTTGAATGCATAATTAAATGTATCTTCTATTTATCTATTTATCTATCATCTATCTATCTATCTATCTGTCTGTCTGTCTGTCTGTCTGTATGTATGTATGTATGTTCAAGCATAACTCTGGAATGCCTTGAGCAATTCCAACGAAACATGGTACACAGATGACTTACCCTCTGGAGACAAACACTGTGGGGATAAGATACCCCTATCAGCCCTTGGTGTGTGTGTGTGTGTGTGTATTCCAGCATAACTCTGGATCGCCTCAAGCAATTCCAACCAAACTTGGTACACAGATGACTTACTGTCTGGAAAAATATACTGTGGGGGTAAGATACCTGTAACATTCCTCGGGGTGTGTGTTTGTGTGTGTTCTGGCACACAGTTGGCACACAGTGCCTAGCTCAGTTCCACCACACATGCGCACGTACCTCCCACCAGCCAGCTGATTTTTGAATCTCTGCCGTGCATGTGCATGGGCAAGGGGAGTGCAGGGGATGTGTGTGAGTCCCCTGCAGCCTGTTTTGGCTGCAGGGAGGTGTACTAGGCCAAAAATGGGGTGCATGGGGGTGGGACGGCCTCCCGCTCCCCGTTTTGGCTCACAGGAGGCTGCAGGCAGGCCTGCTAGGCCCAAAACTGGTACCGGGAGTGGGTGGTGGGTGTCATACACACATGCGCAGGAGACAGGAAGGATTAGGATGAAAAAACACCCAGACAATGTCGGGTCATCAGCTAGTGTACTTTAAAAGATGAAATAGTCCAGAAGCATTTGATTTACAGAAGCCTTCTCATATGCAGCATTTATAATATATTATCCTTTTCATTGCATTATAGCTAAATAATTTCTTGAGACATTCCACATTTAATAACAGTATTGGGGAAAATATGACATTTGACGAAGATGGGAATTTGGTAGCTGGATTTGATGTAACCAACTTAATTTTTTCTGAAAACCAGACAGTAGTGAAAATAGGAAGGATAGATCCACAAACTTCTCCAGACAAAATGTTAATCATCGAGGAAGATGTCATAATATGGAGTAGCTGGTTTAACCAGGTAAGTTCCAGGAATTGATTACTTGGGAAATCTTTGTTCCATGTATGATCACTGAATCTTAGCATTATTTAAATCCAATTGAATTAGGAAAGAGATGCAAGATAGCTTGCTATGGATCGTTGTCTTATTCGTTAATAGAATTTATCATAACTGCTCTATAGAGATATGTTAAGTTCATTATTAAGTAGAGTGATATAGATAAAAATCACAGTAAGCTAAAAATCATATTTACTTAAACAATAAGATGAAATGTTCAGATAAGGACAAAATAGGTGTTATTTCATAGCCAACATTATATAATTGTTTTCTTGCTGAATAAACTTCTACATTCAACCAGGACTGACAATTTATAATATCGGGTGTGAATAACATCAGCAATATGAAAATATTCTCCAAACTTTTAGAAAAAAATAGAGAGATCTGATTCCTCTAATTTATCCCCGGTTTTAAGATCATAATTTATATTGTTGGTTTGTTTTTTTTTTTTATTGAAAAAGTTTTAAAAGTTTTACATACATTTTCTCCCCCCTCCCCAACCACCCCCGACTTCCCAGAGCAAATACAAGATAAAATACAGCTCAAATTCTCTAAATTAAACTCCATTTTACACTTATCATAATCATAATCATTAAACAAGTAGATAAAAGGAAAGCAAGTCTTCTTTCTTCTTATTCCATCTAATTCAACAGAATTAATCTCCATTTATAATTACAGCAGTTAATAAAACAATTAAGTATTACCTAATGAAACCTATCATTACTCAATATAACAAGATATTTTATAACTTCTTTCATTTAAAACAAAGAAAAAAAACCCAACAACAACAAAAAAAAAGAAAGAAACCCTCATTCAAAAAAAACCCCAAATTTAAAATAAAATACTATATAAAGTCTTCCGTCCTCCACTTTTAAACCATCAAGGCTCAGTTATAGTTAAAACACTTAATAAAAAAAATAATAATAAATTTTTTAATTAAAAAAATATAACAATCAAACCTCTTATTAATTTATCAATACAGATAAAGCGTCTTTTAATAACTATATCAAACATTTAAATTCTTCATACTAGATTAAACCAGTTGCTAGTCTTCTTGTCTTCACATCTTCCAACAGCATATAAAATATCTTTTTTTTATTGAAAAAGTTTTAAAAATTTTACATACATTTTCTCCCCCCCTCCCCAACCACCTCCCCCGACTTCCCAGAGCAAGTACAAAATAAAATACAGCTTAAATTCTCTAAATTAAACTCCATTTCACACTTATTATAATCATGATCATTAAACAAATAGATAAAAGGAAAGCAAGTCTTTTTTTCTCCTTATTCCATCTAATTCAACAAAATTATCTCCATTTATAATTACAGCAATTAAAACAATTAAGTATTATCTAATCAAACCTATCATTACTCGATTTGGCTAATTGTTACTTAACAAATTATTAGATCTATACAATTTAACAAAATATTTTATAACTTCTTTCATTTAAAACAAAACAACAACAACAACAACAACAAAAAGAAAGAAAAAAAAAAGGAAACCCTCACTCAAAAAACCTCTGATTTAAAAAAAAAATTACTATATAAACTCTTCCGTCCTTCACTTTTAAACCATCAAGGTCCAATTATAATCAAAACACTTAATAAGAAATAATATTAACAATAATTTTTTAAATTAATAATCAAACCTCTTATATCCATACATATTAACAAATCAACTAAGAACATCATTTAAGAACTTTATCAATCCTTTAAATTCTTCATACTAGATTGAACCAATTGCTAATCTTCTTGTCTTCACATCTTCCAACAGCATATAAGATATCTTCATTTACATCTACCCCCCTAAATAAAAATTGCTTCTGTATACATAAAAAAAAGCCCCCCGAGTGACGTTGTAATTGTAATTATATTTGAAATGATATCCATCAAATCCAGTCAAAAATTAGATTAATAAATTCATCAAACATATTAGGGAAACCACCAGATCAACTGCAATTGCCCTAGGTCCATAGTCCTTTTGCCTTGTATTCATTACCATCAAGCAAGAAACTTCAATTTGCTATATTCAGTAGAACTTCTGCGATTGCAATTAAGTCCAAATTTGTTGCAGTCCTTAATAAAATAATCCAAATCATTCAAATCAGGGCATATTTCACAACCCAATACACCAGCATTGCTGTGATCTGTTTATTCTTCTCAAATATTCCAATACAGCTGTAAGTTGCCTCCTCATCGTCGCTCATTGCTTAGTTAACTGGCATTAAACTGCTGTCTGTTTTTTTTTTCTTTTTCCAAAAAATTCAAAATCTTTAAAAAGTTAAACAGTACTTTTTAAGGACCATCATCTCGTCAAGCAGGGTTATTTTCCATTTCTCCAGTCTTTCTTCTTTTCCTTTTTACGAACTTTCTTCTTAACTTTGATCCCTCTGCCTTTTTTAGCTCCAGTAAAATTTTGCGGTTTTTGGGATTGCATATTATAAAATTTTTGCAGAAATGTAGCTTCTTCTGGAAACAACTCTTTAAGTGCAGATTGAATTTTATCTTGCTCCTTATTTTGCACAACATTCATCTTTCTCTCTTCAGTAAAATCTGCTATAATCTGTTGTTGTTTTTTTGCATCTTCCAACTCTTCATTCAATCCCCCTCTGCTAGATTGCAACTCAGTATTTCCATGTATTTCATTATTTCCAGCTTGAGAAACTTGAAATATAGTATCAATTCTTTTCAATAAAGCAGAGGTAATTGAACTCAAAGCTTCCTCAAATTCAGACCATTGAGGGTTAAATAACCCTCCTTTACTTTCAAAAAGCCCAGCCATCTTGTGCATATAAAATATCTTCATTTGTGTCTACCCACCTAAATAAAAAATTGCTTCTTTATAAACCCCCCCCCCC
>WNWU01013574.1:6152468-6248006 GCA_012654045.1 Ptyas mucosa
TACAGTTAGATCCAGATTTATTACAGTCCTTAATAAAATATTCCAAATCATTCAAGTCAGGGCATATTTCACAGCCCAACACACCAGCATTGCTGTGATCTGTTTATTCTTCTCAAAATATTCCAATACAGCTGTAGATTGCCTCCTCATCATCGGTCATCACTTAGTTAACTGGCATTAAACTGCTGTCTGTTTTTTTTCCCCCAAAATTCAAAATCTTTAAACAGTTAAACAATACTTTTTAAGGACCATCATCTCATCAAGCAGGGTTATTTTCCATTTCTCCAATCTTTCTTCTTTTCCTTTTTACGAACTTTCTTCTTAACTTTGATCCCTCTGCCTTTTTTAACTCCAGTAAAATTTTGCGGTTTTTGGGATTGCATATTATAAAATTTTTGCAGAAATGTAGCTTCTTCTGGAAACAGATTGAGATTGAGTTTTATAAAAAAAAATTCGTGTAACCAAAATTTCATCAGCTTCCAAATTTTCTTGCTCCTTGTTCTGCTCAGCATTCATCTTTCTCTCCTCAGTAAAAACTGCTATGATCTGTTGTTGTTTTTTAACATCTCCCAACTCTTCATTCAATCCCCCACTGCTAGATTGCAACTCAGTATTTCCATGTATTTCATTGTTTCCAGCTTGAGAAGCTTGAAATATAGTATCAATTCTTTTCAATAAAGCAGAGGTAATTGAACTCAAAGCTTCCTTGAAATCAGACCATTGAGGGTTAATTAACCCTCCTTTGCTTTCTTTGCTTTCAAAAAGACCAGCCATCTTGCCCCCTTCTTCCTTCCCTTCCAGAAGGACAGGAAAAAAAAGGGAAAAAAAAGAGTTTCAAGAAGAAAAAAAAAAGAAAAGACCCTTTACAATTTGTAATTTGTATTGCTGCTTCAATTATTATTATCACATCCTTTCTTATTTCATCCACTTTTCAAAAAGGAGTTTTACGTTTCAAACAGGGGCTTGTCAATAATTACTTTTAACTTTCACTTCTTCATGCCCCATTGAAACTCAAACGCCATCTTGCTTTCACTTTCCACTTAGGGAAAATCTTTTAAAGAAAGTAAATCCTTGGAGTTAAAAAAAAAGAAAAAAAATACTTGCTGTTTCATTCGTGCAACTTGTGCTCCGCCAGCTTGATTCAGGAAGTATTTGTTTAAAATTGGTTGCTGGGATGGTAACGACATCTAGCTCTGCAAAGCAGAGTCATCCAGGGTCCAGAGTACTGACAGGCTTAACGGGGAGCTCTCATCTTCGAGCGCCAGATTATGGGTAAAATCTGGCACTCTCAGGGAGCTCTATCCCACCCGTCTACTCACTTTCCCCCCTAATACCAGGGGGAAAATTTTCAAACTGCAAGACAGCCGGTAGTCGCTGTTCTTGCGGTTCTACGAAGCTCTGGGCTGGCGCTTCAAAAAGAAGCGTCCGGCGATGTCGCAGTCCCACCGGAAGTCCGGTTTGTTTCTTTACAAGCTAGTCACAGCCCGTTTCTCTCTGTACACCAAGCTGTTTTCCAGGTTCTAGTAAGCAAGTCATAGAGGGTAAATCATTCTGCTGCTACTCTTGTAACCTATGTCCAGAAGGAAAAATTGCAGAAAATGAGGGCAAGGATAGAATATCATTGTCATTCTGATGCTTCCAGAAAGATATATTACTTATACACTATTTATACATGAGTGTATGTATTTATTATGTATATATGCATGCAGACATACATACATACATATATATACACATACACACACATATTTACATACCCAACTATTGTCTGTTTCTTCAGAGACTAATTAGAACTGCAGAAAAAACAATTACTACCAATCTGTCTTCCACTGAGGACATGTATACTAAGGTGACCAGATTTTAGCGTTGGTAGAGAGGGACACCTGTGGGTGTGGCTTATTTTGTGGGCATGGCTTGGAGGTCATGTGACTGGGTGGGCGTGGCTAGCTGCTCATGTGACCGGGTGGCCATGGCTATGTGTATAGGGACTACTCAGAGGGCTGAAAAAAGTCATTTCTGACAGGTCCTCACACTTTTGACTGGTCCTCACACTTATGACCATCCTCACATTTATGCCCGTGCAGCATTCTTAACAACCATGTCACTCATTTCACAACTGCTTCTCTTCACCATGGTGATAAGATAGGGCAAAAAATGTAAAATGTGAGGACAGTCGTAAGTTCAAGGACTGGTCAAAAGTGCAAGGACCAGTCAAAAATAACTTTTTCAGCCCTCTGAGTAGTCCATGTGCACAAAAGGACTAGCCAGAGGGCTGAAAAAAAGTCATTTCTGACAGGTCCTCGCACTTTTGACCAGTCTTCGCACTTACGACTGATCATCATTTATGCACATTGTAGCATTCTTAAAAACGGTGTCACTCATTTCACAACTGCTTCTCTTCACCATGGTGACAAGATAGGGTAAAAACGTAAAATGTGAGGACAGTCATAAGTTCGAGGATTGGTCACAAGTGCGAGGACCAGTCAAAAATAACTTTTTCAGCCCTCTGAGTAGTCCATGTGCATAAAAGGATACAGCAATAGAGAGGGATGAAGGAAGGCAAATTAGAGTAGGAATGAGGTTAAGAGTGGGAGGAAGAGAGGAGGAGAAGAAGAAAGGAAGAGGAAGTAGGAAGGAGAAGAAGAGGGGGGGGGGAAGAGAAAGTAAGAAGGAAAGAAAAGAGAGAGGTGGTAGGTTTGAGGAGAAAGATTGCTATACAATAAAAAAGATGAAAGGGAAGAAAACCAACCCCAAACAAATATAAAGATGTTAAGATAAAGAATGAATTGTTAAACTTTAAAGAATAAAAGAGAACAAATATGAATAAATAGCAATAATTAGAAACACACATACAAACATACAATGTATTTTCCTTGAACAAAGTATTTGGCCAGTTCACAAATTTAAACAGTGTTTAGTCATTTCACTTAAATTTACAATTTCTATATTTCCTTTTGCCATATTTATTCCTCATCTATTTTTTAAAAAACCAATATTACCCTTCATCCTCATCTCTAATCTTAATCAATTTTTCCCTTCTATTCTATATTATACCCCTTCCCATTGTCATGTATTTTTATATCCATCCTCACATGGTTAATTATGTAATATTACAGTTGGTTAATACAAATTCAACATTTTAATGTAAATCAATTAGTTATATAACTATCTTTTTTGAATATTAATCAATATGAATATGAATATTCCAATTATTTCCATGCAATCCAATTTCTTACAAATTAATTAATTATATTTACCAATAATAATAAACCAAATAATTTCCCCCACATATTCTTCCAACCACAACTTAACCATTTCTGCTTTCAACACAATATACAATTAATAGTATCTCAATTATTACAATTCCCTAGTTAAATAGAACTTTTTTTCTTTCGTGTTTTAAAATCTTGAACTCTCCTCTTTTGCCATTTGCATAAATTTCCCATTGTTTGCACCTACCTTTTTTGATGAGGAAAAAGAAATCTGCCTTTCCAACGTTGCTAGCAAACAGCAAAGGCAACACCCTTAGTTTCGGTTTCGTTTTCAGTTTAAATTGCACAAAGAGAAAAAAAAACTAGAGGGAAAAAAACTGTTTAAATTCTTGCTGCGGGGCTTCAAAGGGCCGCCTATGTTTTTTTTTAACACTGATCAGCTGTAGGGCGGGCCTTTGAAGCCCCGCGGCAATAATTTAAACAGGTTTTTTTCCCCTCTAGCCATCAGCTGGGACTCAGGAGGCAGCAATAGATTGGGAGTGGGTGGGGAAAGCAAACCCCATTCTCCCGCCGTTCCCTAGCTTGTCCTGCATTCCTTCCAAAATCGGGACTTTTTAAAAATGCGGCGGGACGCGGGATAAATCGTTGAAAAGCGGGACTGTCCTGCCAAAAGCGGGACGTCTGGTCACCCTAGTGTATACTACACAAGTCAAAAAGAGGGTTGTGCAAATATTTACAGATCCCTCGCATCCTGGACATACTGTATATTGTTTCAACTCCTACCCTCAAAATGATGCTATAGAGCATTGCACACCAAGACAACTAGTCACAAGAACAGTTTTTTCACGAATGACATCACTCTGCTAAACAAATAATTCCCTCAACACTGTCAAACTATTCACTAAGGCTGCATTACTATTACTATTAGTCTTCTCATTGCTCCTATCGCCCATCTCCTCCCACTTATGACTGCGTGATTGTAACTTTGCCTTATGATTTATATTGATATTGTTTCCTGATTGCTTATTTGCACCTTATGACTATCATTAAGTGTTGTACCTTATGATTCTTGATGAATGTATCTTATCCTTTTATGTACCCTGAGACCATATGTACCAAAGGACCTTGTGTGTCCAATCACACTTGGGCAATAAAGAATTCTATTCTTTTCTATTTGTCAATTTTTAAAGTCAATTTTGTCAACTTGTAAAGCCTCCTCCTCCTCTTCCTCCTCCTCCTCCTTGTGAGGTTGTATAATCTTTATTTGTTTAAGCATAAAGTCTAGATTGGAAAAAAAACACGTTGAGACCTGCTGTATTGCATAGATAAAATAAATAACAGATATGATTCCATTCCCTAAAGTAATATATATAAGAAATGGCTATCAATTTTACTTTCAAATAAGAGTATAATGATGATGTTATTGTTATTTTTCATATAAGAGATGCACATCTAATTTCATAGATCTGGTCATAACTATTGCATTTATTCCCTACATGGAGTAAAGCAAAACAGCAATAGAACTTAGACTTATATACCACTTCATAGTGCTTTACAGTCCACTCTAAGCAGTTTACAGAGTCATCATATTGCCCCAATAATCTGGGTCCTCAAATTTAAACCTGTATAAAGTTATCAAGATTTATGAATCCATATGAGTTTGATGATACATCCTTTCCATTTCAGATATGAATGACTGTTATGATTGCACAGATGAAAATTATCCCAACAAAAAGCAGGATTCATGTATTCCCAAAGATATAAGTTTCTTGTCGTATAAAGAACCTTTGGGGATCACTTTAGCCTGTTTTTCTCTTTTCTGTTCCACAATCACAATTCTGGTACTAAGGACATTTTTTATGCATCACAACACTCCCATTGTCAAGGCCAGCAACCGGGATCTCACCTATATTTTCCTCATCACCTTCCTGCTCTGCTTCCCTTGCACATTGCTATTCCTTGGTCAGCTCAATAAAGTGGCATGTCTTCTCCGTCAAACTGGTTTCAGCATCATCTTCTCTGATGATGACAAGACTTCACAAGACTTCTCTGTGGCTATTTCCTGTGTGCTGGCCAAGACTGTGATTGTGGTTCTGGCTTTCATGCCAACCAAGCCAGGAAGCAGGATGAGCCAATGGGTGGGCAAAAGACTGGGGTATGTTTTTGTTTTATCTGACTTTTTCATTCTGGAATTTGCACTTTATGGCTGTCCATTTTTCCTCCTGTCCCACATGTTGACCTGCACTCAGAGCCTGGAAAAATTGTCCTACAATGTAAGGAAGGATCCATGATTATGTTTTACTTGGCAAGGTGTTATATGTGTTTCCTGGCCATGATCAGCTTCATGGTGGCTTTCCTTGCAAGGAAATTACCAGATACTTTTAATGAAGCCAAGTTTATTACTTTCAGCATGTTGATTTTCTGCAGTGTTTGGATATCCTGTGTTCCAACCTACCTGAGCACCAGGAAGAAATATATGGTGGCTGTGGAGATATTTTCAATGTTAGCCTCAAGTGCTGGGCTACTGATCTGTATCTTTTCCCCCAAATGCTATATTATAATTTTGAGACCTGAGCTGAACAACAGGCAACTGAGGAAGAAAGGGTTATAAATGATTTTCAATTATTTTGAATTATTTTGTAATTTTCAATGCTGGGCAGTTTTTGTTTGCTTGTGTCTGTATTGCAGAATACAGCTTAATATTTGTCTAATAATTTAATTGCATAGCCCATAAAATTATTTTCTCTATGGCACTCACAATTAGAATTTATTCATAAATCATTTTTTTAAAATGTAACTGATTTCTTTATTGATTTATCAAATTTATACAGCCATCTATCTCATGATACCGACTGAGGGCTGTACAGAAACATCAAACCAAATAGTGATGCAGTGTGTTAAAATATTCTCAATCATGCCTCAGAGTGACTGGCTGGAGCTGAGCATTTACTGGCTGGATGCCCTTCCTGACACCTATGTGGAGTTCACAGTAGATATTATTTTCTTTGCACTCTAAAAGAGAAACATCTGCCACCATCCAGGATTGAACTCTCAACCTTCCAAGTGAGAAGTTTTCACCATTAGTCTACCACATTACTCTAAACATGAGGATTCATGTTTATGTCTACTATTTTTGCCTTTATTTTAGGAATCTCATTACAGTCTGAAGTAAAATCAGCAAAAACATAATATAGTATCCATCTCTGCTGTATAACATATTTGTAAATGAAAATGTATTATATTAAACTTTGATATAACATGAAAGAAATGTCTAAACCCATCCTGTCTTCAACCAGAGTTTTATTCTATATGACCCAACTGATAGCATTCATGTCTTGTATATCATTTACTAACAAGATAAAGGAGACTAATAGGTTTGCATTATAAAGAGCCCTTATCACCTGTCATACCTGCTCCAGTCTGATCCCTTAGGAAAGACAAACCCTTAACTCCATTTGATTGAAATGAAAGGTACTTTTACTAAAAGATGCTAGTTTCAGTAATCCAGGTAGAATATGAGTTTCCCGCACATCAACATAAAACTATTTCCTTCATTAGCCATCTCTGTCTCTATGACCAGTTCAAATCTAGCCAATGCAATGCCTCCAAGATGTTTGGAAAACACTTAAGTGTTTGGGCTGGTAAATTTCTATACTGAGTGTTAGCAACTTTGAAAATGCCTGATATGAACTGGTTTCATATTGATCTGCTCCTCCTCAGCTCTCATTTCCCCTCCCTAATTCCCACAATACACATGTACAGGTTTATTGCCATTTGTCCCCCAACCTACTCCTCACCTAAGTCTTTTGATGGAAGGATGCCAGTGATGTGCCAAGCCAAAGACGTTGGATTCGACTTCACTTTTCTAATAGATCACAATAACAATGTTTGTGTTTCAACTATTGGGTTGTTTCCCATTAAGATAAACATGATAACAAAGTTTAGATGGACAACCAGTGTTTTTCCAGAGTACTCATTTCTGGACCTTATATCAATACCATTACTACTGAAATACTTTTAAATGTTAATTTAGTTTTTTCTCTATAGATGCATTTTTTATTAGGGTCTAGGAAGTGCTATAGCATTGGAACAAATATTTGTGTGGCCAGGATCAACCCTTCATTCTAACCATTACACCCATGATGGTACAATGATTAGAATACAGTAGTTCAAGCTAACTCTGCCCATTGGCAAGAGTTTGATCCTGACTAGCTTAAGCTTTCCATCTTTCCAAAATCAGTAAAACGAGGACCCAGGTTTTAGGAGACAATATATTGATTCTGTAAACTGCTTAGAGAGTGCTGTAAAGAACTATGAAACAACGTATAAGTCTTAGTGCTATTGCTATTATTTGTTTTTCTCAGGGGTGTTAGAGGGAATAACAAAGATATAAAGACACTGTTAGGGTAGGCAGGGACCACATCTCAGCCAGGTTTAGTGGGATTGAGGAAATTTGGACATCAAATATGACAAAAAGAGGAGCCCCATTAAGCAATATCTTATCCCAGAATATACAATAATATTCTAAAGTTTGACGATTACATTAAAATCCATAATGTAATCCATAATTTTAATCCTATGGATTTTGTAGTTTTGTAGTTTGTGGAGGTGAGTGTTATCTCAGTGGCTGGCAGACCACGCTGTGTAAACAAGCACTTCCGCAGAGTCTTAATCTCATGAGGAATGCAAAGACAGGATCTCTGGTGGAGACCTTATCTCAAGTATGCAAAACCAGGCACGTAGCATTGTGTGACACAGGAAGAGCACGAGAGAAAAACAAAGTGTTCACGTGAAAATCATGAGCCTTCTGTAACCAATCAGTACAAGTAAACGATGATTAATGTTTTGCCATGGTAGCTGTAAAATGACAATAAAAGGGAGCCTTTTGGATGGAGTCGGGGTGCCTTCCCCAAGGTGCCTTCCCACCGAAGGGCCTTCCCCAAGGTGCCTTCCCACTGAAGGGCCTTCCCGTGAATCATCATCCTGCCTACGCATCTTTCTTCATCGAAACAACAGTAGTTAAATGGATTACCATTGCATTGTGATAGATTGAAAGGAGAAATGTTTATTGAGAAATGTCTCAAAAATTTCATTATAAGAAAATATTGTATGTCTCTCTAGAACATTTTCCAAGAGCTTAATTCAAGGTAATCCAAATATAATTTCCTTGATTTGTTACAAACATGTTTGAAATTAGAGAACTCTTATGATAAAATGCATTGATTTTCAGCTATAAATCCAAATCTTATATTGCTAAGGTATGTAAACATACCTTTTTTTTTTTTTTTCCATTTGTAGGAAAAAAGTGTTTTTTTTTTCAGGAAGATACAATAAAAATTTTGTTCAGACATGAAAAACATGTTTTCTTTAGCAATTCTATAAGGAATTCAGGCTTTGAAATGGTAGCAATTCCATTTTCCATATAATTATTTTGCAATTAACTGATCTGGCACTGCAGATTGTTGTCACTTATGAGTATGTGACACTCATCTGTGAATTATGGCATAAATACAATATCTGCTATAATATTTGAAGGAAGGTGAAGATAAGAAACAGGCAAACATGTATGATCCCTAATGTTTAATATTTAGAGATTTAAATTGATCAGGGAACTATCAAACCTTTATAATAGTTCTCAAAATATTAGTTAGAGAAAGGAAAATTTGAAGGAAGGAATTAGTCATATTTTAAGTTTAGAATGTCCCTAATTGTAGAGGTGTTGTTAACCATTTTGTCATATATGCCACATGGAGCTCCCACTGTGAAGTGCAGTGTCGAGTATCTGGAGCACCCAGTTCACAAATTTTGTCAGGCTGGGGATCTCATCATTGGTGGCATTGCCTCTCATGGAGTTTTTATTTCTTATGCCAAGGATTTCAGAACAAAACCTCCACCCCCAGTGCCTGAAGAGTTTCTGTAAGGAATTCATTTTCATTTGTTACCCTAATTATGTTGGTCTTGTAGTGAACACTGTTGTTCCACCTTATACTGCAGAAACAATGCTAGTGAAATAATGAAATTCAAGGGCCTTCTAGATTTTAAACTTTTATACATAGCATTGGCTGCAATTTTTGCACAGTGCAAACATTGTGTTTAATTGTTCTAAATGTAGTTTTAAGAAATGTAATTATCTTGTCTCCTCAGCTATAGAGCTTTAAAATATATTAAAATAATATTTTACAAAGAGTTTATAAAACAGGATGAGTCGTTATAGATTTGACTGTACACTGCCCTGAGTCCTTCGGGAGTAGAGCGATAAATAAATAAATAAATAAATAAATAAATAAATAAATAAATAAATAAACAAACAAATAAATAAATAAATTTCTGATTATTGTGTTCTTCCAACATCTATATCACAGCAATTTCCTTTATGATTCGTCTGCTGCTTCTTGTTTTGTTTTCCTATCATTTTAAGGTTGACTCAGCCTTCCATCTTTCTGAGTATTTGGATAAAATGAGGACCCAATTTGTTGGGGGCAATATGCTGACTCTCATATTGATATGCCAAATCAGTTAGAGATGACCGTAAAGTCCTTATATACAGACTGTGAAGCTGTATATAAGTCTGCTATTGCTATTGCTACTCTTATTTCAAACAGATATGCTGTTTGCCTACATAGTTGGTAGAATGTATTAGATTCAACTGGTTTACTCTAGGTTGTTGCCCACCTCAAAAAAATATAATTGCAACTGAGAGATTTTCTTAAAATGAAAGGACTATTTTCTTTTTTCATCTTTTTTCCAACTCTGGACCTTATTTAAAATGTGTCTTCCACGAAAGTGGAAATTATAAATAATTATAAATAAACAAATTATAAACAAATTATAAATAATTCTAATATCCAATAAAATTATATGTCTATTGTACTTTATGTTAAATACTATACCTAAAACAGGATGCACTAAATACTATAAACTACTACAGAATAAATATGATGTAGCAAATCATAATCTGAAGAAAATATTGGCTATGATGTGTGAATTATTCCTTTGAAACACAATACAATATTTATTCCAGAATGCTTCCAAAACATTATCAACATATCCTAGCTTTGGCTTTTGCAGTAAAGAAGATTAATGACAATCCTCAAATACTTCCCAATATTACTTTGGGATTCCAAATTTTTGACAATTACTATAGTGGAAAATGGACCTATCATTCCACCATGATCCTTTTGTATACATTGGAGAATTTCTTTCCAAACTATAATTGCAACATGGAAAAGAAGCTGATTGCAGTGATTGGTGGACTGGATTCCCTTACTTCTCTTGGCATGAGGACTCTCCTGGAGATCTACAAGATTCCGCAGGTAGGAATTGCTTCTGAGGTTCACATTTCTTCACTTTTTCTATTTTCCACTGGATATAATTCTGGCGTCTAAGTAAGTGTTCAACAGATTAGATGAAAGGAATCTCCAAAATAAGGAAAAGTTCTTTAGCTTCTTACTTCAAATATATCAATAAATGGTTCATTTACCAAAAGTTTTCTTTGCATTTTCATCCTCTCAAAATTCCTGCCTTCATGCTAAATTTTCATTCTTTTTGAAGTGTTTCTTATAATTTTCCTATATGTTGTACATATATATACTCTAATTATCCAAGCTCCACATCTGGAAAATATTTTTATTGGGATTAACAAAAATGACTCAAATTTTTATTTCTCAAATTTTTAAATAGTTGTTGGTTTCCAAATTTGGTTCCATATGCCCATATTTATATCATTGCTACAAACTCTATTTCAATTTAAGTTTTCTTCTTCTCAATTCCAAATGTCCATTTGTCCATATTTAATTATTGTTCATCTTTAACATATCTCATCTTTATGGATCTCTTTAGCTCACCTATAGTCCCACTCCAGCGATGAAGGACAAATCTCCTGGTCTTCCCTTCTACCAGATGGTTCCTAAGGAAGAGCTTCAGTATGAGGGGATTCTGGCTCTGCTTCTCCACTTCAGATGGATATGGATTGGAGTGGTGGTTATGGATAATGAGAATGGGGAAAGATTTGTGCAAACTGTGTTTCCCATGTTTTCTCAGAAGGGTGTCTGTCTTGCTTTCATACAAAAAATCCCTGTTGTAACCTTTATTAGTGATGTGTTTGAGATGCTACATAAAGGGGAGAAGATTTATGATGCTTTGATCAATAAAAATATTACAGTGATACTAGCCTATGGTGAATCTCATTCCCTGGGCTTGTTTAGATTTGTATCGTATCTATCAGATGAAGATGTAGACAGTAAACCTAGGAAACCCCTAGGAAAAGTATGGATTACTACAGCCCAAATGGAGATTAGTTCCTTTGGATTTCAAAGGTATTGGAATTTAGAAATTTTCCATGGAGCTTTAGGCTTTGCATTTCATTCCAATGATGTGTTTGGATTTCAGCAGTTTATTGAGAATCGAAGTCCTTCCACTACCAAAGGAGATGGCTTTTTCAAAGGCTTTTGGGAGCAGGTCTTCAACTGCCAATTTCTAGGTACGTTTATTAATGAAGAAGAGGAGAATATTTGCACTGGGCAGGAGAAACTGGAGAGAGTCCCTGCCCTCTTTTTTGAAATGTCCATGTCTGGCTACAGCTACAGTATCTACAATGCTGTCTATGCAGTTGCCTATGCTTTACATGCCATGTCTACATCTGGACTCAGACACAAAACAGATCATGGACTACAGATTCAAAATCAGCCATTTTGGCAGGTAATATACTGTACATGTCCTTGAGGCTTAATTGTATAACTTGATAATGACTTTTCTTTTACATTTCATGAAATTATTTTAATTTAATGCAATCTTGCAATTTCCCCTACTGGTCTTTGTTCCTAACATACAGAATGTTCATAATGTATGTGACCCTATTACAATTTATGGACTATTAAGTTTTGATTTCCAAAAGATATTCCTAACTGCATCATTCTGACAATCTGACATTGCCCACAGGTCTTATTATCCACTGAAATAGTGTTTCTCTTGTATATGACAGAATTCAACGTAACATCAGGATAAATCTTAAAATAAACTAGTAGTTATCACTAGTATAAAGTAATTGTGCCAAGAACTGGGAAACTATGGGATTAATTTAAGTAATAAATATGCTTTCAATAATAATGATTGGAGCCATGTTATTTAAATGTTGAAAAAAGCCCTTGAGATTCAATTTGCAGAAGCTTTTTCATATGTATCTTTTTAAATTTGCATTTTTATTTGAATTTAGCTCCCTAATTTCTTGAGACATGTCACATTTAATAACAGTATTGGAGAAAAGATGATGTTTGACCAAGATGGGAATTTGGTAGCTGGATTTGATGTTATCAATTTTATTTTGTTTGAAAATCATTCAGTGCTGAAAATAGGAAGGATAGATCCATGTTCTCCTTCAGACAAAATGCTAATTATCAAAGAAGATGCCATAACATGGAGTAACTGGTTTAACCAGGTGGGTAAAAGGGATTGACTACTTGGAAAATCTTTTCCTCGTGTGACTATTAAAGCCTTTATTTTAGAATCCTCTGGAATTATAAATGTGATGCAAGCTACTTGCTCTGAATCTTTGATTTTATCCATCTGATAATTGATAGGAACTGGTCTATAATGGTTGAATTAAATTCATAATTAAATAGAGTGATATAGTTAAAATCACAATTAGCTAAAAAAAATCATTTACTTAAACATTTAGCTAAAAAATACACATATGGGAAACTGGGAACTATTTGAAATGATAGCCAACAGTATGTAATTATTTTTGTTCATAATATCTGGCTAAATGTATACCTGCATACAATCAGGACTGAGAATTAATAATATCAGAGATTAATGATATCAAAAATATTTATCCTACTGAGTCTGTGTCCAGTATAATAGTTTTAGTACATGTCCTTAAAAAAGATTTTTTAAAAACCATATTCGGGTACAATAATATTGGGATGACTATTTTTTTTAACTGTTATGATCCCTGAAAATTGAAATTGATCTTGCATCAGTGAGTATATGACATTGTTTATTGAGAATAGAAAAAAAAGATGAACTATATTATGTAACAGCATAAAAATATTTCGAAATACAAATCATGAAATTTAAGTGGCAGTTCAATATTTCAAGAAGATGTCATTATTTAATAGAAATAAGCAATGAAGACATGGATGTACTGTGTGGTTGACCTACTACACAGAATGAAAAGCCCCCACATAATGCTTCTAAGAACATCAATTTTAAGACTTTAATTTATGCTGTTGGTTTGTTTCTTTACAAGCTAGTCACAGCCCGTTTCTCTCTGTACCCCAAGCTGTTCTCCAGGTTCTAGTAAGCAAGTCATAGAGGATAAGCCATACTGCTGCTACTCTTGTAACCCGTGTCCAGAAGGGAAAATTGCAGAAATGGAGGGTAAGGTTAGAATATTATTGTCATTGGCTCTCTTCCAGAAATGTCTCCTCCTCCTCCCCATCTCAATACAAATTATGCATTTAGGTTAGAGATACATAATCTATCTTTCTCTGGATAACTACTTATACAACATAACACTCCTAAATGTTTTATAGAAATAAATATAATGTTTATTTGTTTATTCATAAAGTCTTCATAGATAGATAGGAAATTTTTTTTCGAGAACCAGCAGTATTGCATAGATAAAATAGATAATAGTCATAATTCAATTTATGATTATTATAAATATATAGTCATTTTTTGCATGGTGCTTTCAAATAGAAGTATAATGAGGATGTTATTGTTCATTTAACAGCTGCATATGCTGATTTAGTCACACTAGATGCTCTTTTAGGACCTCTTTCCAGAGCATGATATCATAGTCTTTTGAGACTGAAGGTTGCCAATGCATGCTGATTTCATAAACCTAGTCATATCTATTTCCTATTTGGAGAAAGAAATTTATTTTATTTCTTTCCTATTTGGACAAAAGTGTGGTGTAATATTTAAGCCTATATAATATTATCAAGTTATAAATATTTATAAATCTATATAAATTTGATGATACATCCTTTCCATTTCAGATATGCATGATTGTTATGATTGCACAGATGAAAATTATCCCAACAAAAAGCAGGATTCATGTATTCCCAAAGATATAAGTTTCTTGTCGTATAAAGAACCTTTGGGGATCACTTTAGTCTGTTTTTCTCTTTTCTGTTCCACAATCACAATTCTGGTACTAAGGACATTTCTGATGCATCACAACACTCCCATTGTCAAAGCCAGCAACCGGGATATCACCTATATTCTCCTCATCACCCTCCTGCTCTGCTTTCTTTGTACATTGCTATTCCTTGGTCAGCCCAATAAAGTGGCATGTCTTCTCCGTCAAACTGGTTTCAGCATCATCTTCTCTGTGGCTATTTCCTGTGTGCTGGCCAAGACTGTGACTGTGGTCCTGGCTTTCATGGCAACCAAGCCAGGAAGCAGGATGAACCAGTGGGTGGGGAAAAGATTGGGCTATGTTTTTGTTTTATCTGGCTTCTTAATTCAGGTTGGGATTTGCATTCTATGGTTGTCCATTTCTCCTCCTGTTCCAGATGTTGACCTGCACTCAGAGCCTGGAAAAATTGTCCTACAATGTAAGGAAGGATCCATGATTATGTTTTATTTTGCAAGGTGTTATATGGGCTTTTTGGCAATGACCAGTTTTATAGTCGCTTTCTTTGCCAGGAAATTACCAGATACTTTTAATGAAGCCAAGTTCATCACTTTCAGCATGTTGATTTTCTGCAGTGTTTGGATATCCTTTGTTCCAACCTACCTGAGCACCAGGGGGAAATACATAGCAGCTGTGGAGATCTTCTCAATGTTAGCCTCAAGTGCTGGGCTGCTGATCTGTATCTTTTTTCCCAAATGCTACATTATTTTTCTGAGACCAGACCTTAACAAAAAGGAACTAAGAATAAAAAGAAATTGCTGAATGTAGTCAAGCTTTTTGTTTTTATCTGTGCTATTATACATGTAGCAGAAATAGCACAGAATATTGGGCTATAATTTAAATGGGAAAAGTAATCAGCTATTTTCTCCATTGTTAATACTTTTATTTTTGCAAAGATCAAGTGTAGGAACTACTACTTATGAACACACCCATTATTGTAAATTCTTGTTGATTTAATGACTTTGACAGATGGTGTTTATTTTCTTTATATATCTTGTCTTAAAATTTCTTTATTTTTCTTATCTTTTTCTGTGAATCAGGAACTAATCTATGAATATGTATGTGGCATCACATGTAATTCTTCCTTTTATTCTGTATTGTCCATATATATATATAAATTGCTAACAATGACCCAAAATAGCCATTACTATCTTGTATCTCAGGATTTAAAAAATAAAATACAGTCGACTAAGATGAGATTTGGGTTTTTTTTGGTTCTTAATCTGTGATAGATGAACTTTTCAAGATGTACATCTCAAAGGAGGAAACATTATTCTTTCCGATATGAATCATAAATATCCAGATATTTTTAATTGAAAAGAATACTGATAAATTAGAAAAGGTTCCCCAAAAAGTGTGATAGTTTAAATAGCTGTAGTATTCAAAAGTAAGTTATACTCAATTTTCCAAAATGAAGTATACAATAATCCATATTTTACTTTATGATCATTTCATGGTTGCTTTTCCTTTTCCTTTTTTTCCTTTTTTTTTCTTTTGATAGATAGGGGTCTATCATAATCACCAAATGATTTTCAGGAAGCAAATCATTTGAGAAAAATTGTTGTTCCATATAAATGATTTTATAATTTTTTGAAAGATGACATTTAGGTCAATCATGATAGTATCATATCTTCTTTTCTTTACTTTTCTGATTGCATTCAATTTTTCTATGTATCACAGTGGTTTTTACTTTCACAATATTTGTGAAATATTTGATCTTTAGTTTGTTTTCAATGCTTCCAGTGACCCATCTGGTTTTATTTCATCTAATAGTGGCAGACTCTTCTTATGGTTCAAAGTTTTCTCTTTTATAAAAAAGAAACATATTTATTTATTAATTTATCACCAAAAATAGAATACAAAATGAGGAAAAAGAAAGAAAACAGTAACAAATATCCAACATTAACAAAAATAATAAGAACAATAGGAAAAAAAAACCATGTGTACAAAAAAAGGAAAACATCCAAATATCAAATAAAAAAGAGCTTGAGTGGCACAGCAGACTAATTCAGACTTATGCTACTGTTAAAAGTAGTATTTAGTTTCCAGCTGCCTGCAATTACTGCGAGTTCAATTCTCACCAGGCTCAAGGTTGACTCAGCCTTCCATCCTTTCTAAGGTAGGTCAAATGAGGACCCTGTTTGTGGGGGCAATAAGCTGACTTTGTATTAAATATACAAAAGTATGAAGGCTATTGCTTAATGCATTGTAAGCCGCCCTGTGTTTCTGCAAAAGGGCGGCATATAAATCTAAATTTTAAAAAAAATATTAAATTTAAATATAAGGAAAAATCCACCTTGGTTGAATCTGAAAAATACATAAAAAATCTAATATATTCTCCTCCCATTACATAACAGGTATACAAATATTGATATATCTATATTTAACTAAAATACTATATTACATACCCAAATATACCAGATATATTAATTATTTATTTAATAATCAAGTTGACCTGACATCTGTTCATATATATATGTAAAAGAAAAAAGTTAACAGGCTACCCCAAAGATAAAACTAGCCTTCAAAACTCTCTGTAAATTATTTGTCATTATATTTAACATTGAGAAAATCCACAAATGACTTCCAGTCTCTTATAAATTTGTCTAATCCAATAACTTCAATCAAAGCAGTTAATTGCCCCATCTCAGCTAATTCAATTAAAATTAAGTCAGTTTTAAAATCCACTCTTTGACAGTTGGCATCTTCTTTTCCTTCCAAGCATATACAATCCTTGCAGTGGTCACCGTATAAAGAAATAACGCCCCAAACTGTTTTTTGATTGGCTTGTCTGTAATACCTTTTTACACAACTTTAAATACAGTTTTAAGTTCTACCCAGAGTTTGAAATATTCTTGCTATTCAATAAACGTCTTCTGCAGCTTTATTAACAGGCAAGCTTCCTTGACTTCTTTAATTCATGTATCTTACCTGATTTTTCCATAGTATTCATTTCTGGACTTGATATTAATATCATTGCCACTAGAAATACTTTGTGTAATTTACTTTTTCTTTATTACTGAATTCTATATTGGGCTCTAGGAAGTGCACGGGAATAAATATTTATGTGGCTAGAATAAACCCTTTGTTCTAGCCACTACACCCATGGTGGCCCAGTGGTCAGAATGCAGTATTGAAGTTCAACTCTGCCTACTGCCAGGAGTTTGATCCTGCCGCTTCAATATTGCTCAGCATTCCATTCTTCCTAAATCAGTAAAACATGATCCAGTTTTTAGGGGACAGTATACTGATTCTGTAAACTACTTACAGAGTGCTGTAAAGCACTATGGAGTAGCATATAAGTCAAAGTGCCATTGCCATTGCTATTATTTCTTTCCCCAGAGGTGTCAGAGAGACTAACAATGATATAAAGAAGCTGCTAGGGTGGACAGGGACCAAATTTCAGCAAGGTTTAGTGGGACTAAAAAAATGTGGATGTGAGATGTGACAATAAGAGAAGTCCCATCAAGCAGTATCTTATACTAGAAGATACTATGTATTTCTAGAAGAATTTCCTAGAATTAGGATAATTCAAATCTCACTCCGTAGATTTCTGCAAAACATGTTTGAAATCAGAGAACTCCTGTGATAAAATGCATTAAGTTTCAGCTGCAAATTCAAATCTTAATATAGGTAGTCCAAGTGGTGGGTTCTAAATTTTTTTACTACCGGTTCTGTGGGTGTGGCTTATTTTATGAGCGTGGCTTGGAGGTCATGTGACTGGGTGGGCATGGCTAGCTGGTCATGTGACCAGGTGGCCATGGCTATGTGTATAGGGACTACTCAGAGGACTTAAAAAAGTCATTTCTGACAGGTCCTCGCACTTTTGACTGGTCCTCACACTTATGACCATCCTCACATTTATGCCCATGCAGCATTCTTAACAACCATGTCACTCATTTCACAACTGCTTCTCTTCACCATGGTGACAAGATAGGGCAAAAAACGTAAAATGTGAGGACAGTCGTAAGTTTGAGGACTGGTCAAAAGTGCGAGGACCAGTCAAAAATAACTTTTTCAGCCCTCTGAGTAGTCCATATGCACAAAAGAGGCTGAAAAAAGTGATTTTTGACAGGTCCTCACACTTTTGACCGGTCTTCGCGTTTATGACTGGTCATCATTTATGCCCTTTGTAGCATTCTTAACAATTGTGTCACTCATTTTACAACCGCTTCTCTTCACTATGGTGACAAGATAGGGCAAAAAACGTAAAATGTGAGGACAGTTGTAAGTTTGAGGACTAGTCAAAAGTGCGAAGACCAGTCAAAAATAATTTTTTCAGCCCTCTGAGTAGTCCATATGCACAAAAGGACTCAATTATTTCTTCAAAGTGCTGATGATTGACCCTGGCTGGAAGAACTCCAACAGGGGAATATTTCCTCCCAACAGCAGTGTAAAAAGCTTAAAACAACCCTTCCCTTTTAAGAAAGTCAAGCAAAAAATAGCCTTTGGAACCGGAAGTAACAGTAAGTCAGTGGTCGGATTCAGCCAGTTTGCACCACTTCGGGAGAACCAGTTGTTAACTTTCTGAACACTTTGGCAAAGTGGTTGTTGGAAGAAATCATTAGGGCAGAGAACCGGTTGTTAAATTACTTGAATAGATTGGGGATGGGACCAAATAAAAGGTAAGAATAATGCTGGGGGTGGGGGTGGGGGACAGAACCAGTTAGATGATGTCATATCGTCATGCTACCGGCTTGGGAGAACCGGGCTGAACCGGGAGAAACCTACCACTGGGTAGTCCTCAATTTATGACCGCAATTGAGTCTAACTTTTAAATTGCTACTGTAAGTGAAACATTTGCTAAGTGAGTTTTACCCCATTTTACTTCTTTTCATGCCTACTGATAAGTGTATCATTGCAATTGTTAAGTTAGTAACATGGTTGTTAAGTGAATCTGGCTTCCCCATTGACTCTGCTTCTCAGAAGGTTGCAAGAGCAAATCACGTGACTCTGTGACATTGCAACTATCGTAAATATGAACCAGTTGCCAACCATTTGAATTTTGATCATATGACCATGGGGATGCTGCAATGGTCATAAGTGTGAGAAATGATCATAAGTACCTTTTTTCAGTGCCGTTGTAACTTTGAACAGTCGCTAAATGCACTGTTGTAAATTGACTATCTGTATAGTTGGTTACTTTTATTTTTGGACCATTCATAGAAAAATGATTTCTTTCTCGAGAGGTTACAATTAAAAAAATTGTTCAGACATGACAAACATGTTTTCTTTAACAACTCTATAAGGAATTCTAGCTTTGAAATGATAGCAATTCCATTTTCCATATGTTTGCAATTAGCTAATCTGGCACAGCAGTGTGTTGTTAGTGGGTTATTTCATTAGAGAATTATGGCATAAACATAATGTCTATTTTAGTATTTGAAGGAGTGATAAGGATAAGAGACAGGCATGCATGTATAAATATGGTCACTAATATTCAGTATTTAGAGATTTAACCTGATCAGAGGACTTTGTAAACTTTTACAATAATTTACAAACTATTCCAGTGAACATGGCTAGATAGAAAAAACGAAAATTTTCAGGAAGAAATTTTCCTAATTTAAGTTTAGGATGTCAGAAACAGGGTTAGTGCTGTTAATCCTTTTGTCATATATGCCATATGGAGCCCCCACTGTGAAATGCAATGTCCAGTTTCCAGAGTACCCAGTTCACGAATATCATCAGGATGGGGACCTCATCATTGGAGGCATAGCCTCTCATGGGGTTTTCTTCTCTTATGCCAAAGATTTCAGAACAAAACCTCCACCCTCAGTACCTGAAGAGTTTATGTAAGAATCCATTTTCACTTGTTCTTGTAAATATGCTGGCCTTGCAGTGAATGCTGGTATTCCACTATAGAAACTATACTATAGAAACAATGAAATTCAGAGGTCTTTATGTTAAATTGTATACATAGCATTAATTGCAGCATTTGTATAGTGCAAACACTATGTTTAACTGTAAATGTAATTTTAAGAAATTTTACTTTTCTAGCATTTTTTATTAAGAAAAGGAGTTTGTAATTAGCTTTGGTGTCACCTATACATCTTTAAAAAATATATTAAAATAATATTTTATAAAAAGCACTTGTTTCATTAAAGAGGATTGACCATTGTAGATTAGATTTCATACTACTTTGTCCTGTATCACATGTATTTCCTTTATGATTGTTTGAAGCTTCTGGTTTTATTCATTTTCCTAGTTGCTCTTATTTTATTTTAGTTGCTCTTATTTGAAACAGATCTGTTGTTGTCTTATATAGATGGAAGAATATAATATATTCAGTCAGTTTATTTTATAGTACCAACCTCCTCATTAAACCTATAATTGCAACTGAGAGATTTTCTTAAAGTGAAGAGTAGATTTTTTTTCATTCTTTCATCTTTTTTCCATACTTAAATCTTATTTAAAATGTGGCTTCCAGAACAATAATTATAAATAATTATAATATCTATTAAAATTATATGGTTCTTTATGTTAAATATTGTACCTAAAAACCCGATGCTCTAAATGCCATAAAATACCTCAGAATAAATATGATGTAGCAAATCATAATCTAAGGAAAATATTGACTATGATGTGAGAATTATCCCTTTGAAACACAATATAATATTTATTCCAGAATGCTTCCGAAACATTATCAACATATCCTGGCTTTGGCCTTTGCAGTAAAGAAGATTAATGACAATCCTCAAATACTTCCCAATATCACTTTGGGATTCCAAATTTTTGACAATTACTATAGTGGAAAATGGACCTATCATTCCACCATGCTCCTTTTATATACATTGGAGAATTTCTTTCCAAATTATAATTGCAACATGGAGAAGAAGCTGATTGCAGTGATTGGTGGACTGGATTCCCTTACTTCTCTTGGCATGAGGATTCTCCTGGAGATCTACAAAATTCCCCAGGTAGGAATTGTTTCTGAGTGTTCACATTTCTTCACTTTTTCTCCATTCCACTGGATATAATTCTGGAGTCTGAGTAACTGTTCATCAGATTAGATGTAAGTAATCTCCAAAATAAGTTCTTTAGCTTCTTACTTGGAGTAAATTAATGATTTATTGATATACTCTTTATGAGGTTAGATAAAGTGATCTCCAAGATAAGGAAAAGTTCTTTAGCTTCTTACTTCGAGTATATCAATAAATGATTCATTTACCAAAAGTTTTCTTTGCATTTTCATCTGTTCAAAATTCCTGTTCCACTGGATACAGCCGTGGAGTCTGAGTAATTGAGTGACATATTATATGGAAAATGGTTATTTATAGTATAGATTCAACCTAACATTTGAGATTACATCCTCACCAAATCCAGACTTTTACAATGGAAGTGTGTTGATTATGTTTAGTATCCTCCACAGCAGTGAAAGGTTTTCCCTAAAACATAAGAACTATCAGATTTTGATTTTGACTTGGGGAAAATTAGTCAGGCGATAGACAGAGGATATTTTATATTAAATATTATGCTAATTTATAATAATTAAATTCCTCCATTAAAAAATTCCAAAATCCACATTTAGAAAATACTTTTATGGGGCTAACAAAAATGACTCACAATAATTTAAGTGTTTATATTTTTAGAAACATTTAATGGTAGCTAGTTTACATAATTTGTCACTCCATCGCTAATTATGAGCCCATCTGGTGAAATTGTTAAGGCATCAAGTTAGAAATTGGAAGACCTTGAGTTCTAGTCCTGGGCCTATTACTCTCTCTCAGTTCTAGAAAGGAGACCATGCCAACCCACTTTGAAATCTTGCCCCAAAATCTTCAGGGACTTGTTTAGATAATTGAGGACAAAATTGCAAACCCTATAGGTTTCGTTTTCATGGGTTTAATAAAAATAGTCATGTACATGATCAGTAGTAAAAGGTAACCCTTTCATACACCTATACAGGTAATCTGCATTCACTACCAACCTATGAGATGAGATGAATATGAACTATATAAAGAAGAAAGAAACATTTACAGCAAGATGGCTTTGACCTGAGTAATGACAGTCTCTTTGTTGACTAGTAAACAGATTGTTTCTATCTCAAAGGTAGTGTAGTTAGCATGTTGACCTTATAAAAAGGAAAAAAATAATTATAAAATCACACAAATGGGTTGATCTAAAACATTTCAACATTATGCTGTAATTTCCATTCTTTTTTCTTTATACATACTTTGCAAATTATTAAACTAAATTTATATAAGCTCTGGTTCTGCTTTTGTTCATGGTTATTCAGCAAAGTGAAACACCTTTGCTCGGAGATTTTATATACATGTATATTGTTTATTGACTGTATGCTAAATAACCATCTCAAAATTGTATTGCATCTTCAAAGAGAATTGGTTATTTTAAGTGAGCCAGGTTTTCGGTACAACAATTATATTAATTTTGCTAAATCGAGTAATAATTGTCATTAACATTTCCAAAGCATAGCCATATTTACTCAGATAGTGTTGTCATCCAAACTCTGAAGTATGATTCAGGAAAAGTTGCTATGCTTTCTGGTAAAATACTTGGGAAACACAAATATCTGTAAAATTTTAGTTTTCATTTTTTCAGGATGAGATCTCAAAATGAATATACATTTTAATAGCTTTAGTAGCTTGTTCGTTTGGAGATAAAGGTGTTGGAATACTCTATGACAATAATTTCTTTGAGAAACCCTCATCCCCACCTCACTCCCCCCCCCCAAGTGAAAGTGTTTTTGCAAGGAATTAAGAATTTTCCTTCTTAATGTGAACAGATTACTGTGTTGTATGAAATACAATATAAACTTGTTAAAATTGCTGGTCTTATTTTCCATTCAAATGTATAGCCATCAGTCCATATTTCCTTTTTTAACTGTTTAGACTTGGTGAAGCAAAATCACCTGCTGAAGAAAATTAAAAATTATTCGCCAAACCTAATTCCAAATTTCTTCACTCAATTGAGGGACTTTGATTATGGTGATTATGCTGATTATAGTATAATCATAAGCATTTGCAATCTTTAACTTTGGTTTCAAAATAAGTGGTCAGTCATTGATTTCATCATTCCTCTTTCCAGTCTGTACCACAGAATTATTCTAACATTAGGTAAATGATGTAGGATATTATTTATTCATTTATTTGTTGGTTTTAATATATTTGCTATACTGTATGGCATTTGCACAAAAGCCTCGTAGGCTATATTCAAATATATTCATTCTTATTTGAGGCAGATTTCTCATAAAATCATAGCATTGAAAGGGATACTTGTATATCTGCATAGATTTTCTTTTCTTTATTTTTGTTGCCTTATTAAATTCTTTTTAAAACTTTGAGGGATGCAGGAAGAAAATAATTTCTGGTCATCATCCACGTAGCTTCTTTCTACATTCTTTCTGAATGTAGTTCTTATGTTTCCTCAATTCTCTTTTTCTCCAGACTGAACATGTCCTTCCTTGTAGGATATTTCCTCAAGATCTTATACTTTGGTTGCCATCCTCTATCAATATGTTTCTGGAAATAGGTTGACCAGATTTCTATGTGAAATCTGACTGTCTTCTCACCAAAACAGAGGAAAGGGAAGTTAGAACTTCATATGCATTTACAGTATGTAAAGCTCGAATGGCAGATGCATCTAGCAGCTCTTTCACACCTTATTAATAAACACATTCAAATCTTTTTACATGTTCTGCTTCCAACCATCAAGTCTCCTAGGTGGTATGTGTGCCTGTATTTTTCTCTCTAGATATATTACTTTATTTATATCTTTTAAAGTGTATCCTGCTCCTGTCAGTCCATTCATTTCACCTCTTCATGAACACAACATATTTCTTAAGTAATGTTTCTTAAAATCTACATTCATGTCCACATTGACATTTCATAAGAAAACATGCAACCCAAACTTCAGATTATGAACATCCAGCTCTAACATTCTATTATTTCTTAACAATGTCCATTCTTTCATCCATATTAAATAACCTGCAGCAAAGTACAAATTGAGATTAGGTACCTCTAAAGTATCTTTTTTTTTTGGCATCCTGTAAAACCTTGTGTATCCCTCTTGTTTTTTCCCCCTTGTGTCATATAAACTTTGATAAAACTTTTTGCCATTGTTTGATAGCTACTTATTTTTTTCATTTTTGGCATAGTCTGGAGTAAAAATACCTGGGTTATTGTTTGACATCTCATCTGTATGGATTTCTTAAGCTCACCTATAGTCCCACTCCAGCAATGAAGGACAAATCTCCTGGTCTTCCCTTCTACCAGATGGTTCCTAAGGAAGAGCTTCAGTATGAGGGGATTCTGGCTCTGCTTCTCCACTTCAGATGGATATGGATTGGAGTGGTGGTTATGGATAATGAGAATGGGGAAAGATTTGTGCAAACTGTGTTTCCCATGTTTTCTCAGAAGGGTGTCTGTCTTGCTTTCACACACAAAATCCCTGTTGTAACTTTTATTAGTGATTTGTTTGAGATGCTACATAAAGGGGAGAAGATTTATGATTCTGTGATCAACAATAAAGAGGTTACAGTAATACTTGTCTATGGTGAATCTCATTCCATGGGATTGTTTAGATTTGCATCTTATCTATCAGATGAAGATGTAGACAGTAGACCTAGGAAGCTCCTAGGAAAATTATGGGTCTTCACTGCCCAAATGGAGATTGTTTCCTTTGGATTTCAAAGATATTGGAATTTAGGAATTTTACGTGGAGCTTTAGGCTTTGCATTTCATTCCAATGATGTGTCTGGATTTCACCAATTTATTGAGAGTCGAAACCCTTGCACCACAAAAGGAGATGGTTTTCTCAAAGGATTTTGGCAGCAGGTCTTTAACTGTAGATTTTTAGGTACATTTCTCCATGAAGAAGAGGAGAACATTTGCACTGGCCAGGAGAAACTGGGGAGAGTCCCTGCCCTCTTTTTTGAAATGTCCATGTCTGGCTACAGCTACAGTGTCTACAATGCTGTTTATGCCATAGCCTATGCTTTACATGCCATGTTTGCATCTGGATTCAAACACAAAGGAATGGTAGATGGTAAACTACAGATTCATAACCAGCCATTTTGGCAGGTAATGTAGCATATAAGCTCTTGTGTCAACTGAAAAACCTGATAGTGACTTGCTTTTCTTTTCCATCTCATGAAATTATTTCAGTTTAATGCAGTCTTACAATTTCCATTACTGGATTCTCTGCTTCCCTTTTGTTCTTAATATAAAGAACTAATAGTTTCTAGTATTAGTGGCTCTATTAGCAAGAATTTGAAACTATGAAATTAATTTAAGTAATAAATATATTTTGAATGATTAATTAAATGCATTTATTTTAAAAGCCCAGAATCATTTGATTTACAGAGGCTTTTTCATGTTCAGCATTTATAATATATTTCCCTTTTCATTGTATTGTAGCTTCCTAATTTCTTGAGACATTCCACATTTAATAACAGTATTGAAGAAAAAATGACATTTGATAAGGATGGGAATTTAGTAGCTGGATTTGATGTAATCAACTTTATTTTTTCTGACAACCAGACAGTAGTGAAAATAGGACAGATATATCCACATTCTTCTCCAGACAAAATGTTAATTATCAAAGAAGATGCCATAATATGGAACAGCTGGTTTAACCAGGTAAGTTCTAGGAATTGATTACTTGGGAAATCTTTGTTCCATGTGTGATCACTGAATCTTAGCCATTATTTTAAACCAGGTTGAATTATGAAAGATAGCTTGGTTTGGATCTTTGATATTATTCATTAATAGAATTTATTGTAACTGCTCTCTAGTAGATGTGTTAAGTTCATTATTAAGTAGAGTAATACAGTTAAAATCATAGCAAGCTAAAAATCACATTTACCTAAATAAAATGTAATATACAGATACGGACAAAATAGGCATTATTTCAAAGCCAGCAATATATAATTATTTTCTTGCTGAAAATATTTCCACATACAACTAGGACTGACAATAATATCAGGGTCGATTAATACCAGGAATATGCAAACACTCTTAAAACCTTTCTCCTTCTCCTCCTCCTCCTCCTCCTCCTCCTCCTCCTCCTCCTCCTCCTCCTTCTGCCATATCTATCATTGGACGTTAGCGATCATGTTGGCAATCCTATTTTTGTCAACAGCCTCATGAGAAAGTGCTGCTGAGCACTTTTGAAGGCATGCTTCAAACCTTTAGAAAAAAAAACCTAGTAGTTTAGTTCCTCTGATTTATCCCACTAAAGAAGAAAGGAAACAAAGAATTTGTTTTATTCACTAGTTTCAAAATGTAAAAAATCAGAACCAATAATAAATAGATAAATAAATAGAATTGGTAGGATTCTTTTTTTAACGATGATTTTCATTTTCATTTTAAAAAAAGTTAAAATACAAAGCTAAAAAAAACAGAAAAAAATTCACAGGGAAATCAAAATATTTAAAAAGTGTGTTTAAAAAAAACCCATAAACACACCTACATATATTATCCCACCTAGTTGAATACTGATAAATATATTGCAGTATTATTAGCTTCCCACCCCTTTGAAACAGACCCAAAAAGTTTCAAAGTTCTAATTCTACAAATTATTAACTTGACATCTATCTGCTATATTAATGACCAAATAGTTAACAGATAGAACATCAAACAAACAAAAAAGGCAAGAGTGATATATCAAGTCCCTCTGTTATCCAGCTATTCAACTGGTATTCAACTGGTAGGAAGTTTACCATGGCTTCTTATCTATTCCCAATCATCTCAAATGTTAATTCTGATATGAGCCTTGGTGGCGCAGCAGACTAAAGCACTGTTAAGTAACACCAGCTGCCTGCAATTACTGCAAGTTCTAATCTCACCAGGCTCAAGGTTGACTCAGCCTTCCATCCTTTCGAGGTAGGTAAAATGAGGACCCAGATTGTGGGGGCAATAAGCTGACTTTGTAGAAAAAAGAACACCGCTTAGGGTGTGTGTGTGAAAGCCCTACTAAGCAGGTATATACAAAAGTATGAACGCTATTGCTTAACGCATTGTAAGCCGCCCTGAGTCTCCAGAAAAGGGCGGCATATAAATCGAACCAATAAATATGCCTTGGATCCAGTATCTTATCAATTATTGTCTAGTTAAATATAGTAGTTCCAGTCTCCAAAGTCAATCTGTCTTCCCCAAAAAGTTCAACTGAATTTGTTTTCAAGTGGATTATAATAAATCCATTCTTCATTTGACCATTCAGTCAGTTTTCAGAATGAAAACCTGAGCTTCAGAAGGTATGCATAATCCCCTCAGACAATTCTATGTTTATAACATCCATATCACTTTCAGTCTTCTTCATTGTATCTACTATTTTCAAATCTAATTCCTTTTGTGAATCTAATTTAACTCCGATAACTTCCATTGGAACATTTTTTGCAAGCATTATTGTTTCATCAAACTGTTTAAAAAAAAATTCAACTTGGATTTGCATATTACCAAATGGTCTTTTTTCTACCTGTCACAGTTTGTTGCTTGAAATCTGAAGTTGCTCTGGGGTAACTCTGAGAAGAGAGATAACCCTTCTCAGAGACAGTGAGAATATTTCTCAAAATAGAGGTAGAAAAAATATTTTTAGATGTTTCAGTCGAGGATAAAAAAGATTTTTGAAAAAATAATTTCTAATATAGATGTAAATCAAGTCCAAACCCTTCCACTACTCCAGGGCATGCTTTTCTTTACACAAAGCAAGGGATATTTGAAAAAGCCAAAAATAACAAAGGAAAAGAAAAATAAATAAATAAAATCCACTAGGGGATTAAAATAAATCAACATTCAACCAGCTGATCAACTTTTAGAAATAAGAAAATCAGCAAAACAGAAGCTTTTAAAAATGTAGTTAATACCTTAACATGTTTAAGAAAACGTTCTGCCAAAAGGAAAAAGATGGGTGATCAGGTTTTCTGCAGTTCTCACTAAGAATTGTAATCTTCAAGATTCGTCATCTTGGATGTGTCCATGGTCATCTGAAAAAAAATATTTGATCATTTCTAATGCTCCCACTCAAAACCAGATAGCAGGGCTGCTAAATTTGCAGATTGTCAACCAGAGAGAAAAATCCCCTCTTCTTTAGCAGCCACCTTAGAGATGTGTCCCAGGACTCAGAGGATTCTTGAATGTTGCCAGTTGTGCAACCTGTATTCTATTCATCTTCCTCTGGCCATTTGTTAATATGCTTCTTAAAATATCATTACACAACCAATCGCAGGTATAATCATATCAGAATAAAATGGGAGGGTTATTTTTATGTTATCTGAATGCTGAGTATCTCTTAGTGTAGACAAGAGATAATTAGTATTTCTGTTCTTTCTTTATGCAGACACAAATGTCCTGCTGATTCTGGGTTCACTTATGAATACTGTAATAGTTTTACTATCACATGTTCTTTAAAATAAATCTTTTCTTAATCATATTTATGTATATTACTGAAGTTGGATACCTTTTTAAATCAATTATGATTCCTGAAAATTGAAATTGATCTTACAATGAGTAAAATCAATGAGCATATGACATAGTTTGTTGAGAACAGAAAAAAAACTTCCTTTATTATGTAACATTATAAAAATATTTGAAAATCTAATCCATTGAATTTAAATGGCAGTTCAATATTTCAGGAAGAATATGCTCTAAAGACATAGATGTATTACAGATATGTTACACAGCAGGAAAAGCCCCCAGAAAAGCAATGCTTCTAAGTGTATCAATTTTAAGACCATAATTTATGTTGTTGGTTTGTTTTTTTTTACAAGCTAGTCACAGCCCATTTCTCTCTGTACGCCAAGCTGTTTTCCAGGTTCTAGTAAACAAGTCATAGAGGGTAAGCCATTCTGCTGCTACTCTTGTAACCTATGTCCAGAAGGAAAAATTGCAGAAAATGAGGGTAAGGATAGAAAATTATTGTCATTCTTTTGCTTCCAGAAAGATATATTACTTGTACATTATTTATATATGAGTGTATGTATGAGTGTATATATACATGCAGCCATAGATAGGTATGTGTAATATATATGTCAGGCCATCTTTTGTATTAGGCGTTCAGACCAGCGGTGGGTTGCTACCGGTTCTCCCCAGTTCTTGCAAACTGGTAGTGGAAATTTTGAGTAGTTCGGAGAACCTCTGCCTGGCCCTGCCCCCAATCTATTCGCTGCCTCCCGAGCCCCAGCTGATTGGCTAGAAGGAAAAAATCAGGGCTCACTTGACAAAGAAGAGAGAGAAAAAAGACTTTAAATTGACTTAGCTTTAAATTGAAAAGCCAAGAAGCCTCCCAACTGATCGGCGAGAACCAATCTGTTCCTTGTAAACCACTTGGTGGTGGTAGATTGGCAATTGAGGCCAAGCTGCCTGAAAGCAGTTTCTGATGCTCCCAGTGGTGGCAGAGTGGCAAAAAACGGTTTAAACTCTTGCCGCAGTGCTTCAAAGGGCCGTCCTACAGCTGATCAGTGTTAAAAGGCTGTGTGGTGGTAGACCAGTATGCTCCAAAAACAAATGGGTAGAACGGTACGGCTCTGCAAGCAGTTAAAAGCTTGGTAGACCAGTACCTCTGCTAAATCCTAAAGAATTGCTTGTCACATGACCATCAAACCACACCCACAAAATAAGCCAGGCCCACAGAACCGGTAGTAAAAATGTTTAGAACCCACCCCTGCTTCAGACCTGCCACGTTTACTACTGTGGGTAGTAATATATATGTTACACACACACACACACACACACACACACACACACACATGTGTGTGTATTTACACACATGTATGTGTGTATTTACACACACACACTAACACACACCTATTTGAATGAATGAGTGAATTAATTAATTAATTAATGGAAGGGACCTTGGAGGTTTTCTAGTCCAGCCCTCTGTTCAAGTAGGAGAACTTATACTATTTCAGATAAGTGACTGTCTAGTCTCTTCTTAAAAACATCCAGTGATGGAGTGCCCAGGATTTCTGGAGTGAAGCTGTTCAATTTCCTGTTTGTCAATTTGTAAAGCCAATTTTGGAAAGTTGTAAAGCTTTCTCCTCCTCCTCCTCTTCCTATTCCAATAATAGAATATTATTGTCGTGCTGTTCCTTCCAGAAATATATTTGTTATATATTATTTATATATAATATATAATGTGAATGTACACAGTCACACACATGCACACACACATCTATTTTTTGTTTGGCAATTTGTAAAGTCAATTTTGTAAATTTGTAAAGTCTTGCCCTCCCTCCACCTCCTCCTCCTCCTGAGTTTTTATAAACTTTGTTTAGGCATAAAGTCTAGACTAAGAAAAAAACATCTTGAGATTTGCTGTATTGCATAGATAAAATATATAACAGACGTGATTCCATTCCCTAAAATAATTTATATAAGACATGGCCAATATTTTTGCATGGTACTTTCAAATAGCATATAATGATGATGTTATAGTAATTGTTCATATAAGAGATGCATATCTGATTTCATAGACCTGGTCATAACTAAGACATTTATTTCCTACTTTGAGTAAAGCATAATGTAATATTTAAGCCAATATAATATTATAAAGGCTATAAATATTTATGAATCCATATGAATTTGATGATACAAGCTTTCCATTTCAGATATGAATGACTGTTATGATTGCACAGATGAAAATTATCCCAACAAAAAGCAGGATTCATGTATTCCCAAAGATATAAGTTTCTTGTCATATAAAGAACCTTTGGGGATCACTTTAGTCTGTTTTTCTCTTTTCTGTTCCACAATCACAATTCTGATACTAAGGACATTTTTGATGCATCACAACACTCCCATCATCAAAGCCAGCAATCGGGATCTCACCTATATTCTCCTCATCACCCTCCTATTTTGCTTCCTGTATACATTACTATTCCTTGGTCAGCCCAATAAAGTGGCATGTATTATCCGTCAAACTGGTTTCAACATCATCTTTTCTGTGGCTATTTCCTGTATTCTGGCCAAGACTGTGACTGTGGTCCTGGCTTTCATGGCAACCAGGCCAGGAAGCAGGATGAGCCAGTGGGTGGGGAAAAGATTGGGGTATGTTTTTGTTTTATCTGGCTTCTTAATTCAGGTTGGGATTTGCATTCTATGGTTGTCCATTTCTCCTCCTGTCCCAGATGCTGATCTGCACTCAGAACCTGGAAAAATTGTCCTACAATGTAAGGAAGGATCCATGATTTTGTTTTACTCTGCAAGGTGTTATATGGGCTTCTTGGCAATGACCAGCTTTATAGTTGCTTTCTTTGCCAGGAAATTACCAGATACTTTTAATGAAGCCAAGTTCATCACTTTCAGCATGTTGATTTTCTGCAGTGTTTGGATATCCTTTGTTCCAACCTACCTGAGCACCAGGGGGAAATACATAGCGGCTGTGGAGATCTTCTCAATGTTAGGCTCAAGTGCTGGGCTGCTGATCTGTATCTTTTTTCCCAAATGCTACATTATTGTTCTGAGACCAGAGCTGAACAACACACAGCTAATAAAAAAGAGGAAGTAGTTGAATCTGCCCAAGAATGTAGCTGTAATCTTCATTACAGATGGACTTCCATGTTTATGTGTGTTTTACAGTGGAAATTGTGGTGAATATTTTTCCTATCATTTACATTAATTAACTTGTTAAAGGTATGTATTTCATTTGGAACACATTCATTCTGCTGAAGACACCTGGAAAAATAACCAGCAGGTATCGTCCAAGTCATCTTTCCGCTTCCAAGAGACCTTTTTCAGTCCATAATATTAATATAAAGTTTGGGTGGTAACAATGATAATAAAATTCATAGAAAACATTTTAGCACAATTTGTATTGTACAGAGTGATTTTATAGATAGTCCTCCACCTATAACTATTCATTTATGATTATTCAGTTAATAACTATTTAAAGTTAGTATGGTAGTGAAAAAGTGACCAAGCAACAGCCCTCATACTTTTGACTGTCACTGCAGCCCCATTGGCTACATGATCAAAATTTGGGCATTTTACCATCACCCTGTATTTATAATGCAGCATCCAGTTCAAATGATTGCCAGTCCTATTTGTCTTCCAGTAAGCAAATTTAATGGTGGAGGCTGCAATTCATATAACGATTGCATGATTCGCTTAACAATTGTGGTGATTGGCATAACAAATGCAGAAAAAGATTGCAAAATAAGATATAATTCAATAATTTATGACTGCTTCGCTTAGCAATAGAAGTTCCAGTATATCTCAATTGTGGTTGTATGTCGAGGAATATTTGTATTCGGATTACTACCGTTGTTTAGTATGGATGGGGAAAAAGTCAGATGGATCTTCTATATGTATACATTCTATATATTTTCTCAACTAAAAATAGGAAATTTGTTTAGAAGCTACTTCCTTATACAGGAATTAAATGAACCATATGTTATAAATACGAACAGAGATATTTTAAATTATTCTGATTTATATTCTACTCATAAATAACCTTTTCTTCTACCTAAACAGTGCATTAGAATGAATTCTATATCATCAACTTTTTACTTTAAATGTTGAAAGTATGTAGGATATTTCTGTGTCTCAAAACTTGGCTAATCAGTAAATCCCAAAATCATGAATTATGAATTATATACCACAAAATTATTTGTTTGTTTCATTCAAAACCAGGATCTTAGATTTTTTTCTGCTTTCTTAAAGTTATAATAGAATAATTCCTATTTTCTTTGTGTACATTGGTGTCATTAGAAAGATCTTCACAGAAACATTTTTGGTAGATATTTTTAATGCAAAATAAAGTAATATGTGCTTGTGTGTGGAATGCCATTGTAGTGGAATGGTTGAGCCTATATTCTTAAGGCATACAATATACAATTTTTCTGTTGCTTCCCAGTTGCAGCATCAACAAAAAAAGTGCACATGGTTGGAGGATCTTGGGTATGTGATAGAAAATAATGCTACTTCCATCAGTATCATCTACTGGAAATAAAATATTTTAAATATATAGGTTTTCAGTTTAGGAGAAAAAGGCAATTTTATTTCTAATTAAGATATGCAGGAATGAATGCTCCTTAGACTTTTTACATGTTGGAAATTTAATCCTTCAGCCTCAGTAAATTACAGTTGAAAAGCAGGCTAACCCTATGAAAACATGCATGAAGTATCAGTCTTTTTATTTTGTGCAACATGCTCATATTGGCGCAATATATTATAATGTAATGTTATGCACATATATGTATAGAGGATTGTGTATTTGTTAGTATGATTTACTGGATTAGCGATTTTCTTTCACTGTGAGTTATTGAGATGTATTTTGTTGGACGGGGCGGTGCACTAAGGGAGGCTCAGCCAATCTCATTGTTCACATGTTGTGCATTGACAATAAAGGTTTGGATTTGTTATCTCTCCCTCTACAGCTCACTTTTAATAACAACAGCAGCAACAGCAACAGCTACTACTATACTACTACTACTACATCATTACAGAAGACATTTCCTTCAGTGATCATAAATATATTTTTATTTATTGACATGGAGTTCCCATACTGAATAAGAAACAATTCCCATCCTTCAGTTAGAACAGTGGTTCTCAACCTGTGGGTCAGGACCCCTTTCACAGGGGTCGCCTAAGACCATTGGAAAACACATATTTTCAATGGTTTTAGGAATAATTTTATGGTTGGGGGTCACCATAACATGAGGAACTGTATTAAAGGGTCGTGGCATTAGGAAGGTTGAGACCCACTGAGTTAGAATATGATCTATAATTAAATTAGCTGACATAAAAATTTAATTTATTCCAAAATATAAATCCTGATCAATAAAAAGGATGAGAGCAGGTAGGGATCATCCAAGGACGCTCTTCAGTTAGTTATAAATTCTACTTGATCTGGAACTCTGTATTGTCTCTATCAGATAGCAATTTAATGAAGTATTTGGAATAGGAAATGTTAAAATGATTGTTAACTAGAACAGTAAAATCACCATCAGCTGTGATTTAAAAAGCTGTTTTCAAAATTTGCTTCATCTTCTTGAGTTTGTCAAAAGCATCAATTATTTCTGAGCTATCATAATATGTATTGTACTTTAGAACAACATAGAAGGGTTTGGAAAAATCATTAATGAAACTGAAACTCAAATTGAGTATTTGAAAAACAGCAAATTCCCAGTGATGTTACCTAGTTTGCTAATAAAATGTCCGCAAGAAAATCACCAATCTCAGAAAGTTTCAAGTACTGGTTCAACCTAAGCTACAAATGTTCTCTTCTATCAATGCATTATTGTGGTTTTCCAACATCTGAGGATGGCAGGATTCTGAGAATGCAAAGATTCATAGTAGTCATGTTACTAAGAACACACAGAGTTCATATATATCCCAGATATGTTAATTTATTTATTTAATAATCAAATCAACCAGACATCTGTTCACATATATATGTAAAAAAAATTAACATATTACCCCAAAGATAAAACTAATCTTCAAAACCCTCTGTTGTCATTGTATTTAACATGTAGAAAATCATTCTCAGTCTTTTAGAAATTTATTTAATCCACTGTCTCTAATCAAAGCAGTTATTTGTCCCATTATGCTTAGCATATATAATCCTTGCAATGGTCGCCATGTAAAAAAAACGCCCAAAATGTTTTTCAATTTTTCCAAATATTTTTTGATATTTTTTGTGTAAAAAGAAGGAAAAATATCAACTGAGGTAACAATGTTTGTGTTGTAATTGTTGGGTTGTTTCCCATTTAGATTAAATTGATATCACAGTTTAGATAGATATCCAGAGTTTGGAAAACTCTTGCTATTCAACAAACTTCTGCAGCTGTATTAACAGGCAAGTTTCCTTGACTTCTCCAATTCATGTATCTTACTTGATTTTTCCAGAATACTCATTTCTGGACCTGATATCAATACCATTTTCACTAAAAATATTTTGTAAAATTTAAATATTAATTTAGTTTTTCTTTATAATTGCATTCTGTATCGGGGATCTAAGAAGTACTACAGCATGGGAACAAATATTCAGGTGGCCAGGTTTATTGGTGGCGCAGTGGTTAGAATGCAGTATTGCAAGCTAATTCAGCTCAGTGCCAGGAGTTCAATCCTGACCAGCTCAAGGTTGACTCAGCCTTCCATCCTTCCCAAATCAGTAAAATGAGAACCCAGATTTTAGGGGACAATATACTGATTCTGTAAACTGCTTGGAGAGTGCTGTAAAGCACTATGAACATTGGTGGGTTTCTACCAGTTTACCCCAGTTCAGGCAAACTGAACTGTAGTGGCGGCAGTGGGAGGCTCCGCCCATCTGTGCAAATGTCATCATGGATGCTCTGCATATGCGGAGAAGTGCCATGCATGAGTGAAACAAGTGCGCACATGAGCACACTTCCGGTTGCGAACCGTTAGCAAAGGTAAGAGGAACCCACTACTGACTATGAGGCAGCATGTAAATCTAAGTGCTATTGCTATTGCTATTATTTCTTTTCCCCAGAGGTGTCAGAGGGATGACAATGATATACAAAAACTGCTATGTAGACAGGGACCAAATTTCAGCCAGTTTTAGTGGGGCTGAGAAAATTTGGATGTGAAATGTGACAAAAAGAGATGCCCCATTGAGCAATATCTTATCCCAGAATGTACAACAATATTCTAAAGTTTAATGCAGGGAAAGCACCTCAGAGGGAGACCACAGCTGCGATATAAGGATATCTGCAAGAGGGACCAAAAGGCCCTGGGAATGGACATTAACAACTGGGAAACCTTGACTTCCTATAGTTCAGCTTGGAGGCTAAAGACGCAGCATGGCCTTCTCCAATTCGAAGAGACACTTGTTCAGCAGACTGAGGCAAAGAGGCAGTCCCGGAACCAGTGAAATTTGGGGGGTGGGTAGCGGATAGAATGTATCTTCCCTCAGTGTGGAAGGGATTGCCACTCTCAAAATGCCCTTTTTAGTCACACTAGATGCTGTTTTAGGACCTCTTGTCAGAGCACGATACCATAGTCTCTTGAGACTGAAGGATGCCAATGATTCTAAAGTTTGAGGATTACATAAAAATGGTCCATAGTTTTGTAATTAGATGTATTACCACTGCATTGTAATACAGTGAAATGAGAAAGTGCTGCATATTGAGAAATGTCTCAAAAAATTCATTACAAGAACATACTATATACCTTCCAAGAAGAGTTTCTAAGAATTTAACCCAGGGTAATCAAAATCTCACTTCCTTGAGTTGTTACAAACATGTTTGAAATTAGAGTACTCCTATAATAAATCATTAATTTTTAGCTGTAAATCCAAATCTTAATATTGTTGGTTACTTTTGTTTGTTTTTGGACCATTCATAGAAAATAATGGTTTCTTTACAGGATACAATAAAAAATTATTCTAATATGACAAACATGCTTTCTTTACTATTCTATAAGGAATTCTACCACTGAAGAGGTAGCAATTCCATTTTCCATACTATTAGTTTGCAATTATATGATCTGGCTCTGCAATTTGTTGTAACTCATAAATAGCAGTGTACCATTTCATCTGTGAATTATGCCATAAACACAATATCTTCTTTAGTATTTGAAGGAGGGATAAGAATAAAAAGAAAAGCATGCAGGTATTAATATGAACCTTCATGTTTAATATTTAGATATCTATATTGGTCAGAGGATTGTCTAAACTTTTATAATAGTTGTCAAGATATGCCAGTAACCCTGGGTAATTAGAGAAAGGAAATTTTGCAAAAATGAATTAGTCCTAATTTAAGTTTAGGATGTCAGTATCAGGAGTAGTGCTGTTAACCCTTTTGTCATACATGCCACACGGAGCTCCCACAGTGAAATGCAATGTCCAGTATCCAGAGTACCCAGTTCACGAATATCATCAGGCTGGGGACCTCATCATTGGCTGCATAGCCTCTCATGGTGTTTTCATCTCTTATGCCAAAGATTTCAGAATAAAACCTCCACCCACAATGCCTGAAGAGTTTCTGTAAGAAATCCATTTTCATTTGTTACCCTAATTATGTTGGTCTTGCAGTGAATGCTGGTATTCCACCTTATACTATAGAAACAATAGAATGTAAAAATTAAATTATGTAGAGTTGCCAAGTTGTATACATAGCATTGACTTAATTAAACACTGTGTTTAATTCTGCTAAATGTAGTTTTAAGAAATGTTACTTTTCAAGCATTTTTATTAGGCAAAATAGTCTGTAATTAGCATGGTGCATCAACTACAGATCTTTAAAATATATTAAAATAATATTTTATAAAAAGTATTTGTTTTACCAAAGAAAATTGGGCGTAACAGATCAGATTTCTGATTATTTTGTCCTACCAACATCTGTATCACAGGAATTTCCTTATTGATTAGTTTGCAGCTTTTTGTTTTATTCATTTTACTATCATATTCAGTTACTCTTATTTCAAACACATCTGCTATTTGTCTACATGGATGGTAGAATGTATTAGATTCAGCTGGTTTACTCTATTGCTGCCCAGCTCACAAAAACCATAATTGCAACAAAGAGTTTTTGTTACAATTAAGAGAAGTTTAGGTTTTTTTAAAAAATGAATTATTTAAAATGTATCTTCCAAAAAGGTAAATATAAGTAACTCTAACCTTCATAAAATTATGTCTATGGCACTTTATGTTATATATTGTATATAAAAGTGTGATATAGTAGATATTATAAAATATCTAAAATACAACAGGATAAATGTGATATATTTAAAGTATGAATTATCCTTTTGAAATAATACAATATTCATTCCAGAATGCTTCCGAAACATTATCAACATATCCTGGCTTTGGCCTTTGCAGTAAAGAAGATTAATGACAATCCTCAAATACTTCCCAATATCACTTTGGGATTCCAAATTTTTGACAATTACTATAGTGGAAAATGGACTTATCATTCCACTATGCTCCTTTTGTATACATTAGAGAATTTTTTTCCAAACTATAATTGCAACATGGAGAAGAAGCTGATTGCAGTGATTGGTGGACTAGATTCCCTTGCTTCTCTTGCGATGAAGATTCTGCTGGAGATCTACAAGATTCCCCAGGTAGGAAATACTTCTGACATTTCTCTTTTCTTCATTTTTTCTCTGTTCTCTGTTTCACTGGATACAACCCTGGAGTAACTGTTCATCAAATTAGATGAAGGTAATCTCCAAGATAAGAAAAAGTTCTTTAGCTTTTTACTTGGAGTATAGTAATAAATAAATAAAAGTTTTCTTTGCATTTTCATCTTCTCAAAATTCCTGCTTCATACTAGATTTTTTAAAAGTTTTTTTTCTTATAATGTTCTTATATGCTGTACATATATTTAATCTAATCAAAAATCCATCAACGAATTTCAGAGATAGGACTTCTCATACATCTTTACCAATGCAGATATTGCCAAATATTTGAGAGGGTGCCAATAAGGAGAAAAATTAGTCAGGAACTTGTTCCCCAGCAAACTAGAGTGTTTCTATTCACAGACCATATCTCAAAGAACTATCTTTGATAGGAAAGGATAAATAGTAATGTCACATAAATGGGTTGATATTATTAGAATTATAATTTTTAAATACAATAAATGTATTGGTTAGGCTACTCACTTTCTCCAGTGAGTATGGACTCTGCTATGGACTCTGTCTGATAAGGAATTTTACCTAGTGGGGTCAAGGAGAACAGCCTTTTTTGCTGTGGCTCCCACTTTGTGGAACCTTGTACCATCTTCTCCCAACTCCTGGGCTTCCAAAAAAAACCCTTAAAATTTGGCTTTGCATATATGGCTTGGAATGCCATGGGCTTTTTTTTTTATTACAGATGGTTGACAGGGAGGAAAAAAGACTTCAGTCCTTGACTATCTGTCTACTTGGTCTTAGTTCTCATGTAACTCTTTCTAAGTTTAATTGTTTTGATATTTATCTTTTTAAAGTTTGAAAATCTTAGACAAGTAGCATATGAATAAACAAATAAAATCCAGAAATATTCCCTTTCTCTTTTCATACTTCCAAACTGATTTAGTATTCCTTGAAACATTTTAGACAATTTAACCAGTGTTATATATCATCAATACATAATTTAATAAAAGTTATCTTTTTAAATGACAACACAATGTAAAATTTAACAGCAGTTTGCCACATTTTCTCCCATATGCCCATATTTATATCATTTGTACAAACTCTATTTCAATTTAAGTTTTCTTCTTCTCAATTCCAACTGTCCATTTGTTCATATTAAACTGTCTTTCATCTTTAACATATCTCATCTTTATGGATCTCTTTAGCTCACCTATAGTCCCACTACAGCGATGAAGGACAAATCTCCTGGTCTTCCCTTCTACCAGATGGTTCCTAAAGAAGAGCTTCAGTATGAGGGGATTCTGGCTCTGCTTCTCCACTTCAGATGGATATGGATTGGAGTGGTGGTTATGGATAATGAGAATGGGGAAAGATTTGTGCAAACTGTGTTCCCCATGTTTTCTCAGAAGGGTGTCTGTCTTGCATTCACCCAAAAAATCCCTGTTGTAACTTTTATTAGTGATGTGTTTGAGATGCTACATAAAGGGGAGAAGATTTATGATGCTTTGATCAATAAAAATATTACAGTGATACTAGCCTATGGTGAATCTCATTCCCTGGGCTTGTTTAGATTTGTATCATATCTATCAGATGAAGATGTAGACAGTAAACCTAGGAAACCCCTAGGAAAAGTATGGATTACTACAGCCCAAATGGAGATTAGTTCCTTTGGATTTCAAAGGTATTGGGATTTAGAAATTTTTCATGGAGCTTTAGGCTTTGCATTTCATTCCAATGATGTGTCTGGATTTCAGCATTTTATTGAGAGTCGAAGTCCTTCCACTACCAAAGGAGATGGCTTTTTCAAAGGCTTTTGGGAGCAGGTCTTCAACTGCCAATTTCTAGGTATGTTTATCCATGAAGAAGAGGAAAATATTTGCACTGGGCAGGAGAACCTGGGGAGAGTCCCTGCCCTCTTTTTTGAAATGTCCATGTCTGGCTACAGCTACAATATCTACAATGCTGCCTTTGCCATAGCCCATGCTTTACATGCCATGTCTACATCTGGACTCAAACAGAAAACAGTAATGGATCATGGACTACAGATTCATTCATTTTGGCAGGTAATGTGGCATATAATACCTTGAATCTTAACTGAAAAGTCTGCTAATGACTTGCTTTTCTTTTCCATCTCATGAAATTATTTCAATTTAATGCAATCTTGCAGTTTCCACTGTGATTCCTTTTTGTTCTTAATATACTTCCCCCACTTTTCCAGGTTTGTAGCCCAGCCAGAGTGGGGGGGGAGGGGATGGTTCTACGTGAGCAGCAGACAAGCATGTGCATGTGCACAGCTCCATTTGCAAGACTGGCAGGCTTACCTGACATTTTGGTGACTTGGTTCCAAACAGCTCAGGGTCCAGTAATGGACCATGGCCCAGGGGTTGCCGACCCCTGTTCTAATACACAGAAGTGATAGTTTCTAATGTATGTGATCCTATTACAATATATGGACTATTATGTTTTGATTTCCAAAAGAAGTTCCTAACTTTCTGTTTCAGGAACTTCTGTTTCAGTAACTTCTGTCTTAAGGAACTTCTGTTTTAGAAGTTCCCAACATTCTGCTTCATTCTAACAATCTGAGATTGCCCACAGGGTTTATTATCCACTGAAACAGTGCTTCTCTTGCACATGACATAATTCAGTGCAAAGAATAACTGTACCAAGAATAGGGAAACTATGGAATTCATTTAAATAATACATATCCTTTCAATGAATAAATAAAGGCATGTTTTTTAAATATTGAAAAGAACCCTTGAGCATTTGATTTGTAGAAGTATTGCATTTTCATTTCAATTTAGCTTCCTAACTTCTTGAGACATATCACATTTAATAACAGTATTGGGGAAAAGATGACGTTTGATCAAGATGGAAATTTGGTAGCTGGATTTGATGTCATCAATTTTATTTTCTCGGAAAATCAGACAGTAGTGAAAATAGGAAGGATAGATCCACACTCTCCTCCAAGCAAAATGTTAATTATCAAAGAAGATGCCATAACATGGAGCAGCTGGTTTAACCAGGTAGGTTCCAGGAATTGACTACTTGGGATATATTTGTTCCATGTGTGATCACTGAATCTTAGCCATTATATTAAATTCTGTTGAATTATGAAAGTGATGCAAGCTCACTTGCTCTGAATCTTTGGTCTTATCCATTTGATATAGTTCAGGGAACTGGTGTATAATGGTTGAATTAAATTCATAGTTAGGCAGAGTAGTTAAATATCACATTTAGCTAAAAATCAATTTACCTAAACAATTGGCTAAAAAGTACAATATGGGCAAACAAGGCACTATTTGAAATGAGTCAACAGTATGTAATTTTTTAATTTTCATGCTGTCATGCTGAATGTATTCCTGGGTACAACCAGGACTATCAATTAATAATATCAGAGATGACTAATATTAAAAATATGAGAGTACTCCCCAAAATTTCAGAAAAATAAAACCTAGAGTTGTTTAGTTCCTCTGAGTTCCACTTAAATTTTTCTTTGAACAAGCAAGGAAACAAAAATCATTAGTTTCAAAATGTAAATAGAAATCAGTAAAAATAATAAGCAGTATACTAGAATCGGGAGAAAACTTGAAGGTCCCCAATTTTGCAGTCACCATTCTATGCTAAGTTACCCCTAAAGCTTTCCCTGACAGATGGTTGTATTAATATTAGTGCAAGTCTATAGTACTAGAAGGAAGCTGTTATTGTGAAAAAGTTTTGTCAAAATACAATTCCAATATTGGTTTCCAACTTTGCTTATTGGGAGTGGCAGGAACAAGAGCAAAGCAAATCTGCTAGCTGCAGAAGTGCCAGCTAATATGGCTCTCTGTAAATTCTTCTGTGGATGAACCCTTTCTCATAGATTTGTTTTCCTGATTACTCTCCAACTTCTTTTTAAATTTTTTAAAATTTATTTATTTCATCAAGCATGTATTTTATGATAGATACGAGTGTAAACATAATTATAAATACATGAAAAGGATACGAACAAAAGAAAACATTAGGACAGGACAGTAGGCACATACACACTGGCCCCTTACAGACCTCTTAGGAATGGGGTGAGGTCTACAGTAGACAGTCTAAGGTTAAAGTTTTGGGGATTTGGGGAAGAAACTAGAGTCAGGTAGTGCATTCCAGGCATTGACAACTCTGTTACTGAAGTCGTATTTTCTGCAGTCTAGTTTGGATTGGTTTACCATGAGTTTGTATCTATTGTGTGCTCTTGTATTGTTTTGGTTGAAGCTGAAGTACTCATTGGCTGGTAGAAAATTGTAACAGATGATCTTATGTACTATGCTTAGGTCAGACTGAAGACGGTGAAGTTCTAAATTGTCTAAGCCCAAAATTTTTATCTGGTGGCATAAGGTATTTTGTTGTGAGCAGAGGAGTGGAGGACTCTTGTGAAATATCTCTGGACTCGTTCAATTGTATTAATGTCCGATATGCAGTGTGGGTTCCAGACAGATGAGCTGTATTCAATAATTGGTCTGGCAAAAATTTTGTATGCCCCAGTTTGCAATTCAATATTACCGGAGAAGAAACTACACAATATTAGGTTAACAACTCCTAATGCTTTTTCTTAGCAATACTGTTACAGTGAGTTCTGGCACTTAGATCATTTGAGATGAGTACTCCAAGGTCTTTGACAGAGTCAGGGTCATCTGTTAGGTCCGTCCAGCTTGTATTTTGTGTTCTGATTTTTTTTTTTTTTTGCCAATGTGTAAAACAGAGCATTTGTTGGTTGAGATTTGGAGTTGCCAATTGTTTGACCATTCTGACACATAGTCGAGGTCTTTTTGTAGAGTAGCAGCATTGTAAGTGGTGTTGAATAGTTTTACTTCATCCGCAAAGAGAATGCAGTTGCTTGTAATATGATCGCAAAGGTCGTTTATATAAAGTATAAAGAGTGTTGGTCCTAAAAAGTTGCCTTGGAGGACACCACTGTTAACAGGATTAGGTAAGGCGTTCTCTATTTTGACTACTTGCTGCCTGTTTGATAGGAAAACAGCTATCCACTTATGCAGGAATCCAGAAATGCCATAAGAATTTAATTTTAAAAGTAGCTTGACGTGTGCCACTGAATCAACGGCTTTACAGAAGTCTATATAAATTGCATCTATTGATTTACCTTGGTCAAGTTTTGAAGTCCATATGTTTTTTCAGTGTAATAGTTGCAGATTGCAACTATTATCTTCAACTTCAACTTCAACTTCCTCTGGCCATTTGCTAATGTCCTTCTTAAAATTATCAGAACCAATCATAGGATACAATAAAACTAAAATAAAGAAAACTAAAATATTAACTAAGAACTAACCAAAATGAAGAATTGAGGAGAAACTGGGAATCTTGAGAGTCAAGAAAGTTAGATAGGACCATAGTTATCGGCAAAATGCATTACGATAAAAGAAGACAACTACAATAAACTACTACAACAAATGCAAAAAGATTTGGACAATTGGACTAAATTACAGATATCACTAATTGGCAGAATCTCAACAATTAAAATGAATATACTACCCAAATTACTTTATCTCTTTCAAACAATATCGATTAAAATTAAGGGAAAAAATGTTTTTAACAACTAAACAAAATGGTATCCAAATTTATCTGGTCAGGGAAAAAAAACATGTATTAAACTTAAACTTCTACAAGATAGCAGAAATAAGGGTGGTTTTGGTCTCCCAGACTGGAAGCTTTACTATCAGGCAGCAGCCTTGACATGGCTCAAGGACTGGATCCAATTGAAAAATAAAAGGATACTAAATGATAGAAAGCCACGATCTCCAAATTGGCTGGCATGGTTTCCTCTGGGAGGGGAAGAATAAATCCCATTCATATTTCCAGAGGCACATAGTAAGAGATGTCCTGTTAAAGATTTGGGAAAAAACTAAAAAGAACCATTATATGAAAATCCCAATTTGGTTATCAACGATGGAGGCAATGATATAGCCAAATACACAGATCTTAGTAAAATGGTGAGTTACGCAGAATTTTTAGATGAAAAAGGAGAATTAAAATCGGTCCAGGATTTGAAAATATAAGGAGTAGATATGGAATGGTGGCCTTATTTACAAATTAAGACAAGATTCAAAAAAGATCGGGAACAATATGGTATTTATGAGAAACAATTGGAAGTGGATAAATTACTACAATGAATGGGGATGGGGGTGGGAAATGATCACTAAAATATACAATTTCCTTTTAAGATACAAAATGAAGGAAGAGACAGTAAAAGAGATAATGATTAGTTGGGCCAGAAATTTCGGTCATAATATAGAGCTAAAACAATGGGATAAATTATGGGAAAGAAATTATAAATTTATGATGGCAGTAGCTTACAAAGAAATCTCTACAAAATGTTTTATAGATGGCACTTGCCCCCAGCAAGATTGGCCAAAATGTTCCCAAATCTATCCCCCAAATGTTGGAGATGTGATCACAAGTCAGGAATGTTTTACCATATGTGGTGGACGTGCCTCTATACAAGGAAATACTGGTGCAAAATCAAGAAATGGCTCAAAGAAATTATGGAACAAAAGATAGAACTGAAACCAGATTTGTTTTTACTAGGAATATTAGATCTGAAAATGGATAAAAGTTTTCAATATATAACACTATACATACTAACTGCTGCTAGGATTATCTTCACGCAAATTGGAAACAGACTTCACCCTCAGATGAAATAGTAATCAGAAAGCTACTTGAATATGCAGAAATGGACAAAATGACTATGGAGCTAAAAGAAATAGAAGAATCAGATTATTATAAAGTTTGGAATAGAATGTACAAGTGGTTAGAGAACAGAAGCCAAAACAAGAAATAGGAGTTTTAAATTAGTATTGATTAAATATTAACCAAAGTTACCAATTATTATTGAATTTAAATTACTGATTATAATGTAAGCATAATGTAGATACGAGTAACTAGTATTGTTATAATTGTTATTATATCATTATAGTTGTTATAACCAAGAGGAAGGCAATGTAGAAGAGCGAATTATAAAAGCAGAACATATATGCTGATACGGAAGGCTTTAAAACTACTCTACTTTGTTATGTTTGTCTTTTTTCTCTCTTTTTTGTGTTTTTGTTGTTTTTTGTTTTTAAAGGTGAAAAATGTTTAATAAAAACTATTTTTTAAAAAAAACAAACTAAAATAAAATAGATGCATTATTTTTCTATTATCTGGATGTTGAGTATCTCTTAGTGTAGATGAGATAATTATTATGTCTATTTTCTTTCTTCATGCAATCACAATTATCCTGCTGAGTCTATGTCCAGTATAATAGTTTTAGTACAACATATCTTACAAAAGAAATACTTCCTTGATCATATTCAAGTACTGTATACTGAAGTTGGGATACTTATTTTTCTTTTCTTTTTACTTATTATAATTCTTGAAAATTGAAATTGATCTTGTATCAATGGATAAGGTCATAGTTTGTTGAGGACAGAAAAAAAACAACTGTATTATATAATATTACAAAAATATTTCAAAATATAATCTATGAAATTTAAGTGGCAATTCAATATTTCAAGAAGAGGATGTCATTATTAATAGAAATAAGCCCTTAAGGCATGGATGTACTGTATAGTTGACCTACAATACAGGACAAAAAGCCCCCTAAAGGCAATAATTATAAGAAAATCATTTTTAAGACTATAATTTATGTTGTTGGTTTGTTTCTTTACAAGCTAGTCACAGCCCATTTCTCTCTGTACCCCAAGCTGTTATCCAGGATCTAGTAAACAAGTCATAGAGGGTAAGCCATTCTGTTGCTACTCTTGTAACCCGTGTCCGGAAGGGAAAATTGCAGAACTTGAGGGTAAGAATATTATTGTCAGTCTGTCTCTTCCAGAAAGATATATTGTTTGCCAATGTGTAAAGCAGTCTCCTCCTCCCCCTCCCCCTTCTTCCTCCCCGTCCTCCTCCCCATAAAAAATTTGCATTTAGATCAGAGAACACAGTCTATCATTCTCTGGATAACTACTATACCAAATAAAGTTCCTAAATGTTTTACAGAAATAATGATAATTGTGGGGTTTAATAAACTTTATTCATTTATAAAAAACCCATGGCTACACAGGAAAAAATATCTTGAGACCTCCTATATAGCATAGATAAAATACATAATAGGCACAATTCCATTCCTTATGATGGGAAGTTGAAATGATCAACTTTTTGCATGATGTTTTCAACTAAGAATATAATGATGATGTTATTGCTCAAATAAGAGATTTCTTATTTTACAGACCTGGTCATAACTATGACACTTATTTCCTACTTGGAGTAAAGCATAATGTAATATTTAAGCCAATATAATATTATAACGGCTATAAATATTTATGAATTCATATGAATTTGATGATACAAGCTTTCCATTTCAGATATGAATGACTGTTATGATTGCACAGATGAAAATTATCCCAACAAAAAGCAAGATTCATGTATTCCCAAAGATATAAGTTTCTTGTCGTATAAAGAACCTTTGGGGATCACTTTAGTCTGTTTTTCTCTTTTCTGTTCCACAATCACAATTCTGGTACTAAGGACATTTCTGATGCATCACAACACTCCCATTGTCAAAGCCAGCAATCGGGATCTCACCTATATTCTCCTCATCACCCTCCTGCTCTGCTTCCTTTGTACATTGCTATTCCTTGGTCAGCCCAATAAAGTGGCATGTCTTCTTCGTCAAACTGGTTTCAGCATCATCTTCTCTGTGGCTATTTCCTGTGTGCTGGCCAAGACTGTGACTGTGGTCCTGGCTTTCATGGCAACCAGGCCAGGAAGCAGGATGAGCCAATGGGTGGGGAAAAGATTGGGCTATGTTTTTGTTTTATCTGGCTTCTTAATTCAGGTTGGGATTTGCATTCTATGGTTGTCCATTTCTCCTCCTGTCCCAGATGCTGATCTGAACTCAGAGCCCGGAAAAATTGTCCTACAATGTAAGGAAGGATCCATGATTATGTTTTATTTTGCAAGGTGTTATATGGGCTTTTTGGCAATGACCAGTTTTATAGTCGCTTTCTTTGCCAGGAAATTACCAGATACTTTTAATGAAGCCAAGTTCATCACTTTCAGCATGTTGATTTTCTGCAGTGTTTGGATATCCTTTGTTCCAACTTACCTGAGCACCAGGGGGAAATACACAGTGGCTGTGGAGATCTTCTCAATGTTAGCCTCAAGTGCTGGGCTGCTGATCTGTATCTTTTTCCCCAAATGCTACATTATTTTTCTGAGACCAGACCTTAACAAAAAAGAACTAAGAATAAAAAGAAATTGCTGAATGTAGTCAAGCATTTTGTTTTAATCTGTGTTATTATACATACACAGAGTATTGGACTAAAATGGAAAACATAGTCAGAAAATTCTATTCTCCATTGTTTATGCTTTTATTTTTGTGAAGATCAAGTGTAGGAACTACTACTTATGTACATGCCCATTATCATAACTTCTTACTGATCTAATGACTTTGACAAATGGTGTTTATTTTTTTTAGAGTACCTTTCTTTGATTAATTTTCTTATCTTTTCCAATGGATCAGAAAGTAATCTAAGAATAACCCTGTGGCAACACATGTAGTTATTGCTTCCATTCTCCAGATATAAAATTCATGCTGACACTGACTCAAAATAGATATCACTATCTTGTATATCAGGATTTGAAATAAATTTAAAATACAATTAACTAATATGAGGTATTTCTTTATCAATTCTCATCTGTTCCAATTAATATCTGGTCTAATTCTGTTGGTTCTTTATTAAAGCCATATATTTTTGCATCATAACATGATTGTATTTGCATTTGTGGCCATCACGCAATTTCTTAAGATGAAATATTTATTTCTTTGTTTCTTAATCTATGATATATGAACTTCTCAAGATGTAAACCTCAAAGTAGAAAACTTATAACTTTGAATATGGTATAACTCTCTAGATATTCCAAATTGGGAAGAATACTAATAAATTAGAAAAAGATTCCCCAAAAGTGTAATAGTTTAAATAGTTGTACTTTCAAAGGTAAATTTTATTAAATCAGGGAGTTGGGCGGCATAGAAATGCGACTAATATATACAAAATGCAGTGTATAATAATCCACATTTGACTTTAGGATCATTCTATAGTTGCCTTTAGTTTTCTCTTGGTTTTTTACTCTTTGTATGATTCTCTTATCTGTGGAAATGAACTGTGAATGAGTGGATACACAATTTTATTTTCAGTCTTTAGGAAAAGTTGCTTTTAATGGATGTGAGGCAAAATACAAATTACATATATGAATTACAGGTCATCAACCTAGACCATTCAAAGTTATAATGATACTGAACAAATGACGGTTAGCACAGGTAGGTATGTGGTTGCTGCAGGGCACAGGGTTGATACAGAGGGGCCACAGTGGGCAAAAATGTGACAGGAAGTTACTACAGACTGCAGGCAAGTACATGGGTACCACAGAAAATATACTTCAGTGCAGAAATTCATCCAGCTTTACGAAAATAGAATAGGAAGGAAAATCTGGAATCTCTCTCTCTCTCTCTCTTTCTAAATGTTCCAGTTTCTGCTAAGAAACTTAGCATTACTTATCACTGTAATGAATTTTTTTTTAAAAAATGAAAGTGTTTCCAAGACCTAATTTATTCCAGGTGCTGATACTCATTCCTTTCGTTTCTGCCAATTATGTTGAAAAACTGATTACACTTATGATGAAGTGCATGAATACCACATCTAATGTAGTCTTGACTTTTGCTATGTCTCCTCTCAGTACTCAATTTCCAACAAATTATAAATGTGTTTTCTGTAGAAAACAAAGCTTAATAATTTCTTACTCAAGCAGATTCAGAAAAAAAATATTTTTTCAAAAATGACAAATGTGTTTTGTGTATAAATTCCACAAAGAATACCAATTCTGAATAAATAACAATTCCCTATTCACTGAATTGGTTTAAGGAGCATAATTAAAGTAGCAGGTGTGAAACTGCTGCTGTTCCCACAAATCGGTGCAGTAATATACTCAGTTTATTATAGCATAAATAAAGCAGTTTATTATAGCACAACTCAAGCAGTTGGAAATGAAGATAAGGAAGGATAGATGTTGATATGTTCATCCATATTTAACACTAAATCTTTAGAGAATTGTCCTTGTATGCACGTGATTTTTACAAAAAATAACAACTGTGATAACCATGGTTAGATAGAAAAGAACCTGCAGAAGGAAATGCTTTATTAGTATTCAACATGTTAATAGCAGTCATAGTCCTCTTAACACTACTTCAATACAAACCACTCACTATGAAATGCAGTGTCAAGTATCCAGGACAACCACTTCACAAATATCATCAGGATGGAGACTTCATTCTTGGGGAGATTGCATCTCATGGACTTTTCCTCTCATATGCCAAAGATTTCACAAAAAAACCTCTACCACCCTTACCAGAAGAGCTTGTGTAAGAAATTCATTTTTCTACATCATCCTAGTTTATATTTTTCTTGTAGTGTTTTGCCATCTTCAAACTATAGAAAAATATCAATGCAACTAAAAGAATTTTCAATAGGTAGGCAGCTTTGACTTGGATATTTACACATAACTTTCACTCTAGAGTTTGCTACAATGCAAAAAGAAAGTATTTAATTTTTTTTAAATTCTTATTTATATGCCGCCCTTCTCCGGAGACTCAGGGCGGCTTACAATGCGTTAAGCAATAGCCTTCATACTTTTGTATATTTTATACAAAGTCAGCTTATTGCCCCCACAAACCAGGTCCTCATTTTACCCACCTTAGAAAGGATGGAAGGCTGAGTCAACCTTGAGCCTGGTGAGATTCGAACTTACAGTAATTGCAGGCAGCTGAATGTTAAATGCTGTCTTGTAGGAGGCATTAGCCTCCTACGCCACTCAGGCTCAATGTTATTTTACAGAAATATTTGTTCACAACCATGTATTTTTCTTTTAGTCAAAGAGACTCTTTCTAGGTCCAACAAGTTAACTTTTAAGGTTTTGAAAAACATTTTGAAATAATACTTTAAGAAAAGTCTTGAAATATGAATATGATAAAATTAAATCAACCTTCTTCCAAACTCCTGCATCACAGCAAGTTCCTCTGTTCGTTTGCATTGCATTGCATTGCAAGATGCATTGGGTTTCAATGCATCTTTCTATCCTATTCAAGTTATTATCAGTTTAACTGTTCTATGAGGTATATATGCCAATTGTCTGTATATTTACCAGGTTTTTTCTCCCTCAGATTTATTCTTTGTATGAATCATAACATTTTGTTGAAAATGAGGTTGATTACAAAAAGTTATAACATATACTCAAACTTAGAAAAATATTTTATGGTACCATTCAATATGTTTAATATTACACTAAAGAAAAATAGTAATCAGTAATAAATATGAGAATAATGCATATGGACATGTGAAACATTTCACTGACATACAACACAATTGTCATTGTAGAATACTTCCAATGAATTACCAGCATATCCTTGCTTTGGCCTTTGCAGTAAAGGAGATCAACAAAAATCCTCAGATATTACCAAATATAACATTGGGATTCCATATTTATAATAATTATTACAATGCAAAATGGACATTTCATTCCACAATGCTACTTACCTATACACTAGAAAGATTTTTTCCAAATTACAATTGTAATATGAAGAAGCTCCTTGCAGTGATTGGTGGATTAGATTCTTTTACTTCTCTTGATATGGCAATAGTCCTGGAAATCTACAAGATTCCTCAGGTAGCATATACATAAAACACATTATGTTTTTAAAATTGTCATTACTGTTGTTCTGCTGGATGCCCTTTTGCAGTTTTAATGTACCTGAATCAGCATACTTGTACTGTTATGTAGAGTAATATCCAATGTAAGAGTGTAGAACCATTGTTCAGTTTTTAATTTTATATATGATAGTTGATTTACCAATTATTTGTCTTATATTTGAGAAAAAGTTAATTAAAAATCATATCATTAAGCTTCCCATTTTTTAAAAAAATATATAGTAGAATTAAATTATTAAAATGAATTTTCCAATTTTCCACAGCATAATAGTTCATCAATCTAGATATTTAAAAATCCTAGAAAACTGGAGAAGAATTAGATATGTATATTATAGACACAGGTTTTGCAAGAGGATAAAAATAGAGATTCAACTCACTACAAAAACTACAGGTAAAATGAATATGATGTTGCAGAGAGAACATTACTCTTAGCATCTAAAAAAATATATGTTCTTAGGGAGAAACTGTTAACTGTACACTCTACAGTATCTTCTGGGATAATGGGAAAATTACCAAGTCCTGGTTATACTAGAGATCATGAACCCATTCCTGCAAAGTTGCTTAGTCCTGCAAACTAAAATGTTGGGATTTTATTTGATAAATAGAATGCCTGAAAACCTCAACACTATCTTTCATAATATTATTAAATCAATCAAAGAGATCTAGAAATACAAAAATTAAAAGGTAGTGAACTGGTGTTTACAATTATAGCAATAGCACTTAGACTTATATACCATTTCACAGTGCTTTTACAGACCTCTCTAAGTGGTTTACAGAGTCAGCATATTGCCCCCAACAGTCTGGGCCCTCATTTTACCCACTTTGGAAGGATAGAAGGCTGAGTCAATCTTGAGCCTGGTGAGATTCAAACTGACAAATTGCAGATAGCTGGCAGTCAGCAGAAGTAGCCTGCAGTACTGCATTCTAACCACTGTGCCACCACCGCCCAAATTATATTGTGATATCTGAAGAAGGCTGAAAGTAATTGAAACAGAGACATAGGAAAATTTAGAGAAGAGCAAGAAAAAAGTTATATCTAAATGAGTAATACAAAGAAACTGTGTAGAACTAAATGAGAAGGGCAAAAGATCTATTAAAAATGATGTACTTTCAGTATCAACTTATAAACCTTAGCAATAATATGTTCATCATTACCACACAATAGAGTTTTCAATTCATTTTTTGCAAAATCCATAACTTTTAAAATATAATTTAAAACTTTATTTCAATTGTAGATATGGAATCCAGTGATACATTCTTTTGATTCCAACTCTTCTTTAGATTTGAGGATAGTTTCATCTATTTGATCATAGGTCCACTACTATGATCTTGACATTTTGATATTTATGTCTCTTATTTTCTCATCCTGTCTAACAACCCTATTCAAAATTTCCATGCCAATACAGACAATAAGGGAGATAACATGTATTCTTGCCTCATGCTTTTTTGAATTTCACATGGTTTAGTTAAGTCTCCATTAATAATAATCACTTTAACCCTTGAATAAATGTCTCCCAAAGTCCATACCTTCCAAGACTTTGAACATAAAAACCTAATTTAAATTTTAATGGATTTCTCTGCATCTAGGAATCTTAAAGCTGCTTGTTTCTCATTCTGGTACTGTAAGAATTCAATAATATTCAAAACAGATTTCACATTATCTTTTAACTGGGGTTTTTTTATGGCAAAAAGTTTAATTGATCTTCATGGATATATGACTGTAGGATCTTCTTCAATCTTTCTGCCAACGTTGCTGCAAAAAATTAATAATCATTGGTTAGTAATTAAATTAGTCTGCAGATTTTTGTCCTCAGAACATCTTGACACTCCTTTGGTAGAAGTGCAATGTTGACTTTTTTCCAAATTTGAGGCATCTTTGTTCCCTGAAGTACATCATTCATTATATCTTTTAATAGCTGTAGGAATCGGTCCTCAAAACACTTGTACTATTGACTTGCAAGACCATCTGGGCCTGGAGCTTTACTTATTTTCATTTTTTAAATAGTCTAATATTTCAAGGATAGTGACTGGATTGTTCATTAGTTGTCTCTGAGCTTGTAAATATTTAGGTTCTTCAAAGGCAATATTCATAATCTCTGTAGATAATCATCTATTTTTTGCGCATCAAGTTCCTGCTTCTTGTAAAAATTTAAATAAAAATTATATGCCAAAAATATATAAAGGTGTTCCCAATATATGTTAGAAATATAAACGTAAAGAAGGAACATTTTATCATCTATGGTGGACCTGTGGCAAAGCAAACAAATATTGAAGTAAGATTCACATCGTAATACAAAACATTATTAAAGTGAATATAAAGGTAAAATCAGAGGGTTTTCGCTTAGGCTTAATGGACAAAGAATTCGGGGGCGGGAAATGGAATTTGATGTTATAGATGCTGGTCGCAGCAAGAAACTCTCTATGCAAAAATGGAAAGATATTTTAATTCCCAAAATGGATTTTTAAAAAATCTGATGGAGTTAGCAGAGATATAATACAGCTAACTTTGTTTCCACTTGGAAACAACTTCTGAACTTTGTTTTTTTGAGGTGGAAAAAAAAAGAAACATTGACTTTGGATTTTGCTGATAAAAGTTCAGCTGTATTTTATAATCTTATTCTACTATACTACAAAGTGTTGGAGGTCAATGCTTTTTTTCTCCCCCCTCCTTTCTCTAGATTTGTTCTCCTTCCCTTTTTCCTCCCTTTCTTTCTCATTATTTTTATTTTTTATATATATTTTATATTTTGATAAACTAAAAAATTAAAATCAAAGAAGGATATCGATGCAATGTGAATAAGACAAAGAAAGCAGAGATCTACAAAAAAAAGATGATACAAAAAGAAAATATGTAAATATAAAGAATTATACATTTGCTAAGAATTTGTTTTGGTATGTTTTAGCATGCATTTGCTTAAGATTTTTAAATGGTCTCTGACAGAGATTGCATGACATTTACTTTAAGGTTTACAGTGGCCTTCCTTCCTTCATCCCTCCCTCCCTCTGTCCCTCCTTCTCCTTCCTATTTAAGGGCAGATTAAATTATATGCCTTCAAAGTTATTTGAAGATGGAATGTCTTTTCTGCCTGCATAAGCACAAATATAAATTGATGAAAATGATTATTAAAATCACATTGCTTTTATACATTAATTCAATTGCAGTTATCATAAGATCAAACAAGACCAAGGTTGAATTAGATATGCCTAATCACCATATATTATTATAAGTAGTTTTCTTCCTAGAAAAACCACAGTTCTCCTTAGGTATCAGTATAAGTACTTTTCCCACGTTCTTCACTAATTAGCATGGCACATAATGAAAGGATAGAAATACTAAGTAGAAAGAAGTTATATATTACATGTTTTAAATAGTTTGGCATACCTATGACTACTATACTTGTTCCTTTTCTATCTTTTCTTCATGGATCTCTTTAGCTCACCTATAGTCCCACTCCAGTGATGAAGGACAAAACTCCTGGTCTTCCCTTCTACCAGATGGTTCCTAAGGAAGACCTTCAATATGAGGGGATTCTTTCTTTGTTCCTGTACTTCAGATGGATGTGGATTGGGATGGTTGTCATGGATACTGAGAATGGAGAAAGATTTGTCCAAACAGTGATACCCATGTTTTCTCATAAGAGTGTCTGCTTTGCATTCATACAAAAGATCCCCATTCCAACCTTTATAACGAATATTGAGTGGATGCTAAAACAGGGGAACATAATATATGACATACTGAGAGAAAATAACAAGGTTAAGGTGATACTGGCCTACAGTGAATCACATTCCTTGGGATTTTTTAGATTTCTATCCTATTTATCAGATGAAGAAGTAGAAAGTAAACACAAGAACCCCCTGGGCAAAGTATGGATCACCACAGCCCAAATGGAGCTGACTTCTTTTGGGTTTCAAAGAGATTGGGATTTAGACATTTTCAATGGAGCTATAGCCTTCACCTTTCATTCCAATCACGTACCTGGCTTTCATGAGTTTATAGAGAATCAGACACCATCTGGTGCAACAGGAGATGGTTTTATCAAAACTTTTTGGGAGAAAACGTTTGGCTGTTTATTTCCAGGTACAGTTGTAAATGAAATAAATGTGAAACATTGCACAGGAGCAGAGGAATTGAAGACCCTATCTCCCCCCAGTTTTGAAATGGATATGACTGGTCACAGCTACAGCATCTACAATGCTGTTTATGCCATAGCCCATGCTTTCCAGGATATGATTACATCTGGATTAAAATACAGGATAATGGTGGATGATGGACTGCAGCTTCACAAACAGTCATTTTGGCAGGTAATATGGCCATCATTCTCTTGAATCCTGATTCTCCAGCACAGAAACACAATAACTATTTTTCTTTCCATCCTTAGAATCATCCTAACAGAAATAAGTCCTGTCAGCTAATTAGTCCAGTAGTCACCTCCAGTTATGTATAGCCCTTGATCCTAATTCTTTGTTGATGCAGCCTAGGACTTGATCTTGATAAATGGATACCATCACGTGCATATCATCCTCTCATACAAAGGCTGTCATTTAATGTAATTAATGCTATCATAAAACAGATATTTTGGGGCACCCTTCAAAATATTAACAGAAAAGGTAAAGACAGACAGAATGGTAAGGGAAACCCCAAAAGTAATGCAAGTAAGAAATGCAAATTATCTTGAATGAATAAATAAATAATTAAATGAATGAAAGCAGAACTGGGGGCCTTCCAATTGCACATAGTTTTAGTCTACAACTTTTTCCTCAATATTTGTCCTTTCTATGTAATTTAGCTCCATCACTTTTTGAGACAGGTCACATTTAACAACAGTGTTGGATACAAGATATCCTTTGACCAAGATGGAAAGTTAATAGCTGGATTTGATATCATCAATTTTATTCTTTCTAAAAAGATAACAAAAGTGAAAATTGGAAGGATAGACCCTCAGTCTTCTACAGATCAATCATTCTTCATTGAGGAAGATGCCATAACATGGCACAGCTGGTTTAACCAGGTAGGTTTTTTAGGAAGTATTCTGAATCAGAAATATTAAATTAATTTTCAAGTATAGAAATAAAATCACAACCGTGAAATTTTAATTGATGTTAATTTAATTTAACATTAAATTGATTGATCAGCCTAGACTTCTAAATTTTGTTGTTGCTATTGTACATGATGTTCAAGTTAACATTGCATAGTACATTTTAATTCATGACAGCCATGCTGCATATAATAAATAAGAGTTCAAAATACAGTGCTCAAAGATTATCACTTTTTTTTTGTTATTTTTGATTTGTAAGTTAGACACGTCCTGTTTCCATATGTACACCAAGCTGTTATCCAGGGTCTAGGAAACAGGTCATGGATGGGGAGCCATTTTGCTGTTACTCTTGCATGTCATGTCCAGAAGGAAAGATTTCAGAAAAAGAGGGTGAGGATATTCTATTCATTTGCATCTAACTCCTTATAAAGTGAAAACCATTATTTTTAAAAAGATTGTCTAATTATTTCTTTGACTTCTTATACAGTTATAATATTATTAATGATGGTAGTATGTGTCAGGCCCCTGGAACCGCCTGTGCCACACTGGACAAACATCACACACACACACACGAGGGTCTTGAAGCACTCCAGTTTAATCGCGGCTTACGTGGCGGTTTACAGCAAGTGCTGAAGTTTCTCAGGCGGAATCAAAGTCGGAGACGTCCGTTCACGCTGTTTGCCTGGCTTTATTGAATTTCAAGCGCCCTGCCTTCCGCCTGGCTTGTGGATTCAGAACAGCTGAGTGGTTTATCATTATTGGGGCGCCTGCGGCTGCTCGCAACATACTTCTGGGTCGACGCTCCTCCCTTCTTCACTGGGTGCTGCATATGGGATACTTATCCCCTCCCATGGTCCCCATGCCGTCCACCACCTGATATCACCGTGCATGCCTACATCGCTACAACACCCCCCCCCCCTCCACCATGTCTCTTCGTCCCGGACTTGGCCTCTCTTGTCATGGGTTCATATGAGCCATCATGTCAGGGTGTTTCATCAGTCCGGGTTATGCTTCTCTGGTCATTGTGTCAAGGGATTGTTTGACACTCGACATGTGGCCCCCCTACTTTGGTTTTTTTCAGGTATTTTTTCTATTGTTTTCATTATTCTGAGAACAAGTCTGGTGTAGTGATGAAGGCACCGGGCTAGAAACCAGAAATCTATGAGTTTTAGTCCCAGAATGGAATTCATACACTCTCCTTCCATCTTCAACAAAAAAGGGAAAGATGAAGAAACAAGATGAGTTAAACATGAGTTAAATCAGCCTTTTAGAAAAAGTGCCAAATAAAAGTGGCACCAAATATATGATTACTTAACAGAGAAAGATGGCCCGGGGGTTTGCAAGAGATCCTAGGTGTGTGTGGATGGGAAAGTGTGTGGATGGTTGACAGGGTGTGTGGGAAGGGTGATGGGTGAGTGAGAGGTGCTATATGGGCCAAGGAGGGCATTTGGGAGAGTGGGGATGGGTTGTGAAATATACCTGGTGGCGCTTTAGAATGTGTGAGAAATTCCATGTGAATCAGATACCTTACTGGGGGGGATTGATATAAATTGGGAAACATACATGGCAGTAGTTGGGAGTGCATGAGAGGGGCAGTGAGAATCAGGGGGAGCCTAAGCGGAGTTGCCACAGGTAGGGAAGGGTGAATGAGGTTGTGCAATAGGTGTTGTATGGGTTGGGGAAAGTGCACAGGGGCAAAGTTCAGCAAAGGCAAATGGTGTGTTTGTGTGGGCTGGCAGGAATATATGGGGATTCTTTCCTCCCTATTCATCCCTTCCTTCCTTATGCTCTTTCGATCCCTTTCTTTCCCTTCCCAGCAGACAGATAAGTGGCAGCTGGTGGGGAGGGAGGGATTGTGACTATGATTGGGAATTGCCATAGATCATTAAAATGAGAATCATGTAACTACAGCAGCAGCTTGCAGCAAAAGCCTGGCAATTGGGAGTTATGCTTAGGAGGCATGGATCCTGGATTTTGTAACCATTCTGTAAAATAGCTCATTTGAGCTACATTTGAACTACATTGGTTCACAGTTTTTGCTCTTTGATACATTGTTGCACCCAGTTAAAGATTGTAAGAATGAGAATTTTAGTAGCATATAGATTTGCAGTAAATATTTGCCTATTCACAGTTAAACGAACATTTTCTATGATGTGTAAAATTTTCTTTAGTACATATGGCAGTGATGGCTAACCTTTTTGCCATCACGTGCCAAAAGCGAGGGGAGTGTGGTGGGGTCACATGCACGCATGCCCATATCCATAATTCTATGTGCCCGCCCCTGTGCTCTCCCCGCTTTTGGCATGTGATGGTCCAGTGAGCCCGGTAGGCTCACTTTCCCCAGGCTCCAGAGCCTTTCTAGGAGACTGGGGAGAGCAAAAATGGCCTTCCCCACCTCCCCTAGAGGCCTTCCAAAGGCCAGAAACAGCGTGTTTCCTGACTTCTGGTGGGCCCAGAAGTCCCAAAAATCAACTGGCTGGCAAACACATGTGTGCCGGAGCTGAGCTCACGTGCCCACTAATATCGCTCTACATGCCACCTGTGGCACCCGTGCCATAGGTTCGCCATCATGGACATATGGTATCTAGTCCTTTTTATAAGGTTATTATTTTCAATTTCTTATTTTTATTCATGTGTATAGATATAAGAATACTTCTAAGATTTATCCATTCATCTGAAACTTAATTAAGAATCTTTGAATTACAGATCTGAATGACTGCTATAGTTGCACAGAAGAAAAATATCCCAACAAAAACCAGGATTCATGTATTCCCAAGGACATAAGCTTCTTGTCTTACAAAGAACCTTTGGGGATCAGTTTAGCCTGTTTTTCTATTTTCTGTTCCATAATCACAGTTCTCATACTAAGGATATTTCTGATGCATCACAACACTCCCATTGTCAAGGCCAGCAATCGAGATCTTACCTACATGCTCCTGGTAACTCTCCTGCTCTGCTTCCTTTGTGCATTACTATTCATTGGTCAGCCAAACAAGGTGGCATGTCTTCTGCGACAAATTATTTTCAGCATCATCTTCTCTGTGGCTATTTCCTGTGTGCTGGCCAAGACTGTGACAGTGGTCCTGGCTTTTGTAGCAACAAAGCCAGGAAGTGGGATAAAGAAGTGGGTGGGGAAAAGACTGGGCTACACTTTTGTTTTATCTGGCTTCTTAATTCAAGTAGGGATTTGCACTATATGGTTGTCCATCTCTCCTCCTATTCCCAATACTGACCTGTACTCAGAGACTGAAAAAATTGTCCTAGAATGTAAAGAAGGTTCCATGATTATGTTTTACAGTGCAAAGTGTTATATGGGCTTCTTAGCCATGATCAGCTTCATAGTGGCTTTCTTTGCTAGGAAATTACCTGACAGTTTCAATGAAGCCAAGTTCATCATTTTCAGCATGCTGGTCTTCTGCAGTGTTTGGATATCCTTTGTTCCAACCTACCTGAGCACCAGGGGGAAATACACAGTGGCTGTGGAGATCTTCTCAATGTTAGCCTCAAGTGCTGGGCTTCTGGTCTGCATCTTTTTCCCCAAATGCTACATTATTGTGTTGAGACCAGAGCTGAACAACAGGCAGCTAAGAAGACAGACACAGTAGTGAATGTGCACTACAATGTGGTGGTAATATGTAGGTGGACTTCCATATTTATGTGTGTTTTACTGTAGAAATTGTGCTGAATATTTTTCCAAGCATTTATATTGATTAAATTGTTAAATGATTATATTTCATTAGGAACACTTTCATTTTGAAGATACCTGGAAAAGTATCCAGCATGTATCTTCAAATCAACTTTCCCCTTTCCCATTTTGAGTTAGTAATATGATTCTAAAGTCTGAGTAATAACAATGATCATCAAATTCAAGAAAACATTTTACTTCAATTTGTATTGCACACAATTTTCATTACATTTTTATTATGACCATTTATTTATTAACCATTCAATTGACTTACAACCTTTAGGACAATCACAGCACGGATAGATGAACTATCCCCATGGTCAGATGAACAAATTTTGGGCATTTGGCCACCACCAAGTATTTACAATAGTTGCAGCATCCTTGGTCACATGATTGCCACCTTCCTACTTGTCTTCCAGCAAGCAAAGCTATTCAGGGTAGCTGTATTCACTGTATGACTACATGATTCAGCAAAAACATTGTAAAATAGGGTATGACTGAATTCACGGCTATTTCACTTAGCAACAGACACTCCAATATGTCCTAATTGTAGTTAGAAGTCAAGAGGTATTTTGATTACTAACATTAGTTAGTAGGAGGGGGGAGTCAAATAGATATTATATATATATGTATGTATGTATTATATACAGTATATTTTCCCAACTAAAAATATGAATTTTGTTTAGAAACTATATCCTTATACAGGAATTAAATGAGTCATGCTTTATAAATATTAACACAGATATTTTAAATTATTCTCATTTAAATTCTAATAATACATAGTTATTATTTTTACCTGAACAGAATAGCATGTGGAAAGCTAGCATTGGAAGAGTTGATAGACCATATGGCTTCTGTTCACTTGCCAGAGAAAGTAGGTTTATTTGCAGACCTGAGCCCACAATGAACTGTTATTTTGAATCTTGACTTTCTTTTTATAATATAATTTCATTGTACTTATTAGAATTTATGAACCTGAAAATAGTGAAAAAATGGGAAAGGGGGAAAAGGGAAAGAAAAAAGTGTAAAATAAAGGGGAAAAAGAAAAAAACGTTAACTTCTGTCTCTTTTCACTGCAGTTTAAATGAACAAATAAAGGAGAATATTTGTAGAGTTGACATGAGCGGTTGTTTCATTACTCCAACTAGGTAACATCATAAGTACTAGTAATGTGTGTTGTTTATTGTCAGTTTATATTCTAATGCTGTGATGGTGAACCTATGGCATGCAGAGGCATCTTTCTGGGCATGCGAACCATTGCCCATTGCTCTTCCAGGTTCCAGCATGCCGGCCAGCTGGTCTTCACGTGCATAGGAACACCTTAAACTGGAAGAGCAGCCACCCAGTGCTCATGCATGCACTGGGAAGATGATCTTCCAGTTTCCGGTGCATGCATGTGCACTGGCCAGCTGGTTTTCCTGTGTGCATGCATGTCAGAAACCGGAAGACCGGGTGGCCAGTGCACATGCATGCACCACAAACTGGAAGATCATCTTCCCAGCACATGCATGCGCGCAGGATAGCTGCTCTTCTGATTTCCTGCATGCACGCATGTGTGCTCCCATTTTGGCACTTGATGCCGAAAAGGTTCACCAACATTGTTCTACTGGCTTTCCTGTCAGTTTCTTCATTGAGGTGTTGTTTACTTGATGCTCTGATGTTAACCTTGGAGTTAATCTATGCTAATCTGTGTGCTGGTTGCTGGTGGAGAGGTGCTTGGGTCTTTTTGTTCCTTTTTGGGCTGGGTGAGTTTCTTGTTCATAGTCTATAGATGTTGTTAATGGCTGTATGTCTATTGATAGCTTGAGTGGTTAGGCGCTTCTTGATAAAGTTGCATGGATATCCATTTTGTTGGAATATTTTGTATAGATTCTCTGTTTCCTTTCTCCTCACTTTCTGCTGCCTGTGCCTTTCCAGTTCTCCGGAGATTCCCCTCCCAGACTTGTTTTGGGAGGTGAGGCTTCCGCCCCCCCCATCCATTTTGGGAGGTGAGGTTTCCCCCTCCCAGCCATTTTGGGTGGTGTGGCTTCCGTCCCCCCTCCCAGCCGTTTTGGGAGGTGAAACCTTTTCTCCCCCTCCTAGCCATTTTTGGGAGGTGAAGCTCCCCCCCCATCCCAGCCATTTTGGGAGGTCAAGCTTTTCCCCCCCCCCAGCTGTTTTGGGAGATGAAGCTTTTTTCCCCCTCACAGCCATTTTGGGATGTGAGGCCAAAGGGGGAGGTTCATGCGCACATGTGCGGTGGGGGCGGGGTCGCATGTGGGGATCATGTCTGCATGCATGAGGGGTCACGTGTGCATGTGCAGGGGGGCAGAGTGTGCAGGAGGGGCATTGCATTATGGGTGTGGGCACGTGCGAGTGTATTTTAGCACATGCGCACACACTTTTGGCACCAGAGGAAAAAAAGATTAGCCATTACTGTCCTAGACCAAGCCAATTCTGAAAATGCCAGGGAATTGCTAGAAGCCTGGCACTCTGACAAATCAGCCATCAATAGTCACATAGATATTAACAACATCTATAGACTATGCAAAAGAGACTATCGCTCAGCCCAAAAAGGAACAAAAAACCCCAAGACTCCTTTCCACCAGCAATCAGCACCCAGATCAGCATAGATAAATCCCAAGGTTAACATCAGACCAACAAATAAGTAAACAATACCCCAATTAAGAAGCTCCTAGAGAAGCTAACAGCTAACAATGCAATAAAAGAATCTTTAAGACCCCCAACCTCACTAGCACTGACAGGCAAGCTGCTAAAATATAAACTGACAGTTAGCAGCACTCCTTACTAACACTGAAGATGTTACCTAGTTTGGTAATGAAACGTTTGCATGAAAATAAGCAAGCTGAGATAGCACCAAGGACCCCTCAGTTAAATGAATGTTGTAGTCTCAACTTTTTACTTTAAATTCTCAATACATACTAGTCATTTCTATAACAAAAAACTCTAATCAATAAATCTCAAAATCAAAGCTTCATTTTTTTCTTTCTGCGTCTTGACATTCAATGTTTAAGATTATACACTGCAGCAGCTATTTGTCTGTGTCAATTAAAATTGGAACTTAACATTTTTGCTGATTTCTTGAGGTTATAATTTAAAAAAAATCCAATTTCCTTTGTTCACATTGGTTTTATTAGGAACATCTTCATAAAATATTTTTGGTAAATATTTTAATGCAGAATAAAGTAATATGGAATGAAATTGCTGAGCCTATAAACTTAAGACATATATAATTTTCCTACAGCCTCCCAGTAACAGTATTGATGACAAAAGTGCACATGGTTTGGAGGATCTTGGAAAATTTGGGTGTGTAATAGTAAATTATGCTACTTCGATCAATACCTTCTCCTGGAAAGAGAACATTCTAAAAATATGTATTTTCCCTTCACAAGGAAACACTGTTTTATTTCTAATTAAAATATGCAGGAATCAATGTTTCTTAGACTTTCTACGTGTTGGAAATTTAGTTCTTCAGTTTCGGTAAACCATATTGAATAGCAGGGTAGTGTTATGATAACATGAATGAAATGTCAGTCATCATATTTTGGATTATCTCTCCTTTTACAGTACTGTTCCCAAAAAAATAAAATTAAATATATTTCTTATTGAAGAAATTAAAGAAATTTTAAAAAGTGGTGCTTTTTTATAGACATTCTACTATATTAAATTTTTATTAGTTTATAATATGGCATATAAAGAGAATACAAAAGTAAATAGTAGGGAAATGAAGGAAAGAAAAAGGGAAAGTGCATAGTGGAGGAAAACAATGGGGGGGGGGAAGTCAATGACTTCCAACTCCTTTGGTGCAGTAAAATAAGGCATTAACATCTAACCTCAACTTTTTACTTTTATATAATAATATAAACTAGCAATTTCTATAACAAGAAATGTATCTAATCGGTAAAACCCAAATCCAAAGTTTCATTTTTTCCATTTCAAGCACAAAGTTCAGAAGTGGTTTTCAAGTAGAAATAAAGGTATTTGTATTTTTTTCTTTAATCAAAATTTAGCCAACTCTGCTAACTCCATTCCATTTTTAAAAAATATTCTACATTCTGTTTAAGAAATAATTCCCATTCCTACAATTAGCATAATATCTATAATTAAATTAGCTGATATAAAATTGTAGTTTGTTCCCAAAGATGGAACACACTCAGTGAAATATTGGAGAAATCTAACTTCTAGCATTAGTGGTAGGGATGGGGATATGTGTTTGTCAGTATGACTTTCAGTATTCAATATTTGGAGCTTTAGATTGGCTAAAACACTCATTTAATATTGGAATTATAGCAATTATAATTCCTTCTACATGTATGCTGATGAATCAGCAGAGATTCTAATGGCTGTTTTCTAGATAAAAGGATCTGCAGAGAGAAGACTTTTCCATTGACTTCAGGATGTTGGTAGAAGCGATGCTTCTGTTAACTCTGCTTCCATACACGGCATATGAGGCTCTCACAGCAGAATGTAATGTCAGGTATCCAGAACACCCACTTCAGAGCTATCATCAATCTGGAGATCTCATCATTGGTGGTATCGCATCTCATGGGATCTTCCTCTCCAATGCCAAAGATTTCATAAAGGAACCTCCACCAACCATGCCTGAGGAACTTACGTAAGGAATTCATTTTAGTCTGTAGGTGCATTTATGTTAATTAGAATGCCAGATGATATTATAGGAAGTTGCAGGAACTTTAGATGCTAGGCAGACAATGCAATCGTGCAGAAGGAAAGTATTTAATTTTTAAAGACATTATTTTTTATGATGAATGGGAATATGAGGTAATATGAAAATATAACAATCTAAGTTTATGAATGTTACATTTATGTTTAACATTATGCACTTCAAAGTAATATACATCTTCTATAATCTACAATAATTGCAAAAAGTTTCAGAACTGTAAAATATTATCTGATACAGATTGCAACACTCATTCTAGAATTCTTCCCAAGAATTACCAACACATCCTGGCCCTGGCTTTTGCGGTAAAGCAGATTAATGAAAATCCTCAGATTTTACCGAATATCAGCTTGGGATTTCATATTTATGATAATTATTACAATGCAGAATGGACATATCATTCCACCATGCTGCTTATATATACACTAGAACAATTTTTCCCAAATTACAACTGTAACATGCAGAATAAGCTTCTTGCTGTGATTGGTGGACTGGATTCTCTTACTTCTCTTGATATGGCAATTGTTCTGGATACCTATAAGATTCCTCAGGTAAGGTTTGCAAATAAAGTTTAGCACTTCTTTTTATCATTTCTTTGATTTGGTGAGTCTACTTTTGTTCTTTCAGTATCTTGGAAGCAGCTTACATAATTAAGATATCCAAAGTTAGTTGCAAATTGATTCATGAGTAAATCTTCTTACATGTGAAAAAAAAATTAAATCTATATAATTAAGCTAAGAACATATCTTCCCCACCAATTATATTAACTCAATATATATATAGTATGTTTGGTCTGAGGACAATGCCATAAAAGTATTTTCAGCGACTTGACTTCTCAGATCTCTTCATAAAGCCAGATAGTCCCTGAGAATCCATAGAAATCATGTGAATTAATGCCTGTTCAACTTGATGACAATGAGGCTGTCTCTGAAAGCCATTGACTTAGGAGATTTCCTTTTGCTTCTTTATGCAGTAACAATGAGTCTGATCCATCAGGATACTACTTATGTTCTTGTGAGAAGAAACAATAATTTCAAAATTGTAAGAATAGGTTACAAATACAACTTTTGTAATTTAGAATCAGCCAGACTTCACCTCCAAGAAAGCTGGAAACTTGTCTGTTCCAAGTAGGACATTACGTTTAACAATGATATCTTTTAATATTTTAACTATTTTTATTTGTTTAGTAACATGCAAGCATCCAGAGTCACTCTGTAACGGAGACAGGCGGCATAAACATTAAATCATAAATAAACAATCATTGTCAGAAAGCAAAGAATGGAAGATTAATTTGTCTTTTTAACTTTGGTTTGTGAAAAAGTAACAGAAAGGGAGCGCACACGTGCAATGAATATTGAAATGCTATATTAAGATATTGAGGATTTATATTAATTAGTTCAGTCAGCAAAAGAATTTGCTATGTGAAGTGAAATATTCATTAATGCATTAGTTGTTTGATAGCTAGACATAGATATTATTGATATATCAATATAGATGTAGATATAGATATATATGGTAGATATAGATACCAACCTGGCTTACACTGAGGACCTGTATACTGCACGTGTCAAAAAGTGAGCTGTGAAAATATTTACAGACCCCTTGCATCCTGGAAATAAACTGCTTCAACTCCTAATCTCAAAACGATGCTATAGAGCAGCACACATCAGAACAACTAGACATGAGAACAGTAATAAACAAATCATTCCCTCAACACTGTCAAACTATTTACTAAGTCTGCACTACTATTAATCTTCTCATCATTCTTATCACCCATCTCTTCCCACTTACGACTGTATGACTGTAACCTTGTTGCTGGTATCCTTACGATTTATACTGACTGTTTCCTAACATGATTTGATTGCTTATTTGTTCCCTATGACTATCTTTAAGTGTTGCACCTTATGATTTTTGATGAATGTATCTTTTCTTTTATGTACACTGAGAGCATATGTACCAAGACAAATTCCTTGCGTGTCCAATCACATTTGGCCAATAAAGAATTCTATTCTATTCTATTCTATTCTGTTCTGTTCTGTTCTGTTCTGTTCTGTTCTGTTCTGTCTGTTCTGTTCTGTTCTGTTCTGTTCTGTTCTAATTCTATTCTATAGAGATATATTCTTATCTAATGTGTTGTTGCCTAACTCATCTGATATGTTATAACTGACAGTTGAAACAATACATTCAATTTATACTTATAATATATTACTATAAACAGTGCAACTTAATGATTGATGTTGTAATTATTCTTTTTCTTCTTCATGGATGTCTTTAGCTCACCTATAGTCCCACTCCAGTTATGAAGGACAAATCTCCTGGTCTTCCCTTCTACCAGATGGTTCCTAAGGAAGACCTTCAGTATGAGGGGATTCTGGCTCTGCTTTTATATTTCAAATGGATATGGATTGGAGTGGTGGTTATGGAAACAGAGAGTGGAGAGAGATTTATACAAAAAGTGATACCCATGTTTTCTCAGAAGGGCATTTGTTTTGCATTCATACAAAAAATCCCTGTTATAACTTTTATTACTAATATATCAGAAATGCTGCTTAAAGGAAGAAATATTTATAATACATTGACACATAGTAAGGCTACAGTGATCCTTGCTTATGGTGAATCTAATTCCTTTGGATTTTTTAGATTTCTTTCCTATCAATCAGATGAAGATATAGACAGTAAATATAGGAAATCCTTAGGAAAACTATGGATCACTACAGCCCAAATGGAGATTGCATCCTTTGTATTTCAAAGAGATTGGGATTTAGACATTTTCCATGGAGCTGTAGCTTTCATGTTTCACTCCAGGGATGTTTCTGGATTTCAGCAGTTTATAGAGAGTCGAAACCCTTTCACTACAAAAGGAGATGGTTTTTTCAAAAACTTCTGGGAGCAGGTCTTTGGCTGTGTATTTCCAGATTCACTTATGGAGAAAATGGAGAAAAATCATTGTACTGGAGCTGAGCAACTAGGGAGCCTCTTGTACTCCAATTTTGAAATGAGCATGTCTGGCCATAGCTACAGTGTCTACAATGCTGTCTTTGCTATAGCCTATGCTTTACATGATATGTTTAGAACTGGATTCAAACACAGGACAAGGATAGAGAATGGACTGAAGCTACAGAATCAGCCATTTTGGCAGGTAAAGTGCTCATTATATTCTAGAGTCCTGATTCCAGACTCTCTAGCACACTGATAGTTATATTTCTATCACATAACATAATCCAAATTTAATTTTGTTGCAATTTCTCTTTAATAATTGATATTTTATGAAGACTAATTACATCTCATACCATCTCTAACACACATCAGAATAATGTATATCATTTTGTGATATATTATTAGAATATTTTAAAGACAGCTTGCTATTATCTATAGTTTATCCTTGTTTTTTAATTTGTTAATTAACTACAGAAGAACTCCAAAAGTTATATCTGTCTGTGTATAAGACAGCATAAAGAACATTTTTAGAAATCAGAATCAGCCCCTGTTCTATTTGCCCATCAGTGATTTCTGAAAGTTATTCCTAGTTGTGTGCTAGCTTAGCTAAAAACTTTTCTTCCCTCTCAAGTGTTGCAGTTCTGCAAAATGTATGTTTTTCTGTTTGCAGGAAAATTCAACTCCCCTTAGGATTGTTAGCCTTAAGTCATCCTTTCTATCTTTCTGTCTTTATTCCCCCCCCCCCCAAATTCCTAATGTCCTGGACAAATTGCTCAGAGACAATTGTAGAAGATGACTCTTTTTTCTTCCATTCCAACCTTTATAAAAATCTGAAATCATGTTTTTAATCATTAGTGCCTCAACACAAAATGAATTATAGAGGACAATAATTTTTTGAATGAAGGAGGAGTGTTGATGCTGCAGTTTAGCTATCTAAACAGATATTGCAATATTGGCTCTAAAGTTTGGGGTCCATAGTATTTGACTTCAGATGTACTGAAATATTTACCACTTATGCTCTTTCAGCCTAATAATAAACACTATTGGCTTTTAGTAGCCTTGTATAAAACTAAAATGCAAGAATACTAGGACTGGTTCTCAGTGATAAGAGAATGAGTGGGATCATAATAAGAATGAGTGAGCATTTTAAGCACCCTACTGTTTTATGAGGAGGGATATTTACATGTATTTGTACGTGCTGCCAATAGTTTAGTTTAGTTTAGTTTATTTAGATTTATATACTGCCCTACTCCAGAAGGACTCAGGGCTGTGAACAGCCATAGATAAACCAGATACAATATAAAATTTAAAAAACAATTTAAAAACATATTAAATAAATTTGGCCCATATTAATTAAAGCACCCCTGTTTTTTAAAAACAAATTCAAATTAAACAATTAAAAAGAGTTAGACCAGCCCCGCTTGTTGGAATAAAAAAATCTTGAGGGCACAGCAGAAAGTGCGTAAATCCGGGATCCTCCATGTTCCAAAGGGCAGTTGCCCCACAGAGAAGGCTCTCCCCCTGGGTGCTGCCAGTCGACACTGTTTGGCTGACGGCACCCTGAGGAGCCCCTCTCTGTGGGAGCGTACTGGCCGGTGAGAGGCTACCCGTGGCAGAAGGCGGTCTCGTAAGTACCCAGGTCCTGAGCCATGGAGTTCTCTAAAGGTGGTAACCAATACCTTGAGGTGCCCCAGAAGACCACCGGGAGCCAGTGCAGCTCGCGCAGGGGAGGTGTTACATGGGAACTCCATGTCGCTCCCATAACCACCCGTGCAGCCGCATTCTGGACCAGTTGGAGCCTCCGGGTGCTCCTCAAGGGGAGCCCCATGTAGAGAGCATTACAGTAGTTGATGGTATCAGTTTTGGTATCACAGTTGATGTTATCAGAGCAGAATTGTTTTGCAAGAGTCTCACAAACTCTCACAGTTAACAACATTAACAAGAATAGAAGAAACATTATTCATTCAAACAATAAAGATTGACAGGGAAGAGAAATTCTTCAATTAATGAAAGGATGAAAATATTTCTAATTTAAATGAATAATTAAAGGATCAATGTTTAAGTAAATGAAACCAGCCCTGGGACATTTTATCTGCATATGTATTTTGATCTACAATATTTTTACATTAATCTTCCTTTTGTTCTTTTATCTTTTTAAAATTTAGCTGCATCCCTTTCTGAGACATGTTACATTTAACAACAGTCTTGGGGACAAGATAATATTTGACCAAGATGGAAAGTTAGTGGATGGCTTTGATATAATCAATTTTATTCTTTCTGAAAACCAGTCAAAAGTGAAAATTGGAAGGATAGACCCTCAGTCTCCTGCACACCAAACATTCATTATTGACAAAGATGCCATAACATGGAACAGCTGGTTTAACCAGGTAGGCTGCAGGAACATGCAATCTGAAAAATTTCTAATCTGAATAGGAGCACTGAAATTAATTGTTAAGTAGGGTAATCATATCATTATTAGCTATGGCATTTTTGCATCTTAATTTTTCAATCACTCAATCAGTCAATCCAATCAATCAATCAATCAGAATAGAGCTAGGAGATACCTGGGAGGTCTTCTAGTCTACCCCTCTACTCAAGCAGGAGACCCTACACCATTTCTGACAAATGACTCTCCAGTCTCTTCTTAAAAACCTCCAGTGATGAAGCACCCATAACTACTGAAGGCAAGCTGTTCCACCTGTTGATTATTCTAACTGTTAGGAAGTTTCTCCTTAATTCCAGGTTGCTTCTCTCCTTCATTAGTTTTCATCCATTGTTTCTTTTCCCACCTGAATATCTTGTTTCTGTTATTATTCTTGAAAATTGGAAATGTGTAGGATTTTGTTGTCTAATGTATTGCACACATGTTACATTGTTACTATATTTTGGAACAATATAAAATACTTGTAAGGATAATTAATGATACTGATTAAACAGATCATTATTTGACAAACAAAGGTGTGTTATTCTGGTATGTACTTTCATGATCATGAAAGCATCTCTTGGGAAGGAAACAGTTTTCTGATTTGCCTATTTTGGGGAACTGATTCCTGGCTGGGTAAGACCTTGGGTAGATTGTTGATATTGTCCAGGGCAGGTAACTTGACTTTGTTAAATTTCAGGCTTTCTTTTTTCTTGTTAATACTATTGGGATATGTATGTAGCAGACTACTTTGCCTCTGAAAATGCCAGCCACATTCGTTAATGGCATGTATTCCCTAGACTATGATGACTAAATGCTGCAGCCCAACATTTCCCAAAGCTTGTAACTTTGTTCAGTTTGAATATGACAGTATTCAATACTGTCAGCATAGAAAACTATGCATTTATTAACCATGCTAGAGAGAACAATTACAGTTAAGAATTAAAAGTACTGAAAAAAATTAGCACTCTTTTATGTTGGTTTTGGTTCATGAATTAGACTGCTCCTGTTTCCCTATGTACACCTTGCTGTAATCCAGGTTCTAGGAAGCAAGTAATGGAAGGGAGGCCATTTTGCTGCTACTCTTGCATCTCATGTCCCAAAGGGAAGATTGCAGAAAAAGAAGGTAAGGATAATATTGTTTTACAGTTGCTTAGTTGTTTCCAAATCTTCATGAGTTGCGGAATATCATTTTGTAAGAACTACCTGCAAATAACTGACATTCATGAAAATATTTGAATACAGTTTCTTCTGTGTCTCAGTTGTTAATTATTATCCATTTTTTCCAAGTATCGAGGCCTACTTCAAAAATTCTTGCCTTCCTATTATCTGTCCAAATATTTTTCTTTATCTTTGTTCTTGCACTAGTCTGAGCAGTCTGGTTTTACTTTTCTAGTACTGAATATTCATTTTACAGTTCAAAGTTTTTTGAACTATTTTTTCCAGCGCTACAATTCAAAGTCATACATTTCTGATTGTCCACCTTTTGAAGACTTTTTCTGCACTCAGTATTATCCTTAGCCTTTGAGTGGTTCCCCCATTTTTAAAAAATATTTTCAATGGAGGAAAAAAAATCTATTTACAATAACAATTCTATTTAAAATTCAGTGTCTGTGTCATATATGTTAGAATTTCTTTTTCACTTTAAATATACAAGAAAATAAACAAGTGAATATTATATATGTGAACTTTTTTAAAATATAATTTTATTTATATTTTTTCTTTAACATCCATAAGTGTTTAGTGGACAGTATATTATCTGGGTCAATATATTTTGCATACAATTCTAATAGTGATATTACCATTTAAATATACATAATCATACTTTTCCAACTTCTAACATTTGTGTATAACATTGTGTACATAGTAATCATAATATTTTCTATTATATCTCGGTATGCATATTATTTTCCCAATTTCTCCTTTCTACTTCTTTTTTCTAACACTTGTTAGAATCACCACCATGTTAAAAAGTATTCTATGTCTATCCATCATCTCTTGCCCTTTTTAGAATTTCAACTCTTATTAGCTTTTTGGTAAAGCTGTCCTGCTTCTCCTTTGGTATCTTGTAACTTCTTTTGTTATTTTTAATTAATCTAAATATTTTTGCTGCAATCTCTAGAGTACCCATCCTTAGCTCCTCCATCATTTTTAAAGAATATTTCTCATGATTCTCTTTCCTATTTTGAATTCTTGAAAAATATTTTATTTGTTCCATATTTGAAATTATTGTTATTTATCCTATCTTTTTGTCTATTTGTATCATTTTTGAAATGATCTCTATTTTTTCCTCAAGACTTTCTGTTTTCTCCATTATTTTCTGAAATTTTTCTTCATTTTTTATTGTTGTTTGCTGGGGTTTTCCTAATCTTACTGTATCTTGCATCAATTCCATCATTTCCTTATGATTCCTTGTTATAGCTTCCTTAATGCATTTAAACATCAGCATTATTTCCTTATAGACTGCATTTGTTTTCTCCTGCGGAGACATTTTGTGCTGATCATTAATACACTAATCATTACTCAATATTCCACCAAAATTTCAATATTCCAATTGTCCAGAAATACCAAAACCACCAGTATTGATAAAATTCACATGGTCCTGGAACTGTTCCTCAAACTGCCCTAAATTTATAGTCCCTAAAATTATCCAATTTCTATCCTCTGATTTTTCCAAATTTTAAGTCTTATTCAATTTTTCTTTTTTCTTCTTAGTATTCCAAATTGGCCCATCAAATTTCCCCACATACCTTTAATCCACAAAGTCAGACATGCAATACTCCACTTTATATATATATATATATATATATATATATATATATATATATATATATATACATACATACATACATACTTAGGAGAGTATTCTTGAGAAGTTAAATAAATTCAAATTAGAAATAAAATTTAAAAAACTTATATCTATTATATAACTGATTTCTGCAAATTGAGAACCCTCAGGGTTCAAGAATTGAATGATTTGGATTCAAGATAGATGGAACAATGTAGAAGAATTCAACTGATATCCACTATACAGTAATTCATAAGCTAAAGACCACTAATTCTAGAATTCAGATGATCATGAAGATCACTATACAACACAGTAAGAATTTCTTTATCCTTTTATCACCAATCATATTTTTTCAGCCAGGACATAAAAACTAAAATTCCATGAATTACTATAAAGTACCTTATTAAAAAATTATCAATATTATAAATATAGTCATATATTATGGGATTTACTGTTCATATGCAAGAACTGGTGCATGTTATCTGAGTTTATAAATATGGGTATCAATATAGTTATTAATGATAGTATTTATGTATAAATTTGATACTTAGACCAGACCCTTTCAATTACAGATTTGAATGACTGCTATAATTGTACAGAAGAAAAATATCCCAACAAAAACCAGGATTCATGTATTCCCAAGGACATAAGTTTCTTGTCTTATAAAGAACCTTTGGGAATAAGTTTAGCTTGTTTTTCTCTTTTCTGTTCCATAATCACAGTTCTCATACTAAGGATATTTCTGATGCATCACAACACTCCCATTATCAAGGCCAGCAATCGGGATCTTACCTACATGCTTCTGGTAACTCTCCTGCTCTGCTTCCTTTGTGCATTATTATTCATCGGTCAGCCAAACAAGGTGGCATGTCTTCTGCGACAAACTACTTTCAGCATCATCTTCTCTGTGGCTATTTCCTGTGTGCTAGCCAAGACTGTGACTGTGGTCCTGGCTTTCAAGGCAACAAAGCCAGGAAGTGGGATAAAGAAGTGGGTGGGGAAAAGATTGGGCTATGCTTTTGTTTTATCTGGCTTCTCAATTCAGGTAGGGATTTGCATTCTATGGTTGTCCATTTCTCCTCCTGTTCCAGATGTTGACCTGCACTCAGAGCCTGGAAAAATTGTCCTACAATGTAAGGAAGGATCCATGATTATGTTTTATTTTGCAAGGTGTTATATGGGCTTTTTGGCAGTGACCAGTTTTATAGTCGCTTTCTTTGCAAGGAAATTACCAGATACTTTTAATGAAGCCAAGTTCATCACTTTCAGCATGTTGATTTTCTGCAGTGTTTGGATATCCTTTGTTCCAACCTACCTGAGCACCAGGGGGAAATACATAGCGGCTGTGGAGATCTTCTCAATGTTAGCCTCAAGTGCTGGGCTGCTGATCTGTATCTTTTCCCCCAAATGCTACATTATTGTTCTGAGACCAGATTTGAACAACAGGCAGCTAAAAAGACAGACGAAGTGGTGACTGTTCCCAAGAATGTAGTTGTAATCTGGCATTGCAGATGAACTTGCATTTTTATGTTGGTTTACAATAGAAATACTGCTGAATATTTTTCCTAGCATTTATATTGTTTATATTGAAAAATAAACAGCAGGTATCTTCAAACTTTCCCCTTCCCAAAATACCTTTTTCAGTTTATAGTAATATAAAGTTTTGGTAATAGCAATGAGTCCTGTGAAGATAGGGCAGCATACAAGTCTCAACAAACAAACAAACAAACAAACAAATAAATAAATAAATTCACAGAAAATATTTTATCACAATTTGTTATTTTACAGAGCTTTGATTACAGGTGATTCTCCAATTATGACCATTCACTTAACATTCAAAGTTACAATGTTAGTGCAAAAAATTGACTTATGACAAGTCTTCACACTTATGACTGTCACAACATCTTCCATGGTTACATGTTCAAAATTTGGGCATTTGAATACCACCATGTATTTATGATAGTAGCAGTGTCCCATGTCACATGATTGTCATTTGTGATCTTCCTGTCTTCCAGCAATAGCAATAGCACTTAGACTTATATACCACTCCATAGTGCTTTATAGCACTTGCTGAGTGGTTTACAATATCCGAATATTGCTCCCAACAATTTGGGATCTCATTTTACTGACTTCTGAAAGATGGAAGTTTGACTGAACCTTGAGCTGGTCAGGATCAAACTCCTGCCTAAGGGCAGAGTTAGCCTGCAATGCTGCATTCCATCCACTGCACCATGACAGTGCAGTGTTAATGAGAAAAGCTGGAGTCACTTAATGACCACATGACTCACTTAACAACCATGGTGATTTGTTTAACAAATGCAGCAAAAAGATTGTAAAATTGGGCATGTCCACTTCACAGTTGCTTTGCTTAGCAGCAGAATTTCCTGGTCTAACTGTGGTCATAAGTCAAGAAATACTCGCACTTAGATTATTATTGTGTACTATAAAAACAAACAAACTCAAATGAATCTTATATATTATACATCATATGTATTTTGCCAACCCGAAATATGAAATTTGTTTAGAAGCTGTATCCTTATGCATGAATTAAATGAACCATATTTGATAAATATTAACCCAGATATTTAAAATGTACCATTTAAATTCTAATCATAAATGATTGTTTGTTTTTGCTTTGTACCTGAAGAAAATAACATTTACTGGAAAGCTAGAATTTTACAAGGCAATAATTTCCCAAATTCTTAGGAAGTGAATTGAACTATTTAGAATGCTGATTCTTTAATTAGCTTGCAACCTTTGTTTATTTGTTTTGGTATAAAATGTGGAGAAATTTAGAACAAAAATACTCTTACTTATGTAAGGTGTAGAAAATATAGGGATTTTAATCATAAGTATTGTTTTGGTCATAAGTATTGAAAGAAATCATTACATTGTAATGGGATGATGCCACCTTATAAGGGATTATTTGTGCCATAAAACTATCACCTTTGTCTCAAAGATTCTCAGAGCTTTACCAAGAGAAAACAATTAGGCAAAGAAGAGGAGATTTTCAGAGAAATATATTGTTTTGAATGTAGACTCGATTCAATAATTCAGAATGCCATTCCATGGTATTTCTTGTTTTGATTGGTGATCATTTATTGTATTGCATACATTGTATTGTATTGTACAATCATTTATTGTATTCTCTCTGAAGAAACAGGCTGTTGAGAAACATTTTCATTCAGAATGGAGCAGATAATATAGATTAATTTTTTTGGGGGGGGGGAAGCCAAGTGGTACCTTTTCTGCTGTGTTATGATTGTAAATTGACTTTATCCTATAGGAAAATCTAATTTTATTTATGCTACTGTGGATGTGGTCAAGGAGACAGTTTTTCATCTACTACGCATTGCAAACTATGTTAGAAGAATACCTGGATTTTCTATTTGACAAATGTTCACAACCTATTTTGCTTTGCTGAACCCTGAAAAATCTTAACAAATAACTACAGCATTGGAAGAATTAATAGACCATATGGCTTCTGCTCATTTTCCTGAGAAACTATGCTTATTTACAATTCAGCGGCCATAATGAGTTGATATTTCTATTTGTTATCATTCAGCATTTAAGCATTTTTTGAACTGTATACTGCAGCATCAGGAAACTTATTTTGTTAAGTTTCAAGTAGAAGCATCAATGACAAGGATACATATGGGTTTGGAGCATCTTGAAGAATTTGGGAGGGTGATGGAGAAAACAATAAGAAAAATTGTGGTATTTCCAACAATATGTTCTTGTGGAAGGAAGATAGTCTAAAAATAAAGGCGCGCTCTCTCTCTCTCTCTCTCCTTTTTAAAAATAATTTTTATTAAACAGGTTTTTTTAAAAAAACAAAAAAAATAATTTTTTACAATTTTCTTTTTTTCAACATTTTCTCATCAGTAAACATTTCTTACATATCCATTTTTCTCCCTTACTTCAATTTACCGTTTATACATATAATTCTAATATTGATTTATATACATAAAGATAACAATGTACTCGATTTCAAGCATACATTCCATGTCCGTTCCATTTCCACTTGCTTGTTACTACATTTCAACTCCTATATCTTCCTCATTTACTCTTTTCTTGACCTTTATACCTCTCCTCTAACCATTCATACCATTTCTCCCATATGGTTTCCTCCTTTTCTTGTATTTCTTTTGTGAGCTTGTCCATCTCTGCGCATTCCAAAACTTTTCTAATCAAATTTACTTCTGTTGATGTATTATTATTTTTCAAATTTTGTGCATATATTATTGTAATATGTATAATTGTATAATTATGTATAATTAAATATTGTAATTTTTTTTGTCCTATATCTCTGGAAGTATTCCTAACAAAAATGTTTCTGGCTTCATCTCTATATGTTGTCTGGCTATCTCTTCTAAATATAGAAATATAGGGGACTGGACACTAAAACATATGAAGAACAATTGCAGGAATTCAGTAATTTAATGAAAAGAAGGATTAGGGGAGTCATGATAGCAGTGTTCCAATATCTCAGGGGCTGTCACAAAGAAGTGGGAGTCAAACTATTCTTCAAAGCACCTAGGGTAGAACAAGAAGCAATGGGTGGAAGGAGCAAGGAGAGAAGCAACTTAGAACTAAGGAGAAATTTCCTGACAGTTAGAACAATTAATAAGTGGAACAACTTGCCTGCAGAAGTTGTAAATGCTCCAATACTGGAAATTTTTAAGAAGATGTTAGATAACCATTTGTCTAAAGTGGTGTAGAGTTTCCTGCCAGGGCAGTGGGTTGGACTAGAAGACTTCCAAGGTCCCTTCCAACTCTGTTGTTCTGTTCTGTTCTGTTCTCTTCTCTTCTGTTCTGTTCTGTTCTGTCTGTTCTGCCTGTTCTGTTTTGTTCTATTCTATTCTATAGCCTAATTTTACTCCAATATTGTTTTACTTTGGGCATGTCCACCAAATGTGTAGTATGTTCCCTGACTTTGTTTACATTTCCATCAGGTTGATGGGGTATTGGGGAACATTTTGGCCAGTCTTGCTGGTGGAAGTGCCACCTATAAAACATTTTATACATATTTTCCTTGTAGATTACAGACATTGTCAGTTTGTAATTTTTATTCAACAATTTCTCCCATTTGTCCAATTCAATGTTATAACTGAAATTTTTGGCCCAAATTATCAAATTTTCTTTGATTACCTCCTCTTCCATTTTGTATCTAAATAAATAATTATAATTTTTTTTATCAATTTGTCCTCTGTGCCTTGAAGGATCTTTTCTAATTGGTGTTTCTTTTTGAAATCCATATTGCTCTAAATCTGTCCTGTGTCTGGATTGTATCTGCATGTATGGCCACCAATCAATGTCTGCATCCTGTTCTTTTAGTTCTTGTCTTGTTTTCAGTTCCCCTTGACCATTTAATAAATCTTTGTATCTTTTAATTTTGTCAATAACCAATACGTTCGGTTAATTAGTGCCTCCATTGTTGATAGCCAATCTGGAATTTTATTGTAATGATTCTTTTTTATCCTTTGCTATATTTGTAGCAGCACATCTCTAATTAAATGTCTTTGGAAGTAGCTATGTTGTCTGTTTTTTCCATCCCATAAGAAGGCATGCCACCCTATCTGTAAATTGTGTCCCTCTAATGTTAAGATTTTTTTATTTCTTAATTCGGCCTCTTAAGGCATATTTGTTCACTGAAAAATCCAATGAACTACCATTACACTAGAATACCAGAGAAAGTCTATTAAAAAAAATCCTCTTAGAGTTTCCAGGCATTGAAATTACAATATTTCGGTCTTTGGAAACCATTTTGAAAAGCAGGTTAATTCTAGGATGATATGCATGAAGTGTCAGTTGTACATCAAAGTCTTCATATTTGGGGTTATTATTGTTTCTACAGCCCAGTACTGGGGGCAGGGGGAATATATATTTTTTATGAAGAAGATAGAAAAAAATCCCTTCAGTCATGATGAATATGTTGGTTCAGAGGGGTGTAACATAGACTGGTGGGCCTACACCTAAATACACTCAAGATGGAAGAAAGATCAGGAGAGTGAAGGGATATATCATGGAAAACAAGAATTGGATAAAATCTTATTAGATAATGACAGGAAAGTCTTATCGAAATGCTATTCTTATCTATTATCATTGAAAGCAGGGGAGGAAGTTGTTAAAGACTCCATGATTGCTTGGGGGGCAAAATATGGATCTTCAAAAATGGGAGGAGATTTGGCTTAAAAATTTAAAATTAACTATGGCATCCTCTTATAAAGAGAATATTTATAAGATAGTTTATCGATGGCACTTACCTCCAGCAAGATTAGCTAAAATGTTCCCCAGAACATCTTCACAGTGCTGGAAGTGTTGGCATAGCAATGGAACTTACTTCCACCAATGGTGGACATGCCCGCTGGCAGCTAAATATTGGATGAAAATATGACGATGGTTGCTTGAAATTACACACTGTAGAGTGGAACTGAAACCGGAAACCTTTTTCTTGGGGTTTAGATCTGCAAATATTGGATTGACTAAATGGTATTTGATGCTGCACATAATTACTGCAGGGAGACTGGCATTCGCACAAGAATGGAAGAATGAGGACTTACCAACGGAATCAAAAATAATTTATAAAATCATGGAATGTGCAGAATCCGACAGACTTACAAAACTGATCAAGGGTAAAAGAGACTCAGACTTTTATGGTAGTTGGAATATGTGGTATGATTGGATCCAGAAACAATGGGAGAGAGACAAAGGATAATGTTGGAGCATAATTATAGATGATGGTATATTTATGGTAATTAATAAGTATTGGAAAGGTAAATTTGTATACAAGAATTTGTAAATATTTTCTATTTTTACTTTCTGATTATTGGCATACAGATATATACATGGATATTTTGGGGATGTTATACTGTGATAGAAAAATTATTATACATTTTTTTTATTTTTTTTGAACTATAATAAAAAATAAATAAATAAAAGAATAGAAGCAACTTGGAATTAAGGAGAAATTTCCTAACAGAAAGGACAATTAACCAGTAGAACAGTTTCTCTTCAGAAGTTGCGGGTGCTTCCTCACTGGAGGATTTTAAGAAGAGACTGGACAGTCACTTGTCTGAAATGTTATAGAGTCTCCTGTTTTAGCAGGGGGCTGGCCTAGAAGACTTCCAAAGTGCCTTCCAGCTCCATTCTGATTCATTCTTTTCCATTTAAGAAGAAGAAAGGACTTATGTTCAGAATATGTGGCAACTGTTGTTTTTTCTGCAATTTTCACTTGTATTTTTGGAAGACTGCCTTCTTGTATAATTATTGAAACTGCTATAATTAATGTTTTTCTAGTCATCCTCTATGGAATCCAGTCACCTTTACAATAACAACATGGGTTATGGAAGATGCATAGCCTTGTCTACTAATTTTCAGAAGTGAAGAATAGGCAAGGATCTGGCTGATGGTTTAACATTTACACTTTCTAAATTTAACAGGATAAATTCAAATCAACCCACCATAATTTTGGACTTGGGATTGTTATGAAGGTATTGTAAGTGGGAAAAATAACGAGAAACAGATTCACTTAGGATGATGGTATTATACCTCTTGCTACTAGTGATGTTTCCTCGTACAACATGTGAGCCTTATATTGTAGGATATAGAATTCATCATCCACAGAACCCAATCCACAAGTATCATCAGGAAGGAGAATACATAATTGGTGTCATTGTATCTCAGAATTTTATTTTATCTAATAATGAAATAGAGTTCATAGAATATCCTCTGCCAGCATCAGTTGATGATTTCAAGTAAGGGTTAATTTTCATGTAGTTAAGGAAGATCAGGTAGGTAACAGTCATGCAGCCAACTTCATAAGGAAGAGCCAGATGTTTGGAATATAGTGACAAATTTTGCCAGATGTGATTTTTTCCCAATGTAAATTATTGCATTGACATATCACAGCTTGTTTCATTGGGTTCACATTTATAATATTAAATAAAATGGATTTTTTCTTACTCTCAATTTATTCTGTTACCAAACTATTAAAATGGAAATGTTTTCTTGCTATACTTATTAGTACATAGTTAGTAGAAATAAAATATTATAAAGGATCAATGTATATGATATAAGATTGGCGTATGAATAGAAAAATGCATTGTCTTCCATTGCTAAAATAATAATTATTTTGCAAACACTTCAGAAATATTTATTTTATATAAAATACTAAGATCAACATTAATGAAGTTGATTTTTTAATGGTTAGGCTATCTTAGGATAATGATTTCCATAAAAACAGATTAAATAATAATAACTGAACATAATATAGATCAGTGATAGTGACAGTTATTTTTTTAAAGGTAAATTCTTCTTCTGATAGAGTTGTAACTCTTCTTCTAGTTTATTGCTTAAGAATTATCAGCATATCCTGGCCTTGACATTTGCAGTAAAGGAAATCAATGAAACCCCTCTGATCTTGACTAATCTCACCCTGGGTTTCCGCATTTATGACAGTTATTTCAATGCACAGTGGACTTACCATGCCACATTGCTTCTTATATCTTCTTTTGAGATATTTGTCCCCAACTATTCATGTGATGCTCAGAATAATGTTATAGCAGTTATTGGTGGTCTTGATGCCCCAACCTCCCTTCACATAGCAACTCTTGTAAATACCTACAAGATTCCACAGGTAAAGTCTATATGGTTTCATTAATAATCTATGTATATGTTCAGTATGTTAATGTCTTTAGTATGAGTGTTTGCATATATAAATTCTGTTTTATGGATTGGACACTGAAATTTGTAAGCACTTTAAATTAGAGCCAAATTAAATAATGGTATTAGAAATCAATGGTCTCATTTTTGTCATAAACAAAGATCCAATCCTATGGCTAACTTTCATGACCATTGCCAATGTTTACATTTTATCTAATTTACTTGCAAAATTATATATTCCTATTCTTTGATCCAGATAATTCCTATGTTATATATACTTGAAAGCAAAATATAATTGTATTATTTCAATCTTTTCCTTTTCATATAAATATTCAGTTAATATATAGTCCTGCTTCTGTGAGAAATAAGGAAGCTGAAAGCATTTTTTCTTATCAAATGATTCCTCAGGAGGATCTTCAATATGAAGGAATTCTTGCTCTGCTCCTGCATTTCAGATGGACATGGGTTGGGATCATTGTGATGGATAATGACAATGGAGAAAGATTTCTACAAACCATTGTTCAATTGTTTTTACAGAGTGGTGTTTGTTTTGCCCTTATTGAAAGAATCCCTACACTAAAATATGCTATTGCATTTGATAAAATGATAAAAGAGGGAGAAAAGATACGCCATAAACTAATACAGACAAAAGCAAATGTCATTGTGGCTTATGGAGAATCTTATTCTATGGCATACTTTAGATGGATTGCAATTTTATTGGAGGACCATACACTACAAGGTAAAGTGTGGATAATGACAGCTCAGGTGGAGCAAACTGCTTTCATCTACCAAAAGGACTGGAATGAAGAATTGTTCGATGGTTCCCTAGCTTTCACAATTCATGCTAGTTACATACCAGGATTTCACCAATTTCTTGAGAGACAAAATCCTTTTCAAGTACCTGAAGATGATTTTATAAAGACCTTCTGGGAAGCTGCCTTCAATTGTAGGCTCCCAAATGCAGCTGGAGATAATAACATGAAGAATATTTGTTCAGGGAAGGAGAAGCTGGAGAGTCTTCCTGACTCATTCTTTGAAATGAGCATGACTGGCCATAGCTATAGCATCTACAATACCATCTATGCAGTAGCTCATGCTCTGCAAGACATGTTATCATTCAGATTCAAAGACCAAGCAGCCATGGACAAAGGAGACAGGAAAGGACAGCATAGACAATTTTGGCAGGTAACTGCCAACTGATTTATTTTTCGTTGTATAAATAACACTTAATCTCAACATAATTGTGCCTTAAAAAAAAAGCAAGTCAATGTTTTTGAACTCTTTTTTTCTCTTTGCCAATATTTTTTTTCAAAAATATATTGTACATTTATTTTTATTTTTTTTTAAAAAAATTGGTGAATCCCTTTGGTAACATACTAAGACAATTAGTATAGTAATTAGGTTTTTCCTCCATACTCTTTCAGTCACAATTTTAAAATCATGATATTTTGTTGTTGTTTTTACAAGTTTTCATCAAACTTTCAAACATCAAGTTTTCATTCAGACACCACAATGGCCTAAAAACCTAACTGGAGATACTGGCAAGTCCTCCATTTTCTTGGACATGATATTACCAATATAATGGTCCACCAACATAGAGGGCTCTCTAAGTAGCACATATGCCAGGTAGCATATAAATACCCTGCCTGTGGCACATAGCTTTTAATATTCCACAAAAATGAGTGCTTTATGAACAAATGGCAGCCTTTCTGTTTCATTACTGGTGCCAGCTTACTAAAAAGACCCACCCAGCTGGGAGGAAATTTAAAATCCAGCATTCCTGTTTCAAATTTGCTGAAAGCAACTTTGTCTAGCACTGCATCTCCTTTGTATCTGTCCACTGTGGCTTATTCCTGATCTTAAATCAGGCTCAGCAGATCAAAGAGTTCTCTACCTTCTCTGATCTTTGTTCAATTTTCTTTCACATCTTTTACTTGGCTCTTAGAAAGCTTTGTGTATGAATGAACACACCATACTTTCTTTCCCAGTATTAGTTTTAGTTAACATACTTTCATTTCCTCATGCTTTCCATACTCTCATGTCTTATTCTTCATATTTCTGTTGGCCACATCTAACTCAAGCCCAGCCCAGATGTGTGGTTGACTTTAGTTGCTCAGGAAGCCCTATAGGAAGAGAACTCACCACACTATGAAAAATATTCCAGTGGTCAGTCACATTCCTGAATTTAGAGCAGGAAATTTTAAAAATGTTTTACAAATACAACATACATTTTATGGAAATACATTTGTGGTTCTTTGTCTGGATCTGAATCATAAGAGTCAATGTTCATTCAATTATACTATAAACATTAATTTGACCATATTTATAATAACAACAAGAACATGGCAGCATCTGAACATAGCAAAATAGAAGAGAAAAAACTGGAGAAGATAACAAAATACAAAGACCTGTAAATAGAAATAAAATGATTGCGGCAAAAGAAAAATAACAATCATATTAACAGCAACATCAACAAAAACAACAGATTGAAATATATTCAGATATGTTCTAGTCTATGTACAGCTTTAGAATTTAGTTTACTTCTTGAGCATTTCTGCTTCATAAAATATACTTTTCTTCCACTAAGCTTCCTTCATCACCAAAGCAGGCATACTTTTTTTCTATTTATGCCATTAAAGACTTTTTACAGCCTCTTCTAAATTTTGCTTCTCCTCCTTCAATCCAGCTCCATTCCTTTCTGAAAAGCATCTCATTTAATAACAGTGCTGGGGATAAAATTGCCTTCAATCAGAATGGTGAAGTAGTTGCTGGATTTGATGTGATTAACTGGATTACTTCCTCAAACAAATCAAGAGTGAAGGTTGGCAGGGTGGATCCTCAAACTCCAGCAGATCAAAAGCTGATCATCAGGAAAGATGCCATCACATGGCATAGTTGGTTCAATCAGGTAAAAAGATTCAGCTACTAAAAATTTGAGATGTCTTTGAGTAAGTCAGTGAAATGAGCATAGTTAATCTCCTATTTTACTATATTTTATCAATGAAAATGAGAGAGAGAGAAAAAGAGAATATTGTTTATAGTGTTATTCTGTATATAGTGTTATACTGTATGTGATGGATTTATATGTAATGAGCTTTCTTAATGGCTTGAGTTTTATATCTGTTCCCCTCCCCAGTTTATTTTTTTTATAATTTTATCCCTGAAATAAAACTTATTTGGATGTTTTCCCCAGAAATATTCTGGCTAATTTTTTAAAAAATAATTTTATTGTTTTTTTTTAAAAAAATACAAATACAATACCAACTGAAGTCAGAAAAAATAAAAGTAAAGCATAGAAAGTACAACAAAGGGGGGGGGGGAGAAAAAGAAGAATAAGAAAAATAGAAATATAGATCTTCATCACAACAAGTACAAACAAACATAGTGATACTTTGCCCCCTAAACGTTTAAATACAAATATCTTTTCTTCTCATAGCCTTTTCTTTTCTTTTATTCAAACACACATACTAAATCACTAATATTCCAGTCCTGGTATCAGCAAAAAGGATTCCCAGACTTATATAGAAACATATCTTATTTTAACCTTGATCAAACAAACTAACTATGCAACCCTTTCTTTTCTTTTTATAACAATCTTGATCTCTGATTTATTCAGATGTTGTTGTAGGATTTTATATCTCTTCAGCTTTTGTTTTTTATATCTCAAAGGTTTTTTCAAGGCTTTAGCAAACCTTTTTTGTAAACTTTAGTATCTTGAATTTTACTATTTATTTTAATCAGTATTTTTAAAATGTATTTATATTCTTTTTGTATCAAATGTGATTTGTTTCTTTATCCTGTAAACTTTCCAACTGTCTGTTTAACATGTTCCATTTCTTCTTTTGAAAATAATCTACCCCTAGATACAGGCATCATTGCTGACATGGTAGCTGCTAGTTTCTGTCTTTATTCTTCAAATATGATCTAGAGTATTTCAAAGGTCATATTGTTTTATGTCATTGTGTGTGTGTGTGTGTGTGTGTGTGTGTGTGTGTGTGTGTATCGATGGATGATGTATGTAGACAGACAGACAGACAGACAATCAGACAGACAGACAGACAGACAGACATAAAGATTTGTGGTGATTTTAGTGCTGAACCATAAACCAGGAGATCATGACTACTAGTCTTCCTTTAGGCGTGAAAGCTTTCTTGATGACTTTGAGACAATAAACTTCATAGAGTTGTGGAAAAAAATAGGAAACAGAAACATTATATTTATAACCTTGAGTTGTATAGAATAATTCTGGGTTATAAATATAATAATAATATTTTGGACTAATGTAATTGTTAATAGCATTTCATCATTATTTATTCTTCCTACAGTTTCTTCACAAACGATCCTACATTATTACATACAAACAGCTAGTGTGTAGTAAAAGTTACGGGGTCAGAGAAGAACTAGAGTGATTTAATAGCTTACTACATTAATTTAGGCCAGTCAGTCATTTTTAGACCAACTAATTATAAAGCTAATAATCCTGAATAAACAAAGTGTATGTTCCTACAATATAAAAAGGGATCCAATGGAAGAGAATATCTGTAACTCCAAGTTGAACTGTAAAGTTCTTGATACTCTTTGAGCTTAGTTGCCTGCATCCTCTCATTGATGATGATGTTATCTTGTTAGGTAATGAAACATTTGCAGGTAAACAGCCATGTTCAGATATACATAAAAGGCAGCATAAAGTGTGGTCACAAAACAATGAGCTCCTAGTACCTTGGATTTATGGTAGAATCTCTACAATTTGAAATATACCTATACTCTATTTTTACTGTGTTTTTAATTAGACACTACCTCTTTCTGTGTGCAGTGAAAGCTGTTTTCCAGGATCCAGCAAGAAAGTAAAGGAAGGAGAACCATTTTGCTGTTATGATTGCATCCCATGTCCAGGAGGGAAGATAGCTGATGAGAAGGGTAAGGCATATTTTGTGCAGATGTATTAATTAAGTCTGTGCATAATTATTTAGATTTGCCTGGACAAATAGACTTGCACTACAGAGACAATATGATTTTCTTCATCCAAGCAAAGAGGCAATGCAATTTATTTTGATGCAATCCAGTCATTTGAGTCATTCAGAGCTTCTTCTAGATAAAGAAATAATAAAGAAATAGCAGGAAAGAAGCAGGAAAGAAAAAGGATATAAAAGAGTGACTTCCAAACTTCATTACAGCAGTTCTAAATGCATTTATATTTTATCCTCTTTCTCCAAGGTTACATTGTGGCACTCCTTTTAACATATTCTACGTTATCTAATAATCAATAAATCACAAATTCATTTTTTCTGTTTCAGCAAAAAGTCCATAAAGGATTTCCAATCGTTAACAAATTAGTTATTGTCCTTTCTCTAATCGAAATAAGTGAATTTTCTATTTCCAGAAGCTATCTCATCTTTAGCAACATTCCTCCATTTGGGGTATTTCAGAACCCTGAAAATAAGAGTTAAGGAGCAAAGTCAGGGGTGAAATCCAGCAGGTTCTGACAGATTCTGGAGAACTGGTAGTGGAAGTTTAGAGTAGTTCGAGGAACCAGCAAATATCATTTCTGGCTGGCCCCAGAGTAAGGGAGGGAATGGGGATTTTGCAGTATCCTTCCCCTGCCATGTCCACCAAGCCACACCATGCCCACAAAGCCATGCCCACAGAACAGTAGTAAAAAAATTTTTGATTTCACCACTGAGCAAAGTGAAAAATTAAAGGGACTAAAATTAAATATAAAGAAGACCATATTAATGATAACAGGTACAGTAGCCAGCCTTAGAATTGACAATGAAGAAATCAAAGGGGCAGCTAGCTTCTTCCTTTTAGGATTAACCATCAACAGAAAAAGAAAAAAAATTAAGAAATGCATTGCAGAAAAGTAGACCAGCAGATGAATTCCTTTGAAAAGATATTCAAATGCTGTGATGTGTCTTGACCTGCAAAAATTGGAACCATGCAAGCCATGATGTTCTCTGTGGCATTCTATGGAAGCCAAAGTTGAACTTTGAAGAAGGAAAGTAGGAAAAGTATTGACAATTCTGAACTTTGGTGTTGGAGAAAACTCCTAAGAATACTTTGAACACTCCAGAAAACAAACAAAACAAGGCAAAGTTTTCATTTGAGCACAAATGTCCAGGCTCAAATTATCCTATTTTGGATATCTCATGTGAAGACCTATTTCTCCAGAAAATGTTCTAATGCTGGAAAAGGTGGAAAGAAAGAAAAGAGAATAGCAAGGTTGATGGACTCAGTTAAATGAGGATGATTGCACCTTTAGAACACCTGAAAGTTTAGGGATAAATTATCATGGAGAAAATCTATCAATATGATTTCTAGGAGTCCAGAATAACTTAATATCATTCAATCAGAACATAGAATGATAAGAGTTGGAAGGGATTTTGGAGCACTTCTAGTCCATCCCCCTACACAAGCAGGAGACTCTATACCATTTCAAACAAGTGGATGTTAGTGTCTTCTAAAACTCCTTCAGTGATGAAGCACTCACAACTTCTGAAGGCAAGCCATTCAACTAGTTAATGTTCTCACTGTTAGGAAATTTTTCCTTGGTTCTAAATTGTTTTTCCTCTTGATTACTTTCCATCCATTGTTTCAATGAATGAATAAATGAATGAATGAATGAATCAGTCAATCAATCAATTCTGATTATTTTCTTTGAACTCATGCAAAAGAGGATGTTGAGTATGTTTATTTCATTGTGATTTCTATATTTAAAACACATTTTATTTCAATTCTTTTGAAAGATTTACCAGGCAGAAAAGTTAATGTGTGTATCACACTATCTGAAACTTCCAGACCAAATTTTGTACTTACGAAGAGTACACGCTCAGATTATATCAGGCACAGGAAAATATCTGTCAGACAATTAAAAGTGTTCTGATTGTCAATGAACGAGAGAGGAAATTACACCCAAATTATTCTCTTTTATTTTTTTCATGCTATTTAACAGGTTAATACAACTTCCTTTTTCGTTTTTGATTTGCTGTCTTATTTTTGATTTCTCAATTATTTTAAATTTCCTGTATTGTTTTTATTATATCTATGTATGCCATTTCTAACTGTTCAATGATAGTTTAAAAAAGCACTTCTACCTCAAAGAAAGATTTTGGACGAAATTGTTGGGTAGGAAATCTGCAAAGCTCCATAAAAATAAATAATCTGAAATATAATTCAGGGAAGAAAGAAGCATTTCTGGTTCTTCCATTAACAAAGGTGCTATTTGGGGACTAGACAAGTTTAGATATAATAGTCTGAAGGAGGAGAATTCTGGAAGAATCAGAGTTTGTTCCTACAGGATATGTGCAAACAGACAACCAAGTGGATGTATGTATGTCAGGTTACCTTTGAAAACCTCTCCTATTTTTAAAAATATATGTATTGTCAGAATAATATCATTTGTTTCTCTTTTGCTGATGAAATTATTATTAGCCTGATTTAGGTTTCGAAATGCAATTCACTTTATATGACATCACATATAAAGCCATCCATAGCATAGGGCCAAACTACTTGTAGGACTACATCTCTTCATTGTTTCTACCTTTCCCTCTAGATATAGTAGTTAGACCATGCTTCAGGACTTTTCTACTAATGTAATTTTGTTGGAGTCATGCCTTCTTAGTGATAGCACCTGTCCATGGAACAGAATCCCCTCCAGAGGTTCAGGTGGCTTTAAGTCTGTTAAATTTTTACAAGACACTGAAGAGCTAGCTGTTTTTCTAAGCATTTGGATCAGGGCTGGTTGAGTTCTGCTATTGTTGGTAGTGAATGGCGTCTATGTTTTCCTTGGGCACTGGGAGCTGATTGGTGGGATTCTTTGTTTAGAATTTGTAAGTTTGTGAGAAGTGCAGATATAATCAACTAACTAACCAACTACATAAACAAACAAACAAATAAATAAATGCTGATTTTAAAACAGAGCTATGAGATTTAAATTATATTTCTTTCCCATTTTTTTCAGATATGAACGACTGTTATAAATGCACAGACAAAACATATCCAAACAAAAAACATGATTTTTGTATTCCCAAAACTGTAACTTTTTTGTCTTATAAGGAACCCCTGGGTATCTGCTTATGCACTACAGCACTTTTCTTTTCATTAATCACAGTTTTGGTGCTGGGAACATTTGTAAAGCACCACACCACTCCCATTGTTAAAGCCAACAATCGGGATCTGACCTACAGCCTTCTCATCTCCCTTCTGCTCTGTTTCCTTTCTGCATTACTTTTTATTGGTCAGCCTAACAAAGTGACTTGTCTTCTCCGACAAACTGTGTTTAGCATTGTGTTTTCAGCAGCTATCTGTTGCGTCCTTGCAAAAACCATCACAGTCGTTCTAGCTTTCATGGTTATCAAGCCAGGATCCAGAATGAACGAATGGTTAGGGAAAAGACTGGCTACCTCCATTGTTTTTTCTTGTTCATTTGTTCAAATGGGTATTTGTATCTTCTGGTTGAGAACTACTCCACCCTTCCCAGATGAGGATCTGCATTTGGTAACTGAAGAAATTGTATTAGAATGCAATGAAGGGTCAGTGATTATGTTTTATTGTGTTCTGGGTTATATGGGCTTTCTATCCATTGTGAGTTTCATTGTAGCATTTTTGGCCAGGAAATTACCTGACAGTTTCAATGAAGCCAAATTTATCAGTTTCAGTATGTTGGTCTTTTGCAGTGTTTGGGTAGCTTTTGTTCCAACCTATCTAAGTACCAAAGGAAAATACATGACTGCTGTGGAGATCTTTTCTATCTTAACATCTGGTGCTGGGCTTCTAGTTTGCATCTTTATCCCCAAATGTTACATAATTATAATGAGGCCTGAGCTGAACAATAGAGAATACCTAATAAGAAGAAGGTATTGAATAAAGTTTATGAGTGATTTACTATAATTTGTAATTCAATGTGCAACATATGTTATGTGATGTTGGTATGACAATACGTATCATGTATCAAGTATTTGTTGTATCTGTGGACCATATCTGGGTAAGAGTTTGTGTCAGTGGTGGGTTGCCCCCGGTTCAGACCAGATCGCAAGAACCGGTAGTAAAACCAGCGGGAGGCCCTGCCCACTGCCCCGGATGTCATCATTGGCAACCTGCGCATGTGTTCATGCAATCCAGTTGCAGTAGTAAAGTAGTAAAGTAGAACCCACCCCTGATTTGTATGATGTGTGTTTTTATTTTTATATGGTCCTCAAACCAAACTGGGAACATAAAGCTCATGGGATCCCAATTTTCTGGGAGAATTTTTTTTTCTGGAATTAGAGAATTAAATTTAAGATTTCTGGATTTTAATCTCTCATTCATTCTTCCTTTTCAATTTTTAATCTTAAAGAATTAAGCATCTTTGTATGCTAAAAGAATATAAATAATATACAAAATAGCAAATTGTTTGTGCCCATAGCAAACTCTCAGCATTTTATGTATCCTTACCAACCTAAAACAAAAGTGAAAGGAATAAACAGATTTAGAAAAGTAGAAATTTGAGACAAAGCCTACCAGTCTGAAATAATGGCAGTCTGAAGTAAGGGAAATAAATGGAGTGTTAAAAAAAAAAAAAGCCTGAGGCGACCAGCAGCGGTGGCAATGTGGTCGGGGTGGTGTTTTTTTGCCTGGGGTCCCCCCAGTGATGGCCGGAATGGAGGTGGTGGTGTGATGGTGATGGTGGTGTGTCGGAGCATCACTGGGCGCCCCCCCGAAAAAAGCTCGAGGCTACCAGCAGTGGCGTTGACGTTGGGCATGGCGGCTGCAGTGGCGGCGAGTGAAATGGCGGCCACTGGGGCGATGCTGAGGGAAATCGACATGGCCCTGGCTGAATCTTTTTGAACTTAGACTTTTTCAAACATGGTCTATTGTCAGCTGTGGAGGAGAAAATGCAAACTAATTGATCTGGAGCTGAAGATCTGAGATTTAAGGGGAGGACTAGAAGATCTGGTGGAGACTGGGGGGCTGGGAAGAGCTGGATGATGGCATGGATTGACCCACCCCCCTGGTCTGTCTCCAACCCCCCCTCTCCCCACCACGGCCCGGTTGTGGGCACGGCTTGGATTACTATCTTCCTGACCGGACCCTTCCTGCATTTGGACTTACTAACCCCTTATACAACTACAGTTGACCCCCGGTTCCGGCTATACCATCAGCCCTATTGACACATACAATACCTTGCTGTGAGGAAAGTTTAAGCCTGGGCGCAGGCACCGAGGGAGTCACTCTTGTTGCAGCTGCCACTGAATAAAACCTGCTGACACCAGCTGCCATGAGAGGGTGGCTGGGGCATTGCTTTTCTGGGACAGCTGCCTAAGACCCCTCTCCACTGCCCTGAGAGGACAGGGGAGCCCGGTTTGACCCACGCCAAAATGGTGGACTTTCTCTCCCGGACTTCTTCTTTTAACCATTACCATTGAATCCTTGGCCTCTTTCCATCTTCCCCACAGACAGACTTTGGGACCTTAGGATGTATTCATCCGCTGAGCTCTTTGTGCTGCGAGACTCCCCCCCTCGCAGGCTTGGTTCTCCATGTTATCAAGGGCCTATCTTGAAGACAGGTTTTGGAACCCCGAGAGATGGCATGCAGCAAAGAGGGGGTTGAGGGTTTTTTTATCTAAATTTTTAATGAAATTTTTAAGGGAACCTGGGAGGAGGGGAAGGAGTTGTAAAGGTGGACCTGGGGGGGCACACAGCCACCGAGCAGGGCGATGAGTTGATTGGGTGCAGCAGAGGGGTCGTGGAAGGAAATTTGATCGAGGAGCAAGGGGGTGACAAGAGGGGCAGTGAAATTGAAATAATGAGTGGGAGGGGCAGATATAGCGGGTGCAGGGGGCCATATCATGTGTCGGGAGTGTGCACGTGCTGTTTATGAGCAATTGCGCACTCCGGCCCCCAATGCGTGACTCGTGTCCTGGGTTGCACCGAGCCTCAGGCCCTGGGTCCACTGCTGATGTTGTATAATGCCAGGTTGGTTGTTAACAAAGCCCCCCTCATTTGTGATCTTATTTTGGAGGGGGGTGCAGACCTGGCAGGTATTACGGAGACCTGGTTGGGCCAAGAGCGGGGGTCCCCCTTGTTGAAATGTGCCCACCAGGTTTCCGTGCATTTCATCAGCCAAGGGCCCAAGGGAGGGGTGGAGGTATGGCGGTGATTATTAGGGAAAGTCTTTGTCCGAGGGAGACCACTGTTCCTCAGATAGTCAGATGTGAGTCCCTTTTTGTGAAGTGGGGCCGTGGGGTGCAGATGGGTCTGCTGACTATGTACCTGGGTCCCTGCCACGTGGCAGTGACCCTGCCTGAGCTACTCGATGTCATTGCCGGGGTGGCGGTTGATACCCCCAGACTTATTGTCATGGAGGATTTCAACCTCCCATCTGCGGGTGAGGTGTCAGAGGTGGCTCAGGAGTTCATGGCTTCCATAATGGCCATGGACCTGACCCAGTTAGTTCAAGGCCCCACTCACATGGGGGGACACACTCTGGACCTGATTTTTGTCTCTGGTCAGTGGTTGAATGATCTTGGTAGAGGGGACCTAGATATTAAACCCTTGTCATAGACAGATCATTCGCTCCTTCACTTGGACTTTCCTACCGCTTTCCTCCCCCACTGCAGGAAAATGGAACCAACCAGATGGTTCTGTCCCAGGCGCCTGATGGACCCCGAAATATTCCTGATGGAGCTTGGGCCATTTCCTGAGACTCTGGCACACGACTTGACTGAAGAGCTGGTGTCTGCCTGGGAGAGTGTGGCCGCTGGAGTTTTGGACTGCATCGTGCCTTTGTGGCCTCTGACCCGATGCTGATCTCAATTGGCTCCTTGGTTCTCTGAGGAGCTGAGAGAGATGAAGTATCAGAAAACACGCCTAGAGAGCATTTGAAGGACTAGTCAATCTGATTCCAACCGGACACAGGTGAGGTTTTATATCAAGACCTACCTAGTGGCGATAAAAGTGGCGAAATCTAACCATTTTTCCACTCCGCCCAGTTGCCCTGTTTAGGGTGACCCACTCCCTTCTTTGGGGGGAGTGCACAAAGATCCCTTGCAGGGTCACGCTGACGATTTTGCGCAATTCCTGTATGATAAATTCGCTCGGATTCGGGAAGGCTTGGACTCCGATTGGATGAGTCCAGGGGAGGAGACGAGGGTAGGCCTTGAGAATATTAACTGGGAGGAGTTTGATCCTGTGACTCCTGAGGATGTGGACAGGGTTCTGGGCAAGATTAGTGCTGCCACGTGTTTATTGGACCCGTGTCCCTCCTAGTTGGTACTGGCCTCCCGGGAGGTTACACGAGGCTGGCTCCAAGGAGTTACAAGAGCTTCTCTGAGTGAGGGTGCCTTTCCTGCCGCCTTGAAAGAGGAGGTTGTGAGGCCCCTCCTCAAGAAGCCTTCCCTGGACCCGGCTGAATTAGCTAACTACCATCTGGTCTCCAACCTTCGCTTCATGGCGAAGGTTGTTGAGAGTGTGGTGGCACAACAGCTTCCCTGGCACCTGGATGAAGCTATCTACCTGGACCCATACCAGTCGGGCTTCAGGCAGGGGTACACCACAGAAATGGCATTGGTCGCGTTGGTGGGCTCAGGACAGGGGCTGTTCCTCTGTCCTAATCCTATTAGATCTCTCAGTGGCTTTTGATACCATTGACCATGGTATCATGCTGCAGCGGTTGAGGGGGTTAGGAATAGGGGGCACTGTTATGCGGTGGTTCTCCTCCTTCCTCTCCAACTGCTCGCAGTTCGTGTTGGCAGGGGGGCAGAGATCGACCTCAAGGCGCCTCGCATGGGGAGTGCTGCAAGGTTCGGTTCTCTCACCCCTTCGGTTCAACATTTATGTGAAGCTGCTGGGTGAGATCATCCGTGGTTTTGGGGTGAAGTGTCATCTGTACGCTGACGATACTCAGCTATACATCTCCACCCCAGACCACCCCAACGATATCCTTGATGTGATGTCTCGCTGCCTGGAGGCCGTGAGGGTCTGGATGGGGAGGAACAGGCTCAGACTCAACCCCTCCAAGACTGAGTGGCTGTGGCTTCCGGCGTCCCGATATAGTCAGCTGCGGCTATCGCTATTGGGGGTGAATCTTTGCCCCCCACAGAGAGGGCTCGCAATCTGGGTGTCCTCCTGGATGTATGGCTGTCTTTAGAAGAGCACATGACGGCTGTGGCCAGGGGGGCCTTTTATCAGGTTTGCATGATCCGCCAGTTGCAGCCCTTTCTGGATCGGGACGCCTTGCGCATGGTCACTCATGCCCTTATCACCTCCCAGGTGGACTACTGTAATGCTCTCTAAATGGGACTCCCCTTGAAGAGCACTCGGAGGCTCCAACTGGTCCAGAATGTGGCTACGTGGGTGATTATGGGTGCAACTCATTGTGCCCATGTGACACCCCTCCTGCGTGAGCTGCACTGGCTCCCAGTGGTCTTCTGGGTGATTACAATGTGTTGGTCACCACCTTTAAAGCGCTCCATGGCATAGGACCCAGGTACCTTTGAGACCAACTTCTGCCACCAATAGTCTCCCATCGGCCAGTTCGCTCCCACAGAGAGGGTCTCCTCAGGGTGCCATTGGCCAAACTATGTTGGCTGGCGACACCCAGAGCGAGGGCCTTCTCTGTTGGAGCCCCAGCCCTGTGGAATGAACTGCCCCCAGAACTGCGTAAGATCTCCGACCTCCGGGTATTTCACTGTGCCCTTAAGACCCTGCTGTTCAGCCAGGCCGGGATATCAATGTAATAATTTTAAATTGGGTGTTTTAAATTTTTGGGGTTTTAAATTCAGCCGAAACTATTTAATAATTTTAAATAATTTTAATTGATGTTGTCTTGTGCTTTTAATAGGCTGTACACCGCCCTGAGTCCTTCGGGAGACAGGCGGTATAGAAATAAAATAATAATAATAATAATAATAATAATAATAATAATAATAATAAAGACCCGGCTGAATTAGCTAACTACCGTCTGGTCTCCAACCTTCGCTTCATGGCGAAGGTTGTTGAGAGTGTGGTGGCACAACAGCTTCCCTGGCACCTGGATGAAGCTATCTATTTGGACCCGTACCAGTCGGGCTTCAGACAGGGGTACAGCACTGAAACGGCATTGGTCGCGTTGGTGGATGATCTCTGGAGGGCTCGGGACAGGGGTTGCTCCTCTGTCCTGCTCCTGTTAGATCTCTCATTATTATTATTATTATTATTATTATTATTATTATTATTATTATTAT
>WNWU01013574.1:6248016-6263512 GCA_012654045.1 Ptyas mucosa
ATTATTATTATTATTATTATTATTATTATTATTATTATTATTATTATAAACAGGAAGTTGAAGGAAACAATCCAATTTCTTAAGTATGTTACTTTATTTTTATTTGTTATTAAATTTATATGCTCCCATCTCACCATCAAGCAACTATAGGCAAATTACAACAAGATAAATAACAATACAAAACATTAAAATATTAAAACAAATATTAGCATTAAAATTAGCAAAGTTATCACCATACAAGGAAGCAAGGAAGCAATATATAATAGGATGAAGTTTGAATTGTCTTTTACTCCACACTTCCAGTATGAAAACCCCCATAGGCACTTCAGGGCAATTAGCAAAACAAGGTTTTAAGGTCCTTCCGGAAGGCCAAGAGCATGGGTGTGGATCTTTAATAAATTTTCAGAAAGTGGGTTCCAAACTTGTCTATAGGTCAATTTCATACTACCTATGTCTTGTCCTTCTGCTCCCTGATTTATTTAATAATATGGTAGAAATGTGATTAAAGCCATAACGATATCAAATTTCTGTGATACTTATTAGTTTCTTGTCAGTTTCTTCTAGAAAGTTCATTTCATGTTAGATATACTTAGGTAGCTGGTTGCTACTTCAGGTTTGAAATAATTACAGTCTGGATTGTTTCTTATCATACAAGTAATGAAAGCATTATAGTCCACTAAATGTGTTGACTCTATAAAGCAAGACATGTTTTTAACTTTATCTCAGTAGGGATTCCAAACATACCATCCTTCGCCTTTAATTACAGCCTTGATTGACAGTGTTTCATCTTGAAATCCCTACAGATTCTAGGAACCATGTCAGCTTTAGAAAATCCATTGTGATATTTATTCTTGTAACAAAAGGTATGGAAATTACATATGTTGTTTCCAGAGAAATCAAGATACTCAATCCTTTTCTTTAATATGTATGGGTTGCTAGCTCCACAGCTACAAATACTGCTTGCTCAAATACTGAATGTGACTGATGCTAAGATCTGTAAAGAGAAGGAGCCACATTCTCCAGTTCATGTATACCATCAATTGGGAGATATTATTGTTGGCTTCATTACATCTCAAGCGTACATAATTGATGATAAAATAACATTTAATGTAGAGCCTCCTCTAACAAAGTTGGATGAAATTATGTATGAAATTGGCATTCTACTTTCATTTCTCAAATTCCAAGACATTTTTGAGCAGCTACAAACTTAACCTATGTCTTGGATAATGCAGAAAGTTAATCAAATTAAAAAAAAAAAGGCTGGTGGAAAAGAAATTGTATTTCTTAATTCTTTACATAGGGTGAAATTTATTGTAATACCTGTAGGAAAAAGTGTGGAAGCATTTGGGTATTGTATATGACAAAGGATGTTATATCTGGAAGGTGATATTATATCTTTTCAGGTTTTTCCTTTTCCCCACAGTTAAGCTATGAAATGGCTAGTCCTTTCTCTTTCTTAAATAGTAGGTATGTTTTATAGCAATTTATAACATTCATATTTGCATGGGTTCTATTATTATGCTTTCTTTAGTTTTTATAAAAATTGAATAGTTTGATGAAGTTAATCATCTCCCCAATAATTTTTGTTGATGCACTAGATTAGAATAAGAATTAGACACCTTTCTTAGAAATAATCTACTAAAATAGAACTTCCTTTATAGTATGGTGCCTAAGAATTACCAGCATATTACAGCCTTGACATTTGCAACAAAGGAAATTAATGAAAACCATCAGATTTTATCCAATTTTACTATGGGCTTCCACATCTTTGACAGTTATTTCAATGCAAAGTGGAGTTATCATGCTGTGATACAACTCCTATCCTCATTGGAGAACTTTGTCCCCAATTTTAAATGTGGCACCCAGAATAATTTGATGGCAGTCATTGGAGGACTGGATCCAGATGTCTCCCTTTATGTAGCAACTGTCTTGGATATCTATAAAATTCCACAGGTAAGACATATTTCTTTCTGTTTATGTGTCAAACATCTGTGCAATACTGGACCTGAGACAAAAGCCTATATGCAGAGTTATCCAGTGATGTCCTTTTTAATCAGTAAGATATATATGCTGAAAAGCATCCATTGTTGAAGCAATTTGAAAAAAAGGAAGAAAAATAGCACACTAATTCTATGCCATACTGATGTTTGTAGCTTATGTCATTGAATTCTTAATGACATGGATGCAGAATGTAGAAAAGAAATAATAATAATAACCATTGACATTGGTATATTCACCATCAGTCAATTGCAAAAGGTAAAAAGTTTACTCAGAACAGCTTCCATCCTGTGACAATATCTGTAATACTATCAAATACCCAGATCTGCTTATTCCAGGTTCCCTGGAAAGGACTTTATAGGTAAACAAAAATGCCAAACTCAGTATGTACATTTGGCTGACTATGGAATGAACCGTAATAATAATGACTGGATTAACATGTATAACATAGAAAGATAAAATGGATTAAGATAGAGTTATGTATTTCAAGCCTGTGAATCATTCTGGTTAAATAGATAAATTAATGAGAGGAACACTATAGAGGAATAGTGCAACTATAATTGCAATTATGTCTCTTGCCAAAATCCTTACCTGTTAAGTGACTCTTCTTAGCCCCCATCAGTAGTACATTAGTGTACTTAGTAGTACACTAATTTAGTAGTACATAAGGTGAAGGGAAAATAATTCTCAATTTATACTATCACCAAGAATGTTACATTTTTAATACATTTTTTGCTTTTAAAATAATGATCAAAAATGGAGAAAAGCAAAACATAAAAATAGATACATTATCAAAGAAAAGAAAAATATAAACAGAAAGTGCCTTAAAAATGGAAATGCACCAAAAGAAAGAGAAAAAAAAGTAAAATATAACATTTTATCAATAATGAGTTACAAGTATGGTTATCTAAATTATTAAAGTGCATCTATATTTATAATAGATTTAACTAACTATCATTATTATACTTTTTTAATCTGCTGAATTTTGTATAAATGAGTTTATCCATACAAATATTAACTACAACTATAGGAATCTGCTTATAGGTGACAAATGTAATCAGATCCACCATCCATTAAAGTGAAATGGAGCACACATTTTTCTTTTTAATGTTGCATTGCTGCAATGTTGGGGAAAGGTGAATATTCACAATATGAATATTATTCACAGATTAATTTATAATGTAAGATGAATTCCAATTTATATATTTATCTGAAAATATTTTCACAGAAATAAATTCTTTTATACATTTTTATGGGTTTTCCAATTCTGAGAATATCTTCAAGAAAATACAGTTACTAATTAGTAATTTCTAATTCATGAGGGATCATTAAGTTTACCTATTGTCAACTAATAAATCAACAGTGTCAACAGTGTTACTTTTCTGATTTGGTAAATTTTGGAACACACACACGCACGCACACACACACACACACACACACAAATACACATTTGGTTGGATGGACAGCATTAGGATATAAATAAACTAAAACTCTATAGTCTCTGGAATCAATCAGATAGAAACATATGAAATATAGTGTCTAATAAAAATATTCAATCTTTTTTTTCCCATGCTAAATTGACTTTATGGGGAAAACTAAAAATTGGGAAAAAGATGATGATATGGAAAAATTGGATGGAAACTGAACCATTCACTTTGAACAAAATGAAAGATAATGAAGATGATTTTTTAACAAACTCTGTGTTAAGAGTGAACACAGTTAAATATCATGTTTAAAAATACAAAAACTTTTTAACAACGATATTTGGACAATGTTTCGTCATCATCATTGGACTCTTCTCCTTTACCTCTATATCTCTCTTTAGCTCATATATGGCTCTCCTCCAGTGATGGATGATAAAACCCCAGGACTGCCTTTCTATCAGATGGTGCCCAGAGAATCAATCCAATATGTAGGGATTCTCTCTTTACTTCTGCATTTCAGATGGTTGTGGATCGGTATCATTACTATGGATAATGATGATGGAGAAAGATTTATACAAACAGTTATTCCTCTCTTCTCCCGGAGTGGTATTTGTTTTTCTTTTATAGAAAAAATTCCTAAACCATCTTTTGATACTGATGGAAGAGAAAATATGGTAAAGGGAGCAAGAATACATGATAAAATCATGCTCAGTGAAGCCAATGTATTAGTTGTCAATGGAGATTCTTACTCTATGGCTATTTTTAGATGGTTCCCATATCTATCTGAACTAGAACATGTTACTGAGAATCCAAAAGGTAAGGTGTGGATACTAACAGCACAGGTGGAACTCACTTCATTTGTTTTTCAAAAGGATTGGGATGCAGAATTTTCCAATGGAGCTTTGTTCTTTGTAGTACACGCCAATGATCTACCAGATTTTGAGCTGTTTCTTAAAAATCAAAACCCAAGAAGCCACAACACAGATGGCTTTATTGTGGACTTTTGGCAACAGGCCTTTGGTTGTGTGTTTCAAAATCAACATCTAGATGAAGTGAAAGGAAAAATTTGCACAGGGAAAGAGGATCTAAAGAGTCTTCCTGCAACTTTTTTTGAAATGAAAATGACTGGTCAAAGCTACAATGTCTACAATGCTGTTTATGTAGTGGCCCATGCTTTAAATGAAATGTCTTCTAAGATGACTAGAGGACTCAAATATAAAGGAAAAAGAATGGCTAAAGAAGTAAAAGTTAAGGTTCATGACTTGTGGAAGGTAATTCTTGAAATAAGTTTAGTTCTTTCCCCCTTTAATCAAGTTGAAAGAGTTTTTTCATTGCAATCTATTCTGGACCTGAACCAGTTTAATGGTAGTAAGCATAGCTTCTTCTACTGTATGTCCCAAGGCTCATCTATTTTTTTTTTTTTGAATAGTAGAAAGAGATAGACACTTCCAGCAGATTTGAGAATGAAATCACATTTCCAATGTCATTTGTACTATATTGTAAATATATGAATTTACTTTACATTTTACAATGTTGTATAGTGTTATCCCTGTGCTCAGCACTGAAACTCTTCTACTGCTGTAAAGTTCCAGCACTAAACAAAGAAGCTGGTGAAAAAGTCAAAAGCTAGAATGGATATGTGTCTATTATTCTACATGTATAAGGCAAATATAGTCTAACACGGAATATATATTTAATAGAACAGCATTTTATTTCTGTCATTGGCCAATAAAAGTACAATCAGTAAATGAGTAACACCAATCTATCCCTTTACAACAAGAACTATTAGCAATCATTTGTGACTGAAGCTTATTTCAATGTCATTTGTCTTGAACAATAAATATATGAATTCATTTTCCAAAACCATTGTTGATTTGTATAGTTTATCTTTGTGCTCACCGCTGAAATCCTTCTTAAGCTGTGAAGGTGACATACTAGAACTAGGAAGCTGGTGAGAAAATTACTAGGTTGAAAGAAAATTATTTAACTTGACATACGTATTTGATAAAATCTCCAACTAGAGTTTAAAGAGCATATTCAAGTCTGGATTTAGGAATGGTGCGGTGGCCTAGAGGTAGAGCTCTCACTTCACAATCAGGAGCATATGAGTTCAATCCTAGGTAGAGGCAGATACTCCTCTTCATGGGCACACTGAGAATATATCTGCTGAAAAAAAACCTCTCTGCATTGGCAACAGGAAGGGCTGGTAAACACTCAGGTCCATTCAGTTGCCCAGACTCTTCAAGGAATTATAAAGTCATTAAAAGAAGATGATTGAAGTCTAGATTTTTAGAGTTCAGTACGACACTATCAGTCATATAATTGGAATTTCTGAAAAGAAAAATCAAATTATGGGTGTTTTGGCAAGTTATTATGCATGATCTATCCACTCTTGTTAACCTTTTTCATTTCATTTATTTCATTTATTTAGATTTATATACCACCCTACTCCCGAAGGACTCAGGGCGGTGAACAGGCACAGAATAAAATACATAGATATAAAAGTTAAAACATAAATAAAACCAAATTAAATAGTTTAGCCCAAGACAATTAAAAACCCAATAATTTAAAAGCAGATTAAAAATTTCAATTTAAAAGAATTTAAAAGAAAAGGGGAGAAGGTTAGGCCAGGCTGGCTTGCTGAAATAGGAGAATCTTAAGTGCACGGCGGAAAGTGAGCAGATCCGGGATCCTCCATATCTCCGGGAGGAGCTTGTTCCAGATAGTGGATGCCCCCACAGAGAAGGCCCTCCCCTTGGGGGCCGCCAGCTGACACTGTTTGGCCGACGGCACCCGGAGGAGCCCCTCTCTATGAGAGTGTATCAGTCGGTGGGAGGCTGTTTGTGGTAGTAGGTAACCAGGTCCTAAGCCATGGCATGCTCTAAAGGTGGTAATCAAAACCTTGAAGCACACCCAGAAGACCACTGGGAGCCAGTGCAGCTCATACGGGAGAGGTGTCACACGGGAGCGCCATGTCGCTTCCATAACCACCTGCGTGGCTGCACTCTGCGCCAGTTGGAGCCTCCAGATGCTCCTCAAGGGGAGCCCCATGTAGAGAACATTACAGTAGTCCAGATGGGAAATGACAAGGGCATGAGTGACTGTGTGTAGGGAGTCCCGATCCAGAAAGGGACGCAACTGGCGAATCAGGTGGACCTGATGAAAAATTCTCCCGGTCACGGCCGTCAAATGCTCTTCTAAAGACAGCCGTGAATCCAGGAGGATGCCCAAGTTGCGAGCCCTCTCTGTGGGGGCCAATGACTCACCCCCAATAGTCAGCGATGGCACCAGCTGACTATATCGGGACATCGGAAACCACAGCTACTTGGTCTTGCATGGGTTGAGCCTGAGCCTGTTTCTCCCCATCCAGATCCGCACGGCCTCCAGACACTGGGACATCACTTCAAGAGCATTGTTGGGGTGGTCCGGGGTGGAGATGTACAGCTGGGTGTCATCAGTGTACTGGTGGTACTTCACCCCAAAACCACGGATGATCTCACCCAGCGGCTTTACATAAATGTTGAACAAAAGGGGTGAGAGGACCAACCCTTGTGGCACTCCACATATGAGGGGCCTCGGGGTCGACCTCTGCCCCCCTGCCAACACAGACTGCAACTGGTCAGAGAAAAAGGAGGAGAACCACCACAATACAGTGCCTCCCACCCCCAGCTCTTCAAACCAGTGCAGCATGATACCATGGTCGATGGTATCAAAAGCCGCGGAGAGGTCTACCTTATCTTATCTTTTATTTTTGTCTTTTCCCTTTCAATCCAGCTCCACCATTTTGTTAGGACCATCTCCTTCAACAATAGTGCTGGGGAAACCATCACTTTTAACCAGGATGGAGAGTTGGTAGCTGGATTTGATGTGATTAACTGGATTGTTTCTTCCAATCAGTCCTTTCAACGTGTGAAAGTTGGAAGAATGGACCCCCAGGCCTCTCCAGACAAAGTGTTCACCATCAATGAAAATACTATAACATGGCATAGTTGGTTTAATCAGGTATAATTTCTTGTTGTTTGAAAAGACACATCTCCCAGAAGAAATCTCAAGTAGATTAAAGTCAAATATTGCTTTAGCTTAATGTAGCTCACTAGGTGATGGATAACAAATGAATTTCAACCACCTTTTGTACATCTAATGCTACTGATTGAATTGAAATGGTTACAGAAGACTAGAGCAGCAGTCACCAACTGGTGGTCCATGGGCCACTGATGGTCCACGAGAAAATTTTGGTGGTCCACAGAAAAATTAGGGGAGGTGATGACTTGGTCATGCCCACCCAGTCACATGACCATCTAGCTATGCCCACCCAGCCAGTCACTAGGCAGATGATATTAATGGTCCATGGGATTTAAAATTATGAATTTAGTGATCTCTGAGGTCCAAAAGGTTGTGACCCCTGGACTAGAACAAATACATATTTTGTTCTATTAAGATTTCTATCATTTTAAACATACTTACCTTGGTTTTGTCAAATTGGTTGTATTGAGAAATTTAGTTGTAGAAAGAAAAAAATATTTTAAGCAGACTTAATCCTTTGCAATGCATTAAAGCTGGTAATGACTTAAATACATTATATTAAAATACAAAAAAGTTACTTTATGTTTATTTAAGAAAAAATGTACAATTCATATTATCTTTGTCATTACTTCTTTTCTAAACTTTTGTTACTCATTAGACTATATAATAAAAAAAACCCTTCCTTTTTATGTCCTGTAATTCCTTAATTTGGGGTAAAGTGAGGGCTACTGGATAGAGCTAAGCATTTACTGGCCAGATGCCCTTCCTGACACCATGCAGGGTTTGCAGCAGATATTTTTTCTTTCACCCTAGGAGAGAGAAACATCTGCCAGTACCTAGGATTGAACTCAGTGGAACACAGCCCTGAATGTGGCTGGTAAATTTAGAACTCTCTTGCCATTTTTTTAACTTTGCATTTTTTAAAATATGGCCTTTATGGTCTCTTTCATTTTAAACCATCCATACTCATATAGAGTGAACAGGTAGTGAATAAATTTGATTAATAATAAATACAATAATAAATTTTACAATATTATTTTATTTATAATAATAAATATTAAAAATAAAGTGAATTAATATTTATTATTATTCATATAATATTGGATCCCTAATCTGATGGGAATATTTGAAAAGGGGATTTATTTATTAAATTGATATGCTGCACATATCTATGAAACAGCAAATCTGGGTGGCTTTCAATAAAATGTTAGTCGCAACCAGTTTCTCAGTGCAGTGCAGTGTCTCTGTGCACTTTTTCTATGTGTTTCATTTACAAGAAGTTGAAATACATAAGATCTTTCCCTGCATTTCTTTTTGCAACTTTGAGAACATTTACTCATGAGAAATTTCCAAGAGGATAGTTTCCAGTGTTAAGGTTTTATCTGTTGAATTTGTTTGTTTGTTTGTTGTGGGAGAATTAGGCACAACCCATCTCTCTGTGTAGTCAGAGCTGCATTCCAGGTTCGAGGAAGAAAATGAGGGAGGGACAGCCATTTTGTTGCTTTGATTGCATTCCATGTCTTCAAGGAAAGATTTCAAGCAAGAAGGGTAAGCATCTTAATACAACTTTTTATCAATCATGTATGATACAATATAAAATGGGGTGTTGTTTCTGGTTTGGGTTGGATTCTTTGGGAATAATGTCTTTGTTGCTTCTATTCATTGAGATGTTCTTGACTGAGGATTAAAGAGTTACCCATGATGATAGTGCTTTACAATCACAGCTGACTTACCACATCCTAATATTGAAAGTTTAAGCAACCAACCTAACTGTACCATCCATACCACCTGAAGCAGGTTTGACAAATGACAGCCATGTCTTATCTAGAAAAGCAATGCAGAACCTTAGGTATAAGAGCCACATGTAGCACTCAAATCTCATGCATCAGTCTCAGGAGACATTTTGTTACCATATTGGAAGTTGTAAGATGAGAGGAAAGGAGAAGTATTGTTAAATAGAGTACGATAATATTATTTACATTTATCTGAAATAAATAGTTAAGTAGTGGTTCCTGAGGAATATCAAGTTCATTCTTAGAAATGAATTTCACCCAAGCATTGGAACAATGCAGGCATAAGCCATTGCACCTGAAAATCATATTGAACAAGTCCATGCAGGTCCACAGATTGAGCTGTTGAAGATTGTAGGTTCATCATTGGATTCATTTCTAGTCTGAATTGATTGAAGATTGATTGAAGATATTATTGATGTTACTAATACTATGTACTCAATGTACTACCACAATTGAGCCAAAATTTTCTGTTGCTAAGTGAACGGAAGACAATTGTGGAGTGAGTTTTGTCCCATTTTACAGCCTTTCTTGCTGCAGTTGTTAAATTAGAAACATACTGGTTAAGCAGTTTTCAGTGCTGCCTGTAACTGCCTTAGATGCGTGCACACGCGAAGCACGCACTCATTGAACTGGTTGTTAAACTGGCAGCATTCCACCACTCCCATTGGCTTTGCTTGTCAGGAAATTGCAAAAAGTGATCACATTACCTTGTGACACTGCAACCATCATAAATATGGGTCAGTTGCCAAGAGTCTGAATTTTGATTACATGACCATGGGGATGCTGCAATGGTCATAAGTGTGAAAGCAGTCATAAGTCACATTTTTCAGTGCTGTTCTAATTTTGAATGGTAACTAAACAAACTATTATAAATTGAGGACTACCTGTATTATGGTTCATTGCATAGTCAGCCAGATATTTATATTGATTTGGCATTTTTATCTATCTACTGTTTCTTTCCCAATAAGCTGCAATAGGTAGATATTGTTTGATGATGTTAAAGGCACCATGTGTTAATGCCACTTTATAATGCCTTGGTAAGACCACACTTGGAATATTGCATCCACCTTTGGTCGCCAAAATGTAAAAAAGATGTTGAGACTCTAGAAAGAGTGCAGAGAAGAGCAACAAAGATGATTAGGGGACTGGAGGCTAAAACATATAAAGAATGCTTGCTGGAATTCAGTATGTCTAGTTTAATGAAAACAAGGAATAGGAGTGACATGACAGCAGTGTTCCAATATCTAAGGGGTTGTCACAAAGAAGAAGGAATCAACCCATTCTCCAAAGTACCTGAAGGATGGAATGGATGGAAAAAATTCAAAGAAAGATCCAACCTAAGGAGAAATTTCCTGACTGTTAGAACAATTAATTAGTGGAACAACTTGCCTTCCACAGAAGTTGTGAATGCTCCAACACTGGAAGTTTTTAAGAAGACCATTTGCCTTACTTGGTATAGGGTTTCCTTCCTGAGCAGGGAGTTGGACTAAAAGACCTCCAAGGTCCCTTCCAAATCTGTTATTTTGTTAAGCTGCTCCAAAGTAAACCGGCCTTTTGCAATTGACCTCTAGTAATTTTGTCACTGCTCTACTTGTATTGGGATTTCATCCAAAGCATCTATTAATATTGGTACTACCTTTCCTTTCTTTTGCCACAATCATATGTCACAATATATTTATTTGCAGGTTTTTGTACTTTTTTATTTTCTTCAGTTTTTTCTCTTCTATTCTGTATCTGCAGATCCTGCCATGTCCATGGTTCAGGCATTTTTGTCTTTCATACCAACAATTGTTAAATCTGGTCTGTTTTTCAAATTCCATTTGAATTTCAAGTATCAGTATAGTTTAGCGTTTTCATTTTTTAATCCTTTGTTTATTTTATAGTCCCACCAGTTCTTGCTTGCAAGCAAATAATATTTCTTGCAGATCTTCCAAAGCATCATTGTTTCTACTTGTCATGCTCCTATTTATAGCTAATCTATATGATCTTGAAGCAGCTAACTAAATGGTTGACTATTTCTTCAGCTTCTTCTGATATCATCAGCAACATTATCATCTTATATTGTTTTTTGTAACTTTCTGGAGAATTTTTTCTAAAAAATAAGCAATTGTTTTAAACTGCCAAAGTTTTATTTACCGTACTGATGAAGTATTGCACAGTTTGTGCAGTCCTGATTAAAAATAGTTCAATTAATTAGAATTACATGTCATAAGTACTAATTAAACTAATTTTTAGTTAATTTACTAAATCATTTTTAGCTAATTATATACACAACATACATATGAAAAATAATACAAATAAAAACTAGAAAGGTAATAAAAAGGATCTCTCTCCCTTCCTCCCTTCCTCCCTTCCTCCCTCCCCCCTTCTCTCCCCCCCCCCCCCTCTCCCATATCTATTTCTGTATGCACACATAAATATGCATATAACTTTATTCCTTTTTTGTCTGGAGATATAGATATATAGGTATGCATGGAAGGAAAGGAAAATATAGAAGTAGTCTTTCCATGAAAACAGTGATTGGGATTAGTATTTCTGCTGCTAGGCAATGAGGTCATAAACATACTGTCATGCAATTATGCCACTTAGCAATGGAAATTCTAGCACTCCTTGTTGCCATTGTTAAGCAAATCACTGTGGATTGTTAAGTGAGAATGTCACATGGTCACCAATTGCAAGCTCCTGCCAGCTTTGCTTGTAGGAATCCAGCAGGGAAGATGTTGATTGTGTAATCTGCAATCCTTGTGATTTGTTTGCAAGTTTTATATAAAAAAGCGAATTTTCATTCCTCCCCCAGATATGAATGATTGCTACAAATGTTCTGATGAAAACTATCCAAGCAAGACCCAGGATTTCTGCATTCCAAAAACTGTAAGCTTTCTGTCTTTTGAAGAACCTTTGGGACTTTGCTTAGGATTGTTTGCTGTTTTCTTTGCTCTGATCACAGCCTTCATGCTTGGAATATTTTTAAAGCATCACAACACTCCCATTGTCATAGCCAACAACCGGGACCTCACCTATGCTCTCCTAATTTCCCTCCTGCTCTGCTTTCTATCAGCCTTGCTTTTTATTGACCGACCTGGGAAAGTCTTGTGTCTCCTCTGCCAAACCACTTTTAGTATAATCTTCTCAGTGGCTGTTTCTTGTGTGCTGGCAAAAACCATCATAGTTGTTCTGGCTTTCTTGGCCACCAAGCCAGATTCTGTTTTGAAAAAATGGGTGGGGAAAAGACTTGCCAATTCAATTGTTCTTTTCTGTTCTCTTATTCAATCAAGCATATGTATTATATGGCTTTCAACCACTCCTCCCTTCCCAGATATTGACATGCACTCAATGGAGGATCAAATTGTTCTGGAATGTAATCAAGGTTCTAAGACTATGTTTTATTCTGTGCTGAGCTATCTGGGCTTTTTGGCTATGGTGAGCTTCATGGTGGCCTTTTTTGCCAGGAAGTTACCAGATACTTTTAATGAAGCCAAGTTTATCACATTCAGTATGTTGGTTTTCTGCAGTGTTTGGTTATCCTTTGTTCCAACTTACCTGAGCACTAAAGGAAAATATATGGTAGCTGTGGAGATCTTCTCTATCTTAGCCTCCAGTGCTGGACTACTAGGATGCATTTTCTTCCCTAAGTGTTTCATTATTTTGTGGAGGCCTGAGCTAAACAGTAGGAAACAATTAATAAAAAGAAAGAAATAGTGTTTTGGTAATAATTTACAATCTGGTTCTCTGGATATTTTTCTTCCCTTGTTTCCTATGTATAACCTTTTCTCTTTTACTTTTGAGTTAAATATTATGAATGGCTGAATGAAACATTTTTTTGACATTTAAATGAATTAGTTAGATTTACTTTTTGTAAAAAAAATGTCTATCATCTAACTGAATTTCAAATATGAGTTGAACATGCATCTTAGCTTAGAAAGCTTTAACACTAAACGTACAAACTGGGCTTCTTTGAAGAAATGGAAAAGTTATAGAGCTGAGGCTGTGTTTGTGCATAGTATTGTCACGATGGGCTCTACAAATGATGTTGAAAAGAATAAGTCAGCATTTGAGTACTTTGACTTGCTCTATCAGATGGTGTTTTAGTTAATACTCATTTATATTAGATTTTTTAGTAAGCACCATGATCTTGGTTTTGGGGTAGTTGATTTTGAGGGGGGGGGGTGTTAACAGTACTTGGTAAACATATGAAATATCTGCTTCAGGCTTCTATGCACATGTAAAAGTAGTAAAGCATCATCTGTACAAAGAGGAATGGAACTGTGTCTATATCCCAATCCTTAACGATAGAAACTGAATTGTTCAATCTGGTTATAAAAGGATGGACAAATAGACTGAAAATAAGGGATACCAAAAATGCATCTTTCTATAAACTCAGAATATATAACCTATGAACTTTCATTCAATTTCATTCAAACCATTTCTTAAGGAACTAAAAATTTTCTGTCTTACTGAGGACTATCAGTTGTGATCTCCATAGGAAAATTCTAATCACAGAGATACACATGAATGTCTACTCTTGGAATGGTAGCCACCAGCTAACTTAATGCCTAAAGGTTTCTCTTCTGCTGCTACACTTAATCACATTTTTCACACAGGATACAAATTATATCCAAAAGCAAGTCAAGGTGTTCTAAATCATTTGGAGGTGGTGCTACACATTTGTTTATTTTTATTTTTTGCCCAAAGCCATTTTTCCCTTTTTAACAACCTACAGACTGAATAAAGCATATAACTGTGTTTGTTTGTATAAAGGATTTATATGACTTACTATTCTCAGAATGGTGACTCTGGGCAGCATACACTGATTTAAAATCAGTAGCATATAAAGAAACTGTACAATATGGGTTAATTTCTGGTGTCACAAAATACAGAAAATAGGGATAGTATAAAAATTTTCCTTAATACAATTATAAAAGAAGGGGAAAAGAAAAATAGATGTTTTATTGCAATGAACACAATCAAAATTTTGAAGATTTCTTGCCATAACCAAGGGAAAGAGGTTTACAATATATAGCACTGAAAACAAAGGCAGCCCTTCTTAATGTTCTAAGAATTTTTACCCTGGTTTAGCAAGCAAGTTTAGAAGGGAAAACAGTTCTTGCTAGCAGTAGTCCAATAGCTCATAGGTTGCCACAAAGAAGAGGGGTCAACCTATTCTCCAAAGTACCTGAAAGCAGAATAAGAAGCAATGGATAGAAACTAATCAAGGAAAGATCTAACCTAGAAATAAGGCATTTCAATAAGACAGTTGGAATGCTTATTCAGTGGAACAACTTGCCTCCAGAAGTTGTGAGTGTTCCAACACTGGAGGTTTTTTACAAAGGGAACTATTTGTCTGGAATGGCATAGGGTAGTGATGGCTAACCTTTTTGCCATCATGTGCCAAAAGCGGGGGGAGTGCGGGGTGATCGCGCACATGCGTGCCCACACCCATAATTCTATGTGTCCTGCCCCCCTGCACATGTGCTTGTCACCCCCCTTGCTCCCCCCGCTTTTGGCATGTGATGGCACAGTAGGCCCAGTAGGCCTGTTTTTCACTATCCCCAGGCTCCAGACGCTTTCTAGGAGCCTGGGGAGGGCGAAAAGAGCCTTCCCCACTCCCCTGGAGGCCTCTGGAGGCCAGAAACAGCACATTTGCCAACTTCCGTTGGGCCCAGAAGGCCCGAAAATCAGCAGGCAAGTGTGTGCATACAGGCTGAAGCTGAGCTAGGGCAACATTTGCGTGCCCACCAATATGGCTCTGCCATCACGGGCATAGGGTCTCCTGCTTGAGCAGAGGGTTGACTTAGAAGACATTCCAACTCTGTTATTCTGTTCTGAAATTTATTCCAGACAAATTACTATCAATTTGCAGAATTTTTACAACTCACTGCATTGCAACATAAATATTTATTGGTGTCCTTCACCAACCTTGTCACTTTTGTATGATTAGAATGACAACACTCAGAACTATAGACTCAGAATTCGACATATTAAAATCTGAAAACATTTAGAGAATACCAAACTGAAAGACATTTATTCATGAACATTTCTTTTGTAGCCCCAAATAATATTTCTATAATTTCTATGTCTGTTTCTTGAGACAAGTCATTTCGGACTCAATTGTCCCTTATGAGGCTTGGAAAGGTTCTGTTCATTTGTGATAAACAAATTGAGCTTAAGAATTTCCCAAGTGTAAAGTGGTTATTATGAGTTAATCACTAACTAATCCTGCTGTTTGTCAAATTCTTCTGTGCAATTTCATTAGACCTT
>WNWU01013574.1:6263522-6313115 GCA_012654045.1 Ptyas mucosa
ACCTCTTGGGATTAGTTTGTCTTTCTCTGCCCTTTTCTTTTCTTTGATTACAGCTCTGGTGCTGGGAATATTCCTAAAGCATCACAACAGTCCAATTGTTGTGGCCAATAACAGAAACCTCACTTACACACTTCTGGTGTCCCTCCTGCTCTGCTTCCTCTGTGTGTTCTTGTTCCTTGGCCGTCCTGAGCAGGTAACCTGTCTTATACGACAGACTGCTTTTGGCATCCTCTTCTCAGTGGTAGTTTCTTGTGTGCTGGCAAAGACTATCACAGTAGTTTTGGCATTCTTAGCCACCAAACCTGGCTCCAAGATGAGAAGATGGGTGGGGACAAGACTGGCCAACTCAGTACTTTTTTCCTGTTCCCTGATTCAGGCATGCATTTGCATTTCTTGGATGTGGACCTCTCCACCTTTTGTAGAGACTGATACTCATTCAATGAGTGAACAAATCATACTGCAGTGCAATGAGGGGTCGGTGATTATGTTTTATTGTGTCCTGGGTTACCTGGGCTTTCTGGCTATTATCAGCTTCTCTGTGGCTTTTCTGGCCAGGAAGTTACCTGACACTTTCAATGAAGCCAAATTCATCACATTCAGTATGTTGGTGTTTTGCAGCGTGTGGTTGTCTTTTGTTCCAACCTATTTGAGCACCAAAGGAAAGTACATGGTTGCTGTGGAAATCTTCTCCATCTTTGCTTCCAGTGCTGGTTTGCTGGGATTTATTTTTTTCCCCAAAAGTTATATTATTCTCTTGAGGCCAGAGCTAAACAAGAGGGAACAATTGATTAGAAGGAAGGGCTGAAGACTAAAGGCCTATTCTGCTGTTATATAGAACCTACAGATGACACGGCTTCAATCCATCCTCTATAATGACATTACTGTTATGTGGGCAGCCTACCACCAGTTGCCCACATCTAACCCCCATCATATTTCTTTGTATCTTATTGACATTTATACCCCGCCCTCCCCCCTCCCCCACACGCACAAGAGAGAGGAAAATGCAAGAATTGGATAGCTTGACTTTTTCCATTTAGAAAAAAAAAAAAGAAAAATATAAATTAAGCCAATAGTCTTATGGCCTTTCCTTCAATAAGTCCATAAATGAAGTATTCTTTAAATTTTGAAACAGTTTATATGAGACTACTTTTCAATGTACTGATATGGGACTAATATTAGTTATTTAGTTACTGACAAATTGAATTTACAATAAAAATACGTTGCAAATATGTGGTTTATCTTTTGTGTTTTTTATAAAATGCTTACATGATTCATTACTATTTATTGAAAAAAATATTTCTTCACATAGTTTTTTATTTTAGGTCAAAAATATCTCATTCCTGCATTTAACTGCAATCTATTTTTTAAGAAAACTATATTAAAAAACCAGATTGAAATATTTATCTTTAAACATTTAGATGTTGCGTATGCCGAAACATCTGCTACAAAACAGCACATTAGGTATCAGAACTAATCTCAGTCAGGATACATTTGTGCCATGTTGGACCTCTATCTGACCCTACCTATCTTAAATACAATGAACATTTCTACAGAAAAAAATACAGCTGAGTTTTGGGTTTAATTCAGGTGTGGGTTCTAATTTTTTCTACTACCGGTTCTGTGGGCGTGCCTTATTTTGTGGGCATGGCCTGGTGGTGGTGGGGGTAATGTGACTGGGTGGGCATGGTCAACTTTTATTTACTTTGAAAAGCATTTTTTCTACAACCTTAAGAGGTTGCAGAAAAAAAGGTTTTTAAAAGCCTCTGATGATCAGGCAACTCAGGTGGGATTGCCAGAGGCTTTTAAAGGTATTTTTCCCCCTATAACCTGTTCGGCCAAAGAGGTTGTAGAAAAAATGCTTTTAAAAGCCTCTGACGATTCCAGCTGAGCCGCGCGATCATCAGAGGCTTTTTTTTTACTTTTAAAAGCATTTTTTCAGCCAAAGAAATATAGAAAAAATGCTTTTAAAAGTAAAAAAAAACCCTCTCTGATGAGGTGGGCGGGGTACGTGGTGACCGGGCCAGGGACCGGTTAGGGGCATGGCCAGCCAATGTTATTACTCGTTCTCCGAACTACTATAAATTTTTACTACTGGTTCTTGCAAACCGGTGCAAACCGGGAGCAACCCACCACTGGTTTAATTGTCTTCCCCATTATGTCAAATTTCTAGATGGAAGAGATAGTAACCAAAGCCCTAAACTTCTTCACAGAAACTCCATCCACTTGCTGGTATAAAGGTAAAATGTGGTTGATACTTGGGTCAGGAAACGACAGGAAGTGGAAGTCTTCACCAAACATATCAAGTCTATGGACAGATACAAAAGTTCAGATACATTGGGCATTAGCAAAAATACATGAGAAGCTCTAAAGGTTTTTGAACAAAGTAAGATTTAGTATAATAAATTAGTTCTGATTTAGTGCTTTGGCTTTGCAATGACAACAATGCAATCTACCCCAACTAATAAAGCACATGGGCACCACCATTTTAAGTCTTTGTTTTGACTGTGTACTTTGCTCAGTGAAGGAAAATGCTTGTCTAAAACTTAGATTGTCCTAATCCTAGACTTTTGTGCAGCACCTAGATATTATGTGCATCATCTAGCTACTTTAGTCACTTAAGAACTTTTGCCCTGAAAATTTGCCTTTTTCTATGTGCCTTTATACTTTAATTTGATTCCAAGAAGGAAATAAAAAGCATTCTTTGGAATGATGAATTTTATTATTTATTTATTTTCAAATTTATATACCGCCCTTCTCCCTAGGGACTCGGGGCAGTGTACAGCCGAATAAAAACATACAACACAAACATTAAAAACAGTTAAAAGAAATATCTCAGTTTGGCCCCAAATTTAAAAAGACAAACCAGTTAAAATTGTTTAAAAGGGTTTGTTAAGCCAGCCCGGCTTGCTGGAAGAAAAAAGTTTTAAGGGCACGGCGGAAGGCATCGAGAAATAATGTATTTCAAAAACATTTTTATTGTTATTGACAGAACAGCATGAATACAATAAATTTTCAAGGGAAATTTAACACACTTAGTTCTTAGCAATGCTACAGAGGATTCACCAATTCTAGCTATCAAACAACTATAATTATTTATATTGCTTTCCTATTTCCCTCTTGTTTTTATAAAAAAAGCCTGTTACAAGTACAGTCATGTATTTATGTGTAATTGTATCTTTGTGTGTGTGTGTGTGTGTGCGCGCGCGCATATATTGTATGTATATAAAATCAGGACTAAAATTTACAGATTTTAGCCAGATTGTTCCAAGCATATACTCTTTATGATTTTGTCATTATATTTCAATTTTCATGTATATCTAGCTATTGTTATCACAGATGTAGCTGTAGATGCATTTGTGGTTTGGTTTAGAGGGTCAGTTTGTACTTAACATGTTGATAGTAGCAGCATTGCTTTTTCTGTTGCTGCCTCATATGACAGGACAGACACATGTAAAGTGCCGAATTGTAGATCACCACTACATTTTTCACAAGTACCTTCAGCCAGGGGATCTACTCTTTGGTGGCCTTGTTTCTCACACTTTCTTTGTCTCCAGACCAAATCTTTTTGATCAACCACCAACTCCCAGAAACTTTGAAAAATATCTGTAAGGAATTGAGCTTCACTTCTGTATGCTTCTGTGCAGATTATATGTAGCAGACCAAATTTATGACTGTGATTGTTTGCAGTAAAGTCATGAAGTAGATTGTTTTGAGAAATAAAAGACAGATTGGAAATCTATTTTTGCTCTACTTCTCCAAGGAAATATTAATTATATACTAGTATTTAAAATAATTTTAATGAAACCAAAAAATTATGAACTTAACTATGATGCTTACATTAGCTAAATAAGTACATAAAAAGCCAAAATTATATATTTAACTCTCAACTAGCAAATACATTTTCATTCATTTAGACTAATATTTTCTTAATTCAAGTTTTTCTTTGTTAAAAATTGCAATTACAATGTTTAACTTTATAATAGGAAATGTATTCTTATTCATTTATAGTGTTTCTTTTAATTCTTGCTTGAAATTACAACTCTTCTTCATGGCAGATCACCATATTTTTTTCCAAAAAAATAATTCTAAATTTGTTCCTCTAGAGGAATCAAAACTATATAATGATTTTAATTCTATCAGATAATTTCTATACATAAAATATATACAGACACAAAATGTAGATGTAAACTATATTGTAAATCAACTCCAGAGATTTCACATAGATTTTATTTAATTTTGTTTGACACTATATAAAAGGGTGTACCTCTGCCTTTCTCTAATCTATAGATTATCTTTTGGGGTGTTTGGTCAAGTTTTTGTACCATGTATGCCTCTTAAACTATAGTGTATTTTTTTCAATGAATTAGTCTGACACATAATGGAAATCCCACTGTAGGGTTATGACTCAGAACTACCAACATATCTTGGCCTTGGTCTTTGCAATAAGGGAAATCAATGAAGATCCCCAGCTCTTACTCAACTTCTCTCTCGGATTTCATGTCTATGATACACTTATGAATACCAGGTGGGCCTTTCGTTCTGCAATGCAACTTATTTCTCCAAAAGAGCAATTTCTTCCCAATTACCATTGTGATAGTAAAGACAATCTTCTTGCAATTATTGAAGGACTTGGTATTGAATCTTCCTATCAAATACCAAATATTTTTAGCATCTATAAGATTCCTCAGGTAAGTTTTATGGATTATAAGCATTTAGTAGTAATCCAATTATCATTTCTTCTCATCAGTTATTAGAGTGCTGCCTACACAGATATTGATTTATTTCCAGTAATCATATTAATCTTATTGGTATGGCAACATAGCTAATTTGTCAGCCAAGAGAGTTCTAGCATTAAAAATTTTTCCTTTCACAAAATTTAAATAATTGCTGATAACTATAAAATACCTATCGAAACCTTCACACTACCTGGGAAGGATGAATTATTGCCATGTTTTGTTCAGGAAAGGATGTCACACCATTAAGTCAATCAGAACAGAGGTGGAAGGGACCTTAGAGGTCTTCTAGTCCAACCCCCTGCTCAAGCAAGACACCCTATATCAGTGATGGCTAACCTTTTTGCCATCGCGTGCCAAAATCAGGGGGAGCGTGGGGGGTCCCAGGTGCATGTGCCCACATCCATAATTCAATTTGCCCCACCCTCCCGCGCATGCGCACGTGACCCCCCCACACTTCCCCCTGCTTTTGGCATGCAATGGCCCGGTGGGCCCGTTTTCCCCCCTCCCCAGGCTCCAGAGGCTTTCTAGGAGCCTGGGGAGGGCAACAACAGCCTTCCCCATCCCCCCGGAGGCCGGAAACAGCCAGTTTCCCAACTTCCGGTGGGACCGGAATGCCTGAAAATCAGTTGGCTGATGCACGCTGGAGCTGAGCTAGGGCAACTCGCGTGCCCACCAATATGGCTCCGCGTGCCACCTGTGGCACCCGTGCCATAGGTTCGCCATCACAGCCCTATATCATTTCAGACTTGTGACTTTCCAGTCTCTTCTTAAAAACTTCCAGTGATGAAGCACCCACAACTTCTTATGGCAAACTGTTCCAATGGTTAATTGGCCTCACTGTTAGGAAGTTCCTCCTTAATTCCAGGTTGCTTCTCTTCTTGAGTAGTTTCCATCCATTGTTTCTTGCCTCGCCTTCTGGTGCTTTGGGAAATAAATTAAATCCCCTCCTCTTTGTGGCAACCTCTCAGATACTGGAATAATGCTATTATGTCCCTCCTAGTCCTTCTTTTTTCTAGAATAGTCAACTCCAAATCCTGCAATCATTCTTCATATTTTAGTATCCAGGCATTTAACCATGTTAGTTGCTCTTCTTTGCACTTTTTTCAAAGTCTCAACATCTTTTTTGTAATGTGGTGACCAAAACTAGATGCAGTATTCCAGGTGTGGCCTCACTATGGCTTTATAAATCAGTACTAATTCTTCACATGATGTTGATTCTATGCCTCTGTTTATACAACCAAGGAGTGTATTAGCTTTTTTGGCTGTTGCTGCATACTGCTAACTCATGTTTAAGTGATTGTCCACTAGGGTTACTGTTTTTGAGTCAGGTTTCACTTAATCTGTTCTTGTACCTTTGGTTTGTCCTACCTAAATGTGAAACCTTGCTTTTCTCCACATTAAATTTCATTTAGTTGAATAGGGCCCATTGTTCAAGTCTGTCAAGATCTTTTTGGATCCTGAGCTTGTCTTCTGGGATGTTGGCTATTCCTGCCAATTTAGTGTCAGCTGCAAATTTGATGAGTCTCCCTTCTATTCCCTCATCTAAATCATTTATGAAGATATTGAAAAGTACTGAGCCTAAGACGGAACCATGTGGTACCCCATTGCTTACTTCCCACCATGTAAATGTAATATTGTTAAGGACTACTTGTTGAGTATGTCAGCCAGTTACAAATCTACCTGGTGCTGATGCTGTCTATCCCACATTTTTCTAGTTTACCAAGAAGTATGTTATGGTCTACTTTGTCAAATGCCTTGCTGAAATCTAAGTATACTATGTTCACAGCATTTTGCTGGTCTACTAATTTTGTCACTTTGTCAAAGAATGAAATAAAATTGGTTTGGCATGATCTGTTTTTAACAAACCCATGCTAACTTTTAGTTATAACTTTATTTGTTACTAGATATTTGCAGATTTGTTTTTTGGTTGTCTTTTCCTGTACCTTCCCAGATATTGCTATTAGGCTTATTGGTCTGTAGTTTCCTGGGTCTGTTTTTTTTTTCTTTCCTTTTTTGAAGATGGAAACCACATCAGCTCTTTTCTCATCCTCAGGTAATTCCCTGGTATTCCAGGAGTTTTGAAAGATATAGTATAATGGTTCTGAGATAACATCTGCCAGTTCCTTCAGAACAATCAGGTTCCAGTGATTTATATTCACTGGAACCTGATGGTATTCTTTAACCATTTTCTTGTTTATTTTAATTTTTATTTACAATATGTTTTTACAGTTAGATTTTTCATAGGTTGGGCTATAGTTTCATAACTATAGAGATTGATAAAGACTGATGCAAACAATGAGTTAAGCAGTTCTACACTCTCTCTGCTGTTTCTTTGACTTTTTTTTGTTATTTATACCTTGCAAGAAACTTTTTAATTATTTTTGACTTTGGTTGCAAGACCTTGTTCAATCTGAGCCTTTGCTTTCCCGATTTCATCTTTGCAGATTTGGGCTATATGCTGACTCTGCCTTAGTTATGTGTCACTATTTCCATTTATTGTACTTGTCCTTTTGGTCTTTCAATTTATCAGAGAGATCTTGTGTGCAACCATGCTGGTTTCTTCTTGGATTTCTTGTTTTTCATTTTCAGTGCTATTGTGCTAGACTGGACTTTATGATCCTATTTTTCAGAGTTTCCTATGCATCTTGAGTTGTTTTCCCCTTTAGGATTTTCACCATGAAATTTTTCTTAGGCACTCTCTGAATTTGTTAAATCAGCTCTTTTAAAGTTTAAGACATTAGCTGAATTATGTTCTATTTGCTTGTGATTGCATTATATTGAATTTCAATATGACATGGTCAGTCTTGCCCAAAGTTCCAGCAAATTCAACTCTCTCTTCTTTTCTATTAGTATGAATTAGGTAGAGTATAGCTTTTCCTCTAGTTCCCTCCTCTACCTTTTGGATGACAAAGTTGTCAGGTTTGGTTAGGAATCTATTTGATCTTCCACTTGCTGCAGAGTTTGTCTCCCAGTTGATATCTGGTTAACTGTTAACACATTAGATATGCTGCCAGAAATGTCCATTATGACATTCTTTAATATTTTGAAATAAGTGAGTATGACCAAACATAAATTAAATTCTCTTCCATTTCCAAAATAGTATTCATAGCTTGTATGCATTTCTATACATGTTTATATATATTAAAAATTGTGAATAACTTATCAGAATAGAATTTATTTTCCTTAAAAGCTCTTTTTTCTGAGTAATGTTAAATGATAGTCACAAAAAAGTAGAAATGTTTTCTTATCCAAAGAGAACTTCAAACTATACATTATAGTAATTTATTTTTTGGTGTATTGATGAAGTTTGGGTTCTAAAAAAATATTAGGTCTCTTGTTTAAAATATGGAAAGAGACACATTGCTATATTTTATATAATGAAATAAGGAGAGGGATCATCCATTGCTAAAATGTCCTGCTTTAGTCCATTCTCAGCCATGGAAGGTCTCTAGATGAAATTGGGCTAGTCACTGCCTTTCCACATAATTTACTACAGCATTCTCTTTGTAGAACACAGGAGAGGGAACAGCATAGATATTTCCCTTGAATTCCCTTGGGAAAATATATATATACATCAAAGGTGTCAAACTCAATTTTATTGAGGGCTGCATCAGGATTGTGTTTGCCCTTGGGAGGGCCGGGGGGGGGGGGAAAGGCCAGCTCAACATCAACTTGTACTGGGGGTACCTGTGGTGACCCAAGCACTCTGTCAGTGAAAACGGGCTCTTGAGCTCTGTTTTCAGGTGCAATGGCTTCCTGCAACCCTCTGCCAGCGAAACAGAATTTGGGAGCCATTTTTGCTGGCAGAGGCATTGCAGGCTGCTCCTTTGCTATTTCCAGGATGACCTCACAGGCCAGATCTAAGCATCCCGCAGGCCTGATCAGGCCACAGGTCCTTGAGTTTGACACCCCTCACACACACACACACACACACACACACACACACACACACACAGCTACACACACAGAGCTCTTGTTCCTTTCTATTCCATTATTGGTTAATTCTTCAAATATTAATCTGTTTAGCTCTCCTATGGCTCTGCTCCAGTGATGATGGATCATACCCAGTCCCCTTACTTCTACCAAATGGTCCCAAATGAAGTCTATCAGTACAGGGAGATTCTTGAATTACTTCTTTATTTCAGGTGGACATGGGTTGGATTTTTCATTGCAACTGGAATTAATTCTGAATGGGTACTTCAAGTTATGATTCCAGAATTTGCTACTCATGGGATTTGTTTTGCTTTTATAGATACAGTCCATAACTTAGGCATGATAATTGAATATGGTGATATTAAAAAATGGACATTTAAACTATGGAATAAATTCATGACCAGCACAGCCAATGTATTTCTCCTCTTTGGTAATCTTCAAACTCCAGTGTTTTTGGACTGGTTGCTAGGCCAAGGAAGAGATAGTGAGAGAACAAACACAACAAAAGGTAAAGTGTGGATTTTGACTGCTCAGCTAGAACTTAAGTCCTATAGTAATAAACAGGGTCAGAAACGTGCTAAACTTATCTACTCTGGGGCTTTATCATTGGTTGTCCATTCCAATGGGCTGCCAGGATTTCTGCAATTCATTCTGGAGAGAAAACCTTCCAATGCAAAAGAAGATTTTTTAATAAGAGATTTTTGGTCTTATGCTTTTGATTGCACCTTCCCCAACTGGATTCTGAACCATACAAATAGTGATCTTTGCACTGGGCTAGAGAACTTGGAAAACATTTCTGAAAACCTTTTGGAAAAAACCATTACTGGGCACAGCTATAGTATCTATAATGCTGTCTTTGCTGTGGCTCATGCTTTCCATGCCATGTACTCATCCAGATTGAAGAACAATAGAATGGTGGAGAAAGAGAGATGGACATCTCTGACTCAGCAGTCATGGAAGGTAATATAAATCTAAAAAGTCTACTAATGCATCATTTTTACTGGTGGGGCCATTACTACAATAAAAGTATAGTAGTTGCTATTTATATAAACCCTGGTGGGCCAACTTGTTGTAAGTATCCATGTGTCAGATTAATCATGCTTATAATACTGCATGTACAATATTTTGATCCATTTTTATTTTAATTATGAGTAGTATGTAAAAAGACACTTGAAATATTTTGCTAAATTGAAACACTTTTGTAGGGATCACACTACATCCTTTAACAACATTCTTGAGAATCCTATGTAAAATATTATTTATATTATATAATATGTTATTTCCTTTTCTTTAATGTTTAATGTAGAATTTGGGAAGGCTTCTCTTCTTTTCATTCTCAACCTGATGATAAATAGGTTTACCCAAAATTACTTTCAACTAATTTAAATAAAGCTTAATTTTAGGTATTTTATAGTTGAACTCAGTTTCGTATAGTTATAGTTATAGTTACTACAAGGTGAGTTATAATAGCTGTAACTATTACTTACTCAATTAATTAATGTTACAATTAACTACCACAAAGATTAACTGATGTTCAAGAAACATATTCATATCACAAACACATCCATATTATTTATGTACCTGTAGATGACTCCTGGCAACTAGTTCCTGCACTTTTCTTGGCTATATGTTTGGATATGGTACAGCACTGCTTCCTCGCTCTCCCCCCACCCCCAAGACTAAGGGAGGGACTGATCAATGTTCTTCTAGTTGACTTCATACCTAAGGCAGAACCCGGGAGTGGGTTCTAAATTTTTTTACTACTGGTTCTGTGGGCGTGGCTTATTTGTGGGCATGGCTTATTTTGTGGGCATGGCTTGAGGGGGTGGGCATGGCCAACTTTTTTTTCTTTTTACTTTTAAAAGCATTTTTTCTACAACCTTAAGGGTTGCAGAAAAAAAATGATTTTAGAAGCCTCTGACGATCAGGCAAGTCAGCTGGGATCGCCAGAGTCTTTGAAAGGCATTTTTCTCCTTACAACCTCTTCGGCCAAAGAGGTTGTAGAAAAAAAATGCTTTTAAAAGTCTCTGAGATCCCAGCTGAGCTGCGCAATAATCAGAGGCTTTTTTTTTTACTTTAAAAAGCATTTTTTCAGCCAAAGAGGTTGTAGAAAAAATGCTTTTAAAAGTAAAAAAATTAAAAAGACTCTGATGAGGTGGGCGGGGTAAGTGAGCAGTGACAGAGTCGGGGACCGGTTTGGGAGCGTGGCCAGCCAATGTTATTACCTGTTCTCCGAACTACTAACATTTTTTACTACCGGCTCTTGCGAATCGGTGCAAACCGGGAGCAACCCACCACTGGCAGAACCAGTACCCATGCTCTGATTTCTAGCCTGTTATCTTAGCCATTATGCCAGACTGGCTCTCACACAAACTATTTAGGTTTCAGTTGGAATAAATCTTCTTGAATAAAGGCTAATTTGATGAAGTTCTCCATCACAATGTTCATATTATCTCTGAAATTCTAACTGACATCCATTTACTTATATCCATTTACTGGATTTCTCAACACTATGAATAATCTATTGCCAAATGTGGTGTGGCTTTTTTGGGACCTAAATTATTTTTGCCATGCTGGACACAGCAAATGTTCATCATTGCTCATTAAGACAACCTGACTTTTAAAAAGTAGTTAGATTATTTTAGAAGTTATAGAACTCAGTACTGTGAGAGGCATTTTAAGTTGTCTCTTATCTTGCATTAACCTTAAGTACATATATGTTATTGGGTCTGTGAGTGCATAGGTATAACAAATTGTTTAGTATTAAATTACTAATACTAGAATGTAGTATAGAATACTGGATACTGGAATGTAGTAGGCAGGATTTCCGGTGGGGGAGGGGTAGTGCATTTAAGACAAATAAGAAGCAGGTCAGTCCAGATATTTTGTGTGAGGAAAAAAGGGTGAAGACTGCCCCTCCCTAATAGTTCTCAAGAGTATAGTAAAGTACTTCATTTGGCAAAATTTGAACTATAAGTGTACTACAATAAAGAACTGTGCTTGAAAGAAATTATCAAATATCTTTCCTAGTTTGGGAGCCTGACACAATTGGTCACATCTTTGTTCAGTTTTATGTGTTGGAATATTTTCTTAAGCATCTTTTTTCCTTTTATCCTCAGCTGCTCTATTTTCTGAAGCAAGTGTCTTTTAATAATACCGTAGGGGAAAAGGTTTCCTTTGATCAGAATGGTGTACTTCTAACAACATTTGATGTTATAAATTGGGTTTTGTTTCCAAACGAATCTTTAATTGGAGTAAAAGTTGGAATGATCAACTCACAAGTAACAAGAGACCACAAATTGATGATGAACAAAAATCCCATTGTTTGGCATAGCCGGTTTAATGAGGTACGACATAATTGTATTAAAATATGACTTTGGATATATTTCTTGCTCATGATGGATTTGCCAAACATTTTGTTGTTTTACTCTGTTTCTTATTTCTTCAACCTTAGTAACATTTTGGGTTCAGTTACTGATTTTAATGTACACATAAACACAAATTTCATCTGAATGTCTCCAAGCATACAAACATTATGTTCCTCTAACATGCACATTTACACAATTCAATTTCTATAATTGGACATGCATGTATATGAATATTAAATATAACTTTATCTTTTAATAGTTTCTTTTTACTGCTCTTATTCTAATATTGGAGGATGAATTCATTTTTGTTCATATTTTAATTTTGGTTATTGATTAATTCTAATGAGGAGACTATATATTATCATCTGACAACATTGTAAACAGAATATTAATAGTATTAGGCTTTTTAATGTAGCTTGCATTCAATTTTAATAATTAATACATAATCTACATCAGCAAGCAGCTTTACTTAAAAGCAATCCATGAAATAATTGGCACTATGAATTTGAACCAATGTTAAAGAGTAATAAGTGAATTTCCTCATAGAAAGGATTGGAATAGCCAATTTCAAATTTGGGATTCTTCCAGTGAGCTTGGAATAATTGTCAGAAAAGGATAATTTCGCATAAGAACATTTTAGCCTGAAGGACTATGAAGACAATAACCTGTGAAACGTTATTGTATGCCATGTTCTCCTCTGAATTGTAAATATTCTATAATTATTCTTCTGAATATTTATATTAATTTCTGATTTCTATTCACATTGGTGAACTAGGTGCAACCTCTCTCAATTTGTAGTAACAAGTGCCAACCTGGTTACAGAAAACAAAAGAAAGAAGGGGAGCCATTTTGCTGCTATGATTGCATTCCCTGTCCAGAAGGCAAGATTTCTGAGTGGGAAGGTAAGCGATACTGTGCTTTCTCAAAGTACATGAGCTATCACAAAGATCACACTAGAGTTGTATTTTTTCTCTAATTTATCGTTCTACTGTTTAGATATTGAACCTTTTTCTTAAGGGCTTTAACAAAATTCTACCCATCTACTTGTCCCATTAAATTTAATTTACTGTTTTAATTGTGTTATTACCCCAGGAAAAAAAAGCAGATTGCATTGTTTGAATTTTTTCACACTGGTTTTAAGTTGTAGTCAATTTCTTAGCCTAAAGAGAAAATAGATAGGCAATAGAAGAACAAATATTATAGAAAGAAAATATTATAGAGACAAACTTATTTTAATTGCTCTCTAATAAAATATATTATTACATAATAAAAAGAGGTAGGTAGTAGGTAGTGTCCCAAGTAGGTAAATTAGTTAGCATCCTAAGAGAGCCTTGGATAGTACAGTGGTCTAAAGCCCTGTTATTAACATCAGCTGCCTGCAATTATTGCAGGTTCGAATCTCACCAAGGCTCAAGGTTGACTCAGCCTTCCATCCTTTCTAAGGTAGGTAAATTGAGGACCCAGTTTGTGGGGGCAATAAGCTGACTTTGTATAAATATACAAAAGTATGAAGGCTATTGCTTAGCGCATTTTAAGCTGCCCTGAGTCTCCGGAGAAGGGCGGCATATAAATAAATAAATAAATAAATAAAAAAGTTAAACTCAGTTTTTATTCCTTAATTCTTTTTTCAGCATATACATCAGGATACTGTTTTACTGAAATTTCTGGGCTGTAAAAGGAGAAAGAGATGGTCTCAGTGCTCTTCAGGACCTTAGGACAGGAATAATTTCACTCTAGAACTGCAATAAAAGATTGGAGAATAGATTGCATTCTTCTATATTATCTAAAATTAATGAAGTGTATTTCTGAACAAATAGGAATGGCATTATCTTTTATCTTCTTTAAATGGCATTAAACAGTGAATAACTACAGATGGGCTAATATTATTATCAGAGAATAAAGTACAAAATCCTGGAAATTCTGAATTATTTTAGTTGAAAGGCCAAGAAACAATAATAATTAGGAACATGACCTTGACTACACTGAAATGGAAATGGTATTTTTAAAGGGATAGGACTGTGCTCACGCCATTTCTGAATGACTCTGTAAAAAAGCACTGTCCTGTCGTACACTTGAACAAGAGCTGTGAAAGTTTCAGAAATTATGTTTGAACTTTGAACTCATGACAAAGTACAACAATTTCATTTCCTTCCAATTTTTTATTTTTAATGAAGTGTGTATGTAGAAGGTGTGCTGAGTCGATGCAGAAAATGCCCTCCCTCACATTAAAAATACAGCTTTCTAAAACTGTTTTTAAAGCAAATTGTTTAAACATCAAAGAAAATTTCTCTTTGATTACTTGTTATTCCACACATGATTTATGTGGAATATTAGCTTCTGAGAAGGATCCATTATGTGCTATTCTTGCCATTTATATCCTTAGCTATATATATTATAAAATACTTTGTCTATTTGAAGTGTTGTAATCTTCAGTTGGGTAAAACTGTGCACCAGAGGTAAAATGTACTTACCTTCGCTACCAGATCAAAAATGTGAGTACACGCGCCACCCCCATGCCTTCTGCGCATGTGCAGAGGGTCAAAAATGGGACATGATGACATTTAACCTGGTGGGTGGAGTCTCCCGCCGCTGACCCTACTGGATCAGGCAAGCTGGATAGATCCGGCTGAATTTTACCACTGCTGTGCACCAAGAAAAGTACTCCAAATGGGCTAAATTAAACAATGAAGCAGACTTTTTATTTCTGAGAGAATGAAATTTGGAAACATATTTGTTGCTTCATCACTGCCAGTGTGCTACCATGGTCAGCTGCATTCATGTTAAACTTATTTTCAACATTCCCTTAGAGATTCCTACCAGTTTATGGGATCTTTGGAAGGAAAGAAGAAGAGTAAATGAGGGAGGGAGGAAGAATAAAAGAAAGGGACAAAGAGAAAGGAAGAAAGAAAAAGAAAGAAAGTAAATGAAAGAGGGAGGGGAGGGGACTGGGGGGAGGGGAAGGAAGGAAGGAAGGAAGGAAGGAAGGAAGGAAGGAAGGAAGGAAGGAAGGAAGGAAGGAAGGAAAACTTAATATACAGGAAATCAGAACTCTCTCATGCTGTCACTGCTTTATTGGCTGCCTATGGGCATTCTGTGTATCTATTTAGATAAGAAAATATCTCAGGTTATCTAGTTGTCTATACAATTCATAATACTAATGATACTAATCCTCCAATGAAGAAGAAACATGCAGATGTTAGGCGGAAAATTGTAACAATGAAAAGGAGGAAAGAAGGAGGTAATAGCATAAGGGAATTCCTGGTGTCATTTCACTGGAAATCTGGGTAAATACCTAAGTGGAAAAAAGCTACTAACAGGATATAAAGTTGCTGCAATTTGAAAAGGTTGAACCTAGATTTTGGTAGATAGCAGTTCTGAATATTGCTGAATATGGAAAAGAGATTTCATAAAGTAATGCTTTCTATTAATGAAAACGCAGGTTATTCCCTTCTACAGCACTTTCAATGGGGGGAATAAATGAAGAACAAGAGAAATTAGTAGACCCAGTAGTAGACTGAATGCATTCAGGCTAGATGCATATAAGGAAAATACTGCAAGTTCCTTCAACAATGGGTCATCTCCCAGGAAAAAAAAGTGTCTATTATAGAAAAAACACTGTTCTTCCTCATTAACACTTATATGAACTATCTCAGTATAATATATGTGTGTATCTAAGACTAAGCTTCTGTTTTACAGATATGCCTAATTGTGTTGAGTGCAAACAAGATCTTTACCCAAACAAGCATCAGAATGCCTGCATTCCTAAAATTGTAACATTTTTATCCTATAATGAACCTATGGGAATCGGTTTAACCACTGGGGCTCTTTCCCTTTCACTAATAACTATTGCCTTGTTAAAAACATTTAGAATGCATCACAATACTCCCATCGTCAAAGCTAATAACCGGGATCTCACTTATATTCTTCTTGCTTCCCTTCTTCTCTGCTTCCTCTGTACTTTGCTTTTTATTGGGCAGCCTCAGAAGGAGATGTGTTTCCTGCAGCAATCAGTTTTTGGCATTGTCTTTTCAGTGGCTGTTTCTTCAGTATTGGCCAAAACCATCACTGTGGTTCTGGCATTCATGGCTACCCAACCAGGGACAAAGAGGACTAAGGGGATGGGGAAAGGTTTGGCCAGCTCCATTGTTATTTCTTGTTCTCTTATTCAAGTAGGCATTTGTTCCGTGTGGCTGTCAACTAGTCCCCCATTCCTGGATGCTGACATGCACTCAGTAATGGGTGAAATTACCCTGCAATGTAATGAGGCATCCCCTGCCATGTTTTACAGTATGATTGGGTACATGGGCTTTTTAGCCATTGCCAGCTTTATTGTGGCCTTCTTTGCCAGGAATTTACCTGACAGTTTCAACGAAGCAAAATCTATTACATTCAGCATGCTAGTGTTCTGCAGTGTGTGGTTGTTATTTGTCCCAACTTACCTGAGCACTAAAGGAAAATACATGATTGCTGTGGAGATTTTCTCTATTTTAGCTTCCAGTGCTGGATTGTTGAGTTTTATATTTTTCCCCAAATGGTACATTATTATTGTGAGGCCTGAACTAAATATCCGGGATCAACTTAAGTGGAGAAAGCACTGAAGAAGAAAAGAATCTACAACTTCCCTTACAGGTAGAAGATAATATGGGACATTTTTTAAAAAAAATAAAGAGAGTCTACTGATGAACTATTTGAAACTATCTTGGCTGATTCTGATGGGGTTTGTATGTTTGCTTTTGGTATGGTAGTATTTAATAAAAAATATACCCATAGCAATAAAAACTAATAGAAACTGAAAAAAGAAGAAAAAGAAAGAGAAGTTAAGAAAAGAAAAAAATGAAAGCGATAAAAAAGAAAAGTAATAATATAGTAAAAAATGAAAATAAATATATAAACAATTTACTTCCCACTTTCATTACAAATATAATTTTAGAAATTTATTAGCCCTTCTAAATTACCTCTTCTTCCCATGTCCTATTTCTTATGTAGAAATAAGTAGGTAAAACTTTGTTGTTATGATCCTGTTGTCAGTAAAAGTCCATTAAAGTTTGCCAGGGATGGAGCATATCTATTTTAACTTTGATCAAATACATCAATTTTATATTCATTCCTTTTTATGTGTAACAATTTTAACTTTTTGTACATTCAAATATTTTTTGAACTTTATTTCCGTTTATTTTTTCTTTGTCTCTTGTCACAAGATTATTCTAATATTTAGCAAGTCTCTTTTGAAACCCCAGAAAAGAAAAATTATCCAGGTCACGCTCGGTTGTATTGTATATCCATTTTATTTTTTTCTTTTCCAGCTAAAACACAACAAAATACAAGTGATTAAAATCAATGGACAGGCATTAAAATGGAAATTAATAAAAACAATTTACTTAATTCTAGATTTTAATTTTTAGACAATTTAGCAAAATTGCAATAGAGCTCCCTCACTGTCTTCTAAGATAAGTTCTTTCAGTAATTGTATAGGTTAGTAATTTGACAGTCTGCACTGAACTTGAAAGATTTCTCACCACTAACAAAATTTTCACTGTATCCTTAAACTAATCCTATCAATTGATAATGCTGAATTGCCTTCAAAGCAGTTGGGCTTTTTTGGGTGAGATACTTTGCCAGTGTTTTTCAAGATATTTGATCCATACCTCAGTTTGCAATGTCCTTTCATTTGACAAATGTACTAGCTTTCCAACTTTCTGCTTCAAAACAACATTTTTCAGTTGTTTTTTTTCCCCTCTTTCAGAGCATAAACTGTATACATATACATATTTATATTGATATAGGAGCACATCTACAATGTTATATATTACAAAGTTAAATTGAATATATATGTACAAAGCTAAGGATATAAAGATAGAAACCAGCAGCTTTAAAAACGTTTTGGAAAAAGTGGTGGATTATGTAATTATGACTCCAAATTTAGGAAAGAACTAAAGTTTTCATAGGATAATATTATTTGGAATTATATAGAGTAGTACATGGATTATGATAACCAGATAATGTAAATGCCTTCTCTGTAAGCTTATTATGGACAAAAGACTGATGTTCCAGCACTGGAAAGATAAACATATGACTTCATTTATTCAATAGATTGAAGATCTGATTGCACTTGCCACTTATGAGTGGAATACCTATAGATTAAACTCTGTATGAAAAATATAATGAAATATGAACTTTATACAAAATACTGCTGGTTAAAAAGAAACAAAAATAAAAATGATAGTCATATAAATGTATTAGAAAAACATACATACTTGAATAATATTTTCATTGTATTTGCACCATTATTATCTTTTTGTTTTATTCTTTTCCTTTTTGCTATAAATCAGAAAACAATAAAATTAAATAAATGCAAATTAAAAAAATAAATTTAGAATAAAATAAATAAACCAAAAACCTTTTCCTGCATTTCCTCAGCTGAAAGTGTGTTGAAGTTACTTCAAGTGTGTTGAAGAAAGTGTGTTGAAGTTGCTTTTACAGAAGGTCTTGTTCACTGGTATAGTGATTATACAGTAACTGAACTGACATGCAGAGTGCACTTAATTCAAAACTCACTAGAAACATGAAACTAAAGAAGTATTTTTCTTTCCCTGATTTTTCTTTATTTCTTCATTTATGAATGTATAAACCAGGGGTGGGTTCTACTTACCTTTACTACCAGTTCACAATGGGATCTTCTGCACATGTGCACATTCGGGGCAGTGAGTGGAGCCTTCTGCTGGTTTTACTACCGGTTCTTGAGAACCGGTCCGAATCGGGGGCAACCCACCACTGGTATAAACATTAACTGAAATATTAAATAAACAAAACAAAGACCCTGCACTCAAAATCTGGGAAACAAGCTAGCCTTATCACACTATCTCCCAAAAGTATATTTTTAGAAATGAATTTACTGGAATTATATATTTTTGGAATCCAATCTATTTTACCCATGATTATTTAGGATATTGTTATTTTTAATAAATTGTTATACAAGTGTATTTATTTATCAAACTTAGAAACCTCCCATGACCCTCACAGAGATTAGATAAATTCTAACTTTTTATTCAAAAATTTTAGATTAGGTAAATCTTGCTTTAAGAATTAATTACAAACTGAAATTTGCTTTAATTGACCATAATTTAAATATGGGTTAACTTTAGGGGAAAATAGGTGTATATAATTTTAAATACATTTCAGGAGCTAATTTTCCTCCCCCACCTTTTTTTTTTCTCCTTTCCTTGCATTTAACAAGAAAAATATTTCTGTTAAACTTTTTCTAGAATCACAACAAAATTGAAGGTACAATTGTTGGTACAATTGAAGATTTATAAATGAAAATACAGAAAATCCCTCAACATTCTCCTCTTTTGATATCTGGAAATAAGTCTTTGATATCCTTAACAACTGTTGCATACCAGTCAGAACTGGAAGAGATACATCATGCCAAATGACAGTAGAGTGACTGATCGCTGAATTAGTGTTTGCTTTGAAACCTGATAGTTCCTAAACTTATAGTAACTAGTTTAGGAACTATAGTTCCTTCCATAGTTTAGAAACTATAGTTCCATAGTTTAGGAACTATAGAGGTTCCTTTGCAACCTAAACTATGGTTTGGTAATGCAACCAAACAGGATGGCTACAGACTTCAAAGGATAGTTAAGACTGCAGGGGGAAAAAAACATTTACAATCAGCCTGCTAAGGCCAGATGAGGAATAATGAATGGAAACTGATTAAGGAGAGATTCAACCTAGAAATAAGAAGAAATTTTCTGACAGTGAGAACAATCAGCAGTTTGCCTTCAGTAGTTGTGGGAGCTTCATCACTGGATGCTTTCAAGAAGAGACTGGACTTTCAAGAAGAAACTAGATCTGTTAGAAATGGTGTAGGGCAGGAATGACAAACTGGATTTCTTTGAGGGCCAGATCAGCAACATAGCTCTCCTCCAGGGGCCAGGAGGGAGGGAGAGATAGGATGAACACTCCCTGAAGCACCCTGCTGACCAAAATGGGGTGTGGGGGGCCCACGTGGCCCATTTTCAGCCTGGACAGCCTCCTGCAGTACTTTGCCAGCCAATGCCCTCCATGCCCTGTTTTGACTAGCAGGGTGCTTCAGGAGGCCATCCAGGCTGAAAATGGGCCACAGGGGGTCACATGCTGACCCACATGCCCAGTGGTGAAATGTAAAATTTGTTACTACCGGTTCTGTGGGCGTGGCTTGGTGGGGTGGTAATGTGGCTGGGTGGGCATGGCCAACTTTTTTAAAGCATTTTTTCTACAACCTCTTCGGTCAAAGAGGTTGTTTTAAAAAATGTTTTTAAAAGGCTCTGACGATCCCTGCTGAGTTTCCTGCTCGTCAGTGGGGTTTTTTTTCTTTTAAAAGTAAAAAAAAAAGAAGCTTTTAAAAGAAAACAAAAGCCTGATGATCAGGCAACTCAGCTGGGATTGTCAGAGCCTTTTAAAAGCATTTTTTCTACAACCTCTTCAGCCAAAGAAAAATGCTTTTAAAAGTAAAAAAAAAAAAGCCTCTGATGATTGCACGGCTCAGCTGGCCATGTGGGATGGGCAGGGATTTTTGCTACCGGTTCTCTGAACCACCCGCTGTCATTTCTACTTGATCGGGTGATCTGGTCCAAATCGGGAGCATTTCACCCCTGCCCATGCCACATTTTGGCTGCCAGAGGCACTGCAGGTCAGTTCTTTTCTATTTCCAGGATCCAGCCCATCAGCCTCAAGTGTAGGGTCTTCTGCTTGGACTAGATGACCTACAAGTTGCCTTCCAGCTTTATTATTCTATTCTGTTCTAATTAGAAGCCCCAGGAAGACACTGTTTTAGGTAATTGCATCTTGCTCTTTTAGATTTTGCCAATGATTTATCCAGAATCTATTTGGGGTTATTGCTAAACTACCAAAGCACCTTCTGGAAATAATTTGAATTCATTTAGTGCTGAGTAGTCTACTATTTAGGTCCCTTCATACCATGTAGGGTTCAGCTATCAATCACTTCCTCAAATATATGATATAATTTTATATTTTATGCTAACCTAGGGAACTATAATTGTTTTATGCTAGATGAATATATTAATATCTGACAGGAATACTAAAAAATAGTAATATTGATTTTTGTGAATTCTTTTCCCCGTCTTTTACAGAATTTTATTTACACTATTGGTTATTGTATTGGCTACATGAAACCGCTGGGTGAGATCATTCATGGTTTTGGGGTGAGGTATCATCAATATGCTGAAGATACCCAGATTTACAACTCCACCCCTGACCACCCTAGGGATGCCCTTTCCGTGATGTCCCACTGCCTGGAAGCAGTGCGGGTTAGGATGGGGAGGAACAAACTTAGACTCAACCCTTCCAAGACTGAGTGGCTGTGGATGCCGGCATCCCAGGATCTGGAGGTTCCATCTTTAATGATCGGGGGAGAAACTCTTGCTCCCTCCAATAGGGTCCGCAACTTGGATGTCCTCCTGAATTCTTGGTTGTCCTTAGATGACCATCTGATGACCATAATCAGGGGGGCCTTTGCACAGGTGCATCTTGTGTGCCAGTTGCACCCTTTCCTAGACTGGGATGCACTCACCATGGTCACTCACACCCTCGTTACTTTTAGGTTGGACTACTGTAACATCCTCTACATGGGGCTGCCCTTGGGATGCGTCTGGAGGCTCCAGCTAATCCAGAATGCAGCCGCACGGGTAGTTGCAGGGGCATCTAGATACTCCCGTGTAACACCTCTCCTGCATGAGCTGCACGGCTGCCGGTGGTGCTCTGGATACATTTCAAGGTGCTGGTGCTTACCTATAAAGCCCTCCATGGCTTAGCCTGGGGTACTTGCAGGACCATCTCCAGCCGCTCTCCCATCGTCCTGTGTGCTCTCACAGATTGGCTTCCTCAGGGTGCCGTCGGCCAAACAGTGTTGGCTGACAGCCCCCAGGAGTAGGGCGTTTTCTGTGGGAGCCCTGACCCTCTGGAATGGATTGCCCACTGAGCTCAGGATAGCCCCCGACCTTCTTTCCTTCCATCGAGAGCTGAAGACATGGTTCTTCCGTCAACTAAACTGATCCATTTGGGGGTACATTGTTATAATTTTAAACCATTTTAATTGGGTTGTTGATTTTAATTTTTTTTCATTGTGATTTGTATTGAAGTTGTCATTTTGTAAGCCGCCTTGAGTCCCCAGGGAGAAAGGCGGCATATAAATTGCATAAATAAATAAATAAATAAACATTGTAAAATTTTGGACATAAAAGTTGCTTTCAGTTGCCTCTGAATCGTGATATAATTTGATCATGGCAACGGAGTGATGGAAATCTCTCCATGTCTAGAACGTGTAACACCTGCCCAGATATAAAAATGAGGTGTTTTTAATTGCCTGTTTGTGTAGAACCAGAGTTTATTTGACACCAGCCCTCAGAATTAACCAACAGAATAATACTGTTCTCGTGCATCCTTTCAAACTATTGTCAGAGCTTTCCGATCCATATAAGATTTTTTTGCCATGACCTTACAGTATGAAAGAAAGACACACATCTACTAGAAGAAGAAGAAGGAACAGGAGGAGAAGAAGAAGGAGAAAAGGGTCAATGATAGTCTAGGTTTATAAATACTATAGCTACAATCATATAGGTCAGTGATGGCTAACCTTTTTGCTGTCACGTGCCAAAAATGGGCAGAGTGGGGGGGATTGCACATGCGTGTGCCCACACCCATAATTCAATGCGCCCCATCCCCCCATGCATGCATGCGTGACCCCCCACTCTCCCCCTGCTTTTGGCACGTGATGGCACTTTAGGCCCAGTAGGTGCCTGGGGAGGGCGAAAACAGCCTTCCCCACCCACCCAGGAGGCCTTCGGAGGCCCAGAAACAGCCCATTTCCTGATTTCCAGTGGACCGGAAGGCCTGAAAATCAGCTGGCCAGCGCGCGCATACGTGCTGGACTGAGGTAGGGTAACGCTCGTGTGCCCACAGATATGGCTCCATGTGCCACCTGTGGCACCCGTGCCATAGGTTCGCCATCACGGATATAGGTATTTTTAGTTATTTAAAACTGCTGACCTGAATATTTGCATGTTTTCTATGTACCTTTATTCTTTCGATTTTTCTCCAAAAAGGGGAAAAATAATTACTTGTAACAATGTAAATTTTAAAAAAATATTTGCCAAGCCATAAACATATAATAAAAGATCAGAAAAGATAACAAACCTAATTCTCAGCAAAGCTATGGAGGATTCATCAATTTTAGGCAACTTTCAAACAACTATAATTATTTCTATTGCTTTCCAGTGTCCCTGTTGATTTATCACAACTTGTTTACAAATATAACAGCATATCCTTATGTGGTTGTGTGTGTATGTGTGTGTATGTATATGTGGCGAGTATATATAAACACAGGACTAAAAATGATTTGCAGATAGGTTTTGAGTCAAATCTATGTTACAAACATATGCTCCTTGTGATTTAGTCATTATATTTCAATTTTCATTTAAATCCAGCTATTCTTTTCATAGATGTAGCTGTACATGCATTTGCATTTCAGTTTAGAGGGTCAATTTGTACTTAGTATGTTGATAGTAGTAGCATTGTTCGTTCTGCTGCTGCCTCGCGTGACATACCAGATGAATATAAAGTGTCGAATTGTGGATCACCATCCTATTTTTCACATGTATCTTCAGCCAGGGGATCTTCTCCTTGGTGGTCTTGTTTGTCACACTTTCTTTGTCTCCAGCCCAAAAACTTTTGATAAACCACCACCTCCAACATACTCTGAAAAGTACCAGTAAGGAATTGGGTTTGCCTTCAATATACCTTTGCATAGATTATATGCAGCAGATCAATTTTATTGATATGATTTATTGCATCAAGGGATATAGTATGTTCTGCTAGAAATCCAATAATATTTCAAATCTGATTTTGCTGCCCTGCTTTTCCAAGGAAATATTAATTAAATATACAGTGTTTAAGATATTTTAATGAAGTGAAAATATTGATTAATGTTTAGTTACATTTGAAGACAGTTTAGTAAGATTATTAAAAATAACTAGGAATACATAAAAGAGCAATATGCATAATTAACTTCTTACTAAAGAATGCATTTTCATTCATTTATACCAAGATTCTTTTAATTCAACAGTTGTTTCAAATTAGAATTCTACTCTGTACAATTGTTTTTGAATTTATCCCTCTGCAGGAACCTGAAAATTTATAGCAATCTTAAATCAATCAGAAAAAGTCTTTATATACAAATATGCATAAGGTAAAAAAGCAATGTAAATTTTATGAAAATCAAGTTCAACTTCCAGAGATTTCACATAAATTTGATATAACTTTCTTGGCAGAAAGTTACCTGAAAGTAGCCTTTTAGGGTGATTGGACAAAATCAGCCAGTGTTCTGAATAGAGATATATCAACAGATACATTTATGAATTCTAAAATCAACCTGGGAGTGAAAGACGGAAGTTTGCATATTATAAAATGTTAAATTTTTCTTTGTTTTAAAAATAGTCTGCTGTAAATAGTAACCTTGTGGAGTAAATCTCACCCTTTAGCTTGCTCTGGGCCCTCATGCTGAGGTAACTTTTAAAAATGTTATACTAAGCATGACTCCTAAACTACTACGTAGAACTCATCTTTATGGCAGAGAATCTTATTTCTTCCAAAAAAGATAAATACTTAATTTGTACTTACTCTAGAAATTTTACATACATTTTATGTAATTTTGTTAAAAACTACATAGATGAGGTCCATCCCTGTCTTCCTCTAACTGATATATCATCTTTTGGGTGATTGTCAATTTTTGTACCAAGTATGCCTCTTAAACTATGGCATACTTTTTTTAACTGAATTAGTCTGACACATAATGGAAATCCCACTGTAGGGTTATGACTCAGAACTACCAGCATATTCTGGCCTTGGACTTTGCAATAAAGCAAATCAATGAAGATCCCCAGCTCTTACCCAATATGACCCTTGGATTCCATATCTATGATAGCCATATCAATACCAGGTGGGCCTTTCGTTCTGCAATGCAACTTATTTCTCCAAAGAAGCAATTTCTCCCCAATTACCATTGTGATAGTAAAAACAAACTTCTTTCAATCATAGAAGGACTTGGCATTGAATCTTCCTATCAGATCCCAAATATTTTTAGCATCTACAAAATTCCTCAGGTAGGATATATGTATAGATTGTATGCATTTAGAAGTGATCCAATTTTTTTTTCTTATCAGATATTGATGCATTCTCTAGACAGATTTGGATTTATTTCCTGTAATCGTATCAAATTTATTGGTGTGGAATCAAATTTATTGGTGTGGAATCAAATTTATTGGTGTGGATACTTCTGAGAAGTATCAGCCCAGACTATTCCAGTATTAAAAAGTTTTTCATTGCTGCTAGTATAGCTGAAAATTTAGAAGTTAAAGAGGAGACTTCATAACATTTAAAATGATATTTTATGAAATACTATCAAATCTTTATACTTCTTGGGAAAGATAAATTCTTACAAGATACTTTTGTACCCCCCCCCCCAAAAAAATTCAATATTTTTAGAAAATATAGAGTTTATCTCTTTAGCATATTAACAAAATTGCTTCTAACAAAAGGATAAACTCTACTGTTTTAAGTACTGATTAATACATTGCAGAATTTTACATAACGAATAAAGAGAGAACAGAACATCGTGTTCTAGTCCATTGTTAGCCCTGGAAGCTATCTAGATGAGATTGGACTAGTTACTGTCTTTCTGTCTCATTTATTTAAGCATTCTTTCTAGGGGGGCAATGGAGGAGAAAGCACTATAGATATTTCCCTTGAACTCCTCAATGAAATATGAAACAATAAAAAAAGAATAAGCAGATGTACACATTAATTTTGCTCCATTCCATTTCATTCTTTGCCTCTTCTCCAATTGCCAATCTTTTTAGATTTCCTATGGCTCTGCTCCATTGACAATGGATCATACCCAAACCTCTTACTTCTATCAAATGGTTCCAAATGAAGCCCATCAATACAGAGAGATTCTCAAATTACTTCTCTATTTCAGGTGGACCTGGGTTGGATTTTTCACTGCAAATGGAATAAATTCCGAATGGATATTTCAAGTTATGGTTCCAGAATTTGTTACTTGTGGCATTTGCTTTGCTTTTATAGATACAGTCTACAATATAGGAATGAAAAGTGAATATGGGAATATAAAAAAATGGAAATTTAAAGTATGGAATAGAATCATGACCAGCACAGCTAATATATTTCTTCTCTTTGGTGATATTCGCACTCCAGCATTTTTGGACAGGTTGTTACATCTAGGAAAGGATACTGAAAGAACAAACAAGATCAATGGTAAAGTGTGGATTTTGACTGCTCAGCTAGAACTTAAATTCTATAGTAATAAACGGGGTCAAACAGCTGCTGAACTAATCTACCATGGTGCTTTATCCTTGGCTATCCATTCCAATAGACTTCAAGGATTTCAAGAATTTATTCGGGGCAGAAAGCCTTCCAATGTGAAAGAAGATTTTTTAATGAGGGACTTTTGGTCTTCTGCTTTTGGCTGCAACTTCCCTAACTGGATTCTGAACCGTAGATATAAAAATCTCTGCAGTGGACTGGAGAACTTGGAGAATATTTCTGAAAACCTTTTAGAGAAAACCATTACTGGGCTTAGCTACAGCATCTATAATGCTGTCTTTGTTGTGGCTCATGCTTTGCATGCCATGTATTCCTCCAGATTCAAGTACAAAAAGATGATGGAAAAGAAGAAATGGACATCTCTGACTCAGCAGTCGTGGGAGGTAATGTATATTTGAAAGGACCACTGGTTCTTTATTCTCAGTGGTGGGGCTAATATCATAAAATCATACTAGTAATTCTTTAAGTAAACTACAGTGGGCAAACTTGTTAATAGGAATCCATGTGTTAGTATAATGCTTCTTATAATACAGTGGCTATATGAATTTGATCAATATTTATTAAACTTATTACTCTTATTATTGTGTAACAAACAATTCTAGAAAATTTTGCATCAGATGAAATTGTTTTTATTAAGATCTCAATCCATTCTTTGACATAAAATGCTTGAATGATTTATTTAAAATGTTGCAAATGATTAATGTTATATAAGATGTAATTTTCTTTTCTTTAAAAAATAAAATTTGTAATATCTTATCTCTTCATGCTAGATATAATGTTAAATGGTTTACTCACAATTATTTCCTATTGAGTTAAATAGAGCTTAATCCTAAGTAAATAGTAGTTCAATTCAAATTAATATAGTTAGTTCAAAGAAAGAACCTAGTTAATTTGAAATTTAAAATTTGTTCCAGAATAATTCATTGGTATTCAGGAAACATGTTTCTACAAAATTTCAAAATACTTAAATATTTAGTGTTTGTGTATACGTGGGTTTGTTTGTGTATATGTCTTCTAATCAATCACGTCTCCGTGGTACTGAACTTTTCATGGCCAGATTTTTGGACCTTGCCTTTTTTTTTTTTTATTGAAAAAGTTTTAAAAATTTTACATACACTTTCTCCTCCCCTCCCCAACCAGCTCCCCCGACTTCCCAGAGCAAGTACAAAATAAAATACAGCTTAAATTCTCTAAATTAAACTCCATTTCAGACTTATTATAATCATGATCATTAAACAAATAGATAAAAGGAAAGCAAGTCTTTTTTCTCCTTATTCCATCTAATTCAACAAAATTATCTCCATTTATAATTACAGCAATTAAAACAATTAAGTATTATCTAATCAAACCTATCATTACTCAATTTGGCTAATTGTTACTTAACAAATTATTAGGTCTATACAATTTAACAAAATATTTTATAACTTCTTTCATTTAAAACAAAACAACAACAACAACAACAAAAAGAAAAAAAGAAAGGAAACCCTCACTCAAAAAACCCCCGATTTAAAAAAAAAATTACTATATAAACTCTTCCGTCCTTCACTTTTAAACCATCAAGGTCCAATTATAATTAAAACACTTAATAAGAAATAATATTAACAATAATTTTTAATTAATAATCAAACCTCTTATATCAATACATATTAACAAATCAACTAAGAACTTCATTTAAGAACTTTATCAATCCTTTAAATTCTTCATACTAGATTGAACCAATTGCTAATCTTCTTGTCTTCACATCTTCCAACAGCATATAAGATATCTTCATTTACGTCTACCCACCTAAATAAAAATTGCTTCTATATATATAAAAAAAAAGCCCCCCGAGTGACTTTGTAATTGTAATTATATTTGAAATGATATCCATCAAATCCAGTCAAAAATTAGATTAATAAATTCGTCAGACATATTAGGGAAACCACCAGATCAACTGCAATTGCCCTAGGTCCATAGTCCTTTTGCCTTGTATTCATTACCATCAAGCAGGAAACTTCAATTTGCTATATTCAGTAGAACTTCTGCGATTGCAATTAAGTCCAAATTTGTTGCAGTCCTTAATAAAATAATCCAAATCATTCAAGTCAGGGCATATTTCACAACCCAATACACCAGCATTGCTGTGATCTGTTTATTCTTCTCAAATATTCCAATACAGCTGTAAGTTGCCTCCTCATCGTCGCTCATCACTTAGTTAACTGGCATTAAACTGCTGTCTGTTTTTTTTTTCTTTTTCCAAAAAATTCAAAATCTTTAAACAGTTAAACAGTACTTTTTAAGGACCATCATCTCATCAAGCAGGGTTATTTTCCATTTCTCCAGTCTTTCTTCTTTTCCTTTTTACGAACTTTCTTCTTAACTTTGATCCCTCTGCCTTTTTTAGCTCCAGTAAAATTTTGCGGTTTTGGGGATTGCATATTATAAAATTTTTGCAGAAATGTAGCTTCTTCTGGAAACAACTCTTTAAGTGCAGATTGAGTTTTATAAAAAAAAATTCGTGAAACCAAAATTTCATCAGCTTGCTCCTTATTTTGCACAACATTCATCTTTCTCTCCTCAGTAAAATCTGCTATAATCTGTTGTTGTTTTTTTGCATCTCCCAACTCTTCATTCAATCCCCCGCTGCTAGATAGCAGCTCAGTATTTCCATATATTTCATTATTTCCAGCTTGAGAAACTTGAAATATAGTATCAATTCTTTTCAATAAAGCAGAGGTAATTGAACTCAAAGCTTCCTCAAATTCAGACCATTGAGGGTTAAATAACCCTCCTTTGCTTTCAGAAAGCCCAGCCATCTTGCCCCCCTTCTTCCTTCCCTTCCAGAAGGACAGAAAAAAAAAGGGGGAAGAGAAAAGAAAAAAAAAGTTTCAAGAAAAAAAAAAGGGAATTTGTATTGCTGCTTCAATTATTATTATTCCTTTCTTATTACATCCACTTTTCAAAAAGGAGTTTTACGTTTCAAACAGGGGCTTGTCAATAATTACTTTTAGCTTTCACTTCTTCACGCCCCGTTAAAACTCAAACGCCATCTTGCTTTCACTTTCAGCTTAGGAAGAATCTTTTAAAGAAAGTAAATCTTTGGAGTTAAAAGAAAAAAAAAATACTTGCTGTTTGATTCATACTGCTTGTGCTCCGCCAGCTCGATTCAAAAAAATATCTGTTTAAAGTTGGTGCTGGAATGGTTAACGACATCTAGCTCTGCAAAGCAGAGGCATCCAGGGTCCAGAGTACTGACAAGCTTAACGGGGAGCTCTCATCTTCAAGCGCCAGATTATGTGTGAAATCCGGCACTTTCAGGGAGCTCTACCCCACCCGTCTACTCACTTTCCCCCCTCATACCAGGGGGAAAGTTTTCAAACCGCAAGACAGCTGATAGTCGCTGTTCTTTGCGGTTCTACGGAGCCCTGGGCTGGCACTTCAAAAAGAAGCGTCTGGCGATGTCGCTGTCCCACTGGAAGATCGGACCTTGCCTTCTTCATAACTTTGCCTTCTTCATAAGTCTTGGAGGGAGAAACTGGCCAAAGTTCACCCAGTTCACTTCATGCCTACAGCAGGATTAGAATATCTCTTGATTTCTAGCCTGGTGTCTTAACCACTAAAATAATCTCACATGAAGTATTTAGGTTTTAGTTGGAATGAATCTTGTTCTTCAATGAAGACTACACTTCATGAAATTCTCTACAAACTTCACATTGTTGTTGTTTTAACCATTCAGTCATGTCCTACTCTTGGCAACTTTAGAGGCAAGTGCTTTCTCCATGCTACCCTATCAGCTTTTTTCAGATTTGGGATATTCATCTTTGTATCATATTTGATGTTATCAAGCCATTGTGTTCTTTGCTTCCTTCTTCTTCTTCTTCTAACCATGCTTAGCATCACTGATTTCTCCAATGAACTTGAATTCATGACATGGCCAAAGTAAATCAGACATAGACTTAGGATTTCAGCTTCTAGTGATGTGCATGGGTTTATATCATTTAGCACCTTTCTGCTAGTTACTACGGCAGTCCATGGTATACACAACAATTTACACCAGCACCACAACTCAAAGACATCAATTCTTCTTTGATCAGCCATTCTTAGCAGCTAATTCTCATACCCATACATCATTATAGGGAAGACTATTGCACTAACTAGTCTGCTTTTTATATTTATACCAATATCTCTGCTTTTCCAGATCTTACTCATGTTAACCATTGTGGTGAGGCCTAAGTTTGATTTTAGAAGTAGAAATGCAATTGTGAACAATTTTAGATCAAAGGAAGATAAATTCAGTTTCTTCCTTGTTGATTTAAACATCTCATATCCATTTATAGCTGTTGTCACTGTCTTTACATTTCTGATGTTAAGATTCAATCTTATTTTTTTATCTTTGTCCTTGATTTTTGATATCATTTTTCCAGGTCTTCCCTATTTTCAGCCAATAGTGTTGCATCATCTGCATACCTCAAATTATTTATGGTTCTTCCACCAGTCTTCACTCCAACATCAAGGAGTTCCTGGTCTAATTTCCATGTGATCACTTCAGCATACAGCATACATAAAAATTGTGATAAACTATATCCCCATTTAATTGCTTTATTGATTCTCAACCAATCTCAGAATGTTTGACTTTTGATCAGTGTACAGTGATCTGATAAGTCTTATCAGGTGGGTTGGAGCACCAAGATCATGTAAAGCCTCTCATAACTTATTGGTGTTCAACTTCACATTGGTTCTCAAGAACAATTTACTTTTGAGAGACATTTACTAGATTTTTCTAGTTATCTACCAATGAATGGTATCTAGTTTCTAGTTATCTACCAATGAATGGTAGATAACGTGCTCCATTGGGACCTCATTTCAGAGATATTTCCTTATCTAAACAGAGAACATAATGATCATGAGTCAGCAAAAAAGCAGTGGGTGTAAGATTGACTTCTGATTACCTGCTGATTTCTCCATTGAGTTTCCTTATGGGGAGCTGAGAGCATCAGAAATCTTCCTTCCTTCCTTCCTTCCTTCCTTCCTTCCTTCCTTCCTTCCTTCCTTCCCTCCTCTCCTTCCTTTTTACTTGTTCTTCCTTCCTCATTTTCTTCCTCCTTCCATCCCTCCTGGTTTCCTTTTTTAATTTGTTGTAGTAAGCTTACAAGGAGGAAATCAGTGAGAAAGTAACATGTTACACTATCTAGCTACTGCTCCACCATTGCTCCTTCAGACAACCTGAATTATTGGGTTAAAATAAGTTCAAAGGAGATAGAATTTAATAGTGTGAGACACATTTGGCGCTGACTCTTATAAGAAATTATCCTACCCTCCAAGGACATACTGTATACATATGTCTGGAAGTGGATAGGTGAAACAAATATTCACATCTTTATTCAGTTCCCTGAGTTGGAACACTTTCTTAAGTATTTGTTTTCCATTTCATCCTCAGCTTCTCTATTTCCTGAAGCAAGTGTCATTTAACAATACCATAGGGGACAAAGTTTCCTTTGACCAGAATGGTGTGCTTCTAACAGCATTTGATGTTATAAATTGGGTTTTGTTTCCAAACAAGTCTTATGTTGGAATAAAAGTTGGAATGATCAACTCCCAAGAACCAGGAGAACCAAAACTGACTATGAATGAAAATCTCATTCTCTGGAACAGTTGGTTTAATCACGTAAGACATAACTTTCACACTTTGTATACTTGCTTGATTATTAATAAAGATGTAATTACTTGTCCTAAAGTATGTCATTGCTCAGAATGAATCTGCCAAACATAATGAATCTGCCACATATTTTGCTTCCCCCTCCCCCTTATTTCTTCAAATCATGTAACATTTTGGATTTGGTGTACACATAAAAACATTGTCATCTGGATGTTTCCAAATATATAGACATTGTGCTTCTCTAAAATGCACATTTCTGCAAACCATTTTTTATAATGAAACATGCATGATTTGCATTTTTTTTAAAAAAAAGTTAATATATTCTTTTACCATTATTCTAATATAGAAGGATGAATTAATTTCCATTTGGGTTTCAGTTTTTGAAACTGAAGTATATGAACAGACACCTTTTTCAAACTTCCCTTTTTCTCATGGCATAACTCAGAAATAAGACACTATTTTCTTTCTTCCTGAACTGTCAATACTGTACTCTCCTTCTTGTTTTTTTCCCTATTCTGAGGTAGCTTTAAATTAAGTGAATGGTATGCAAACATTCACAAAGACATTTCTGTTTGTGAATACTTTTCCAGACAGTGTATGGGAAAAATGCTTTATTGCTGTTGAGAAAACTGTGCATTGTCACCTACCTAATGATAAAGATAATATCCATCACTAATATTATCAATATCCCATTTTCCAAGCTTTTTGTGAAATTCAGTTGGCTGGTTTCAGGTACTTGGGAGATTAAGTTTGTTTGTTTGTTTGTTTGTTTGTTTATTTATTCATTCATTCATTCATTTATATTAAAAGTTTAATAGTTAGAAAAAAGATATTTATGTTTAATTTTTTTAAATTTTGTCCATTTTCAATTTTGCTGTTATTTTATGTCAGTTATAATAATTAGCTTCTTTTAGATACATAAAAAGGCTTGTTTACATAAATAAATAAATAGGGCTGACCCATTTTATAAAATTTATTTATTTTTATTTTATTTATTTTTTTATATTTATATGCCGCCCTTCTCCGGAGACTCAGGGCGGCTTACAATGCGTTAAGCAATAGCCTTCATACTTTTGTGTATTTATACAAAGTCAGCTTATTGCGCCCACAAACCGGGTCCTCATTTTACCCACCTTAGAAAGGATGGAAGGCTGAGTCCACCTTGAGCCTGGTGAGATTAGAACTCGCAGTAATTGCAGGCAGCTGGATGTTAAATGCTACCTTTAGTAGGAGGCATTAGCCTGCTACGCCACTCAGGCTCCTAGTAAATGACAATATTACTGATGAAGAAATATTTAGTAATTTTAAAAATGGATTTTTTAAAAAAACTAAGTTTAGATTCAAGACAGAATAAAAAATTCTAAGGATTTCTGAATCATTAGACTCAAAAGCACTTTTGCGACAAGGACAGCAGCCTGCAGGAACATATTAGACCTCGCATTCTTGCACATGCTAGAAGCATGCAAGAAAGAGAGGTTTGCTATTGCCTTCTCTCCTCCACCATTAACTCCTCTAATGTAAGATTAACAAAGCTAATGGTGGGGATGGCGAGAGGAGACAAGCATCTAGCGATGAAAGGGAAACAGCTTCACCATTGTCTGAGAAAAAGACAGCCAATTTTGTACAATGTGGCCCTGCCTGTTCTTTTTTCCTATCTTGACATCTTGAGCTTTGGAGATGTTCAAAAGATAAGTGAGCGATCAGTGACAGGATTGGTATGGAGAAGGCCAAAGCAACACAGGGGACCCCCAGGGTTGGGAAGCAGAACATAAGGTATCTTAGTGGGTGGGAAATGGCCTTGGGTGGGTGGAGTCAGGTGATCTTGTTCATTCACTAGTCTTCCCCATTGTCTTCCCCACCCCTGAGTTATCCATGCACATTCGATGACCTGTGCATTTGATTAACAAATGTATTGAAGAGAGGAGGGATGGGAGAATGTTCACTTAATGTGATTTGCTTAATTTCTTCCTGGGTGACAAGCATAATGGACAGACTCCATTATAGTTGAAATTTGAGGACTACCTACAATATGCACAACCACACACACACACACACATACATATACTCATATATGAAATCCACACACATGCATAATTTTTTTTATGAAATTCATAACATTATATTATATTGGTTGCAATAAAAGATTATCTTCTTCAGTTTTAAGATTTAATACATAATGTATATTTGCAAGCAACTTATTCTAAAAGCAATTCATGGAATAATTGGAGGCATAAATTGGAGCCAATGTTAAAGAACTCTTTTAATATAAGTGAATTTCCAAATATAGATGATTGGATTAGCCTGTTTCAGATTTTTCCAGTGAGCTTGGATAAGCTGCCTCCAAATCAGAAGAGAAAACTTTAGTTTAATATCTTTACCTAACTTATCTAGGAATATCTATCCTTTGGACTGTAAGGATTCTAAAGTTATCCTTGTGAAGGTTTATGTTGGTTTATGTTGTCTATTCTAACTGATGAATTAGGTGCAACCTATCTCTGTTTGTAATGAAAAGTGCCAACCTGGTTACAGAAAACAAAAGAAAGAAGGGGAGCCATTCTGCTGCTATGATTGCATTCCTTGTCCAGAAGGCAAGATTTCTGAATGGGAAGGTAAGAGAAAAAGTGCTTTTCTCAATGACATGAGCTAGTACTAGCGAGTAGTGGTTCATGTCTTTGAGAAAAGAACTGAATGTATAACTTGCTTCCCTAAATTAAAGTTTCTCAGGTTTATAATGAAGTTGTTATGTATTCAATTGTCCCATTTTTAATTAACTGATTCTCATTGAAAATAGGAGGTTGAAAATATACTTGACTCTTATTTTCTTAATTATGAGAATTTTTAGTTTAAGGAAAATTCTGCCCTTTAGCTTATATTTCTTAGTAAATTTCATTTTCAGTTTTAATTTTGTTATTTACTCAGGAAAAAAAATCCAAAAGAAAATCAGATTGTTGGAATTCTTTGACATTAGTTTTTGGTTGCAGTGTTTTTGTTAGCCTAAAGATATGATGGATAGGTGGTATATAGTTTGTCTTAGATAAATGATAGCTAGCTAGACAGGCAGGTAGATAGCTAAAAAGCTAGTTATTTAGATAGAACTAGAGAAGTCAGTAGAACAAATCATAAGACTGAATGAATTTCAGTAGAATCCAGATAAGGCATTCAAAATTGAGGTTTTGTAGAAATAAGTCATTCTTCAAGTGAAAAGTTTCCTTGTAAAAAATTGCTTTTAATTTTTTAGAATTAACATGTATATGAACTACATCAGTATCAAACACTGTATATCTAAGGATAAGCTTCTGTTTTCTAGATATGCCTGACTGTGTTGAATGCAAAGAAGATCATTACCCAAACAAGCAGCATAATATCTGCATTCCTAAAATTGTAACCTTTTTGTCCTATAATGAAACTATGGGAATGGCTTTAGCCATCGGTGCTCTTTTCTTTTCCCTGATAACGGTTGCCTTATTAAGAACATTTATAGTGCATCACAACACTCCCATTGTGAAAGCCAATAACCGGGACCTCACTTATACTCTTCTCATCTCTCTTCTGCTCTGCTTCCTTTCTACATTGCTTTTTATTGGACAGCCTCAAAAGTTAATGTGTGTCCTGCAACAATCTGTTTTTGGGATAGTCTTCTCAATAGCTATTTCTTCAGTATTAGCCAAAACCATCACTGTGGTTTTGGCATTCATAGCTACCCAACCAGGGACGAAGAGAACTTGGTGGTTAGGAAAAGGGCTGGCCATCTCCATTGTTATTTCTTGTTCTCTTATTCAGGTAGGTATTTGTACATTGTGGTTGTCAACCAGTCCCCCATTCCTGGATGCTGATATGCACTCAGGAATAGGTGAAATTACCCTGCAGTGTAATGAGGCATCCCCTGCCATGTTGTACAGTGTGATTGGGTACATAAGCCTTTTAGCCATTGCCAGCTTTATAGTTGCTTTCTTTGCCAGGAATTTACCGGATACTTTCAATGAAGCCAAATCTATTACATTCAGCATGTTAGTGTTCTGCAGTGTGTGGTTGTCATTTGTCCCAACTTACCTGAGCACCAAAGGAAAATACATGGTTGCTGTGGAAGTTTTCTCTATTTTAGCTTCCGGTGCTGGATTGCTCAGTTTCATATTTTTCCCCAAATGGTACATTATTGTTTTGAAACCTGAACTGAATAACAGGGGGAAACTTAAGTGGAGAAACCCTTGAAGAAGCAAGGTACCTGTCTCAGCAAGTCACATCTATTACATCCAGGAAAAACAATATGACACAATGCTTTTTTAAAAAAAGGCTACTGTTGTACCATTTGAAATAATATTGGCTGATTCTAGTGGTGGTGGGTTTGGTAAAGGTAGCATGCAAAAAACAAAAAGTTATAATTACAATAATAAAAACTAATATGAACTGGAAAAAAATAGAAGAATAAAAAGAAAAAGTAGAAGGTATATAAAAAGAAAGAATGCAAAAAGAGAAATAAAAAATAACAAAAGGAAAGTAAGAATATAGTAAAAATTTGAATAGAAATTTATAAAGAAATTACTTTCCCCCTTCATCAGAAGCATCGTCATTCCAGGCTTAATGCAGCCAAATCCATGAAGGGTTATCAGAGATAATAACGTATCTATTTTAACCTTGGTCAAATAAATCAGTTTTGTATTTCCTCCTTTTCTTTTTAACAGTGCATTTAAATAAAATCAAGAGCTTTATTCCTTTTTGTTTTTTTCTTTATCTCTTCTCATAAGGTTATTTAAAAATTGAGCAACTCTCTTGTAAATCCAATATAGGAAAAATAATTCTCTTGATTTATTCTTGTGTATCTCTTTTAGTTATTAAAATATCAGATTTTGTTTCTATCTCCAACTTTTTCCATGTGACTTTTGTAGCCTGTCATTTGTAAATCCAGTTTCCACTCAGTCTAGAATTTTTCAGAACTTTTTCCTCTTCCATAACCCTTTTTTGATATAGTCTGTCTGTAGTAGCAAATGTCTCTGTTGACACTATGAAAATTAAATACCACCCCTGACTGGCCATGCCCATCCCCGTCCATCCTGCCCCACCTCACCCCTCACAGGAGTCTCCACTTGGCCCGTTCATCATTCCAGAGCAGGGGCTGTGTGGATGATCTGGGTGGGCAAAAAATGGGCCTACCGGAGGTCCTGGAAGTCCAGAAATGGGCCTGTTTCCAGCCTCCAGAGGGCCTCCGGACCTCAGGGAAGCTGTTTTCACCCTCCAGGAAGTTCAAGGAAAGCCTTCGGAGCCCCTAGAAAGCTTCAAGTAAAGCCTCTGGAGCGTGAGGAGGGTGAAAAATGGGCCTCCCGGTGGTTCCAGAAGTCTGGAAATGGGCCTGTTTCTGACCTCCAGACCCAAGGGGAAGCAGTTTTCACCCTCCTGGAGGCTCGAGGAAGGCCTTAGGAGCCTGGGGAGGGTGAAAAATATCCCCCAGCATGGTGCAGGTAGCCAACTAGGCCACTCCCACCATGGCCATGCCCTGCCAGCAATGGGGCAGTGAATCTGTTGCTAAAGGATCTAAAGCCCACCCCTGTGCAGAACCATGTTTTCATGGCTAGCTGAAAGGCCAGAAGAAGGGTTTACCCCTCCACTGGGGTCTACAGGGTAGTGAATTGCAATAGTCCAAATAGGGAAATGATAGGGCATGAGTGACTGAGCAGAGAGTCTTTCTATCCAGGAAAGGGCATAATCGGCCACAACATGAAGTTGAACAAAGGCCTTCCAAACCACAGCTGCCATCTGTTCTTTGAGCAGCAGCCATGCATCTAGGAGGAACTCCAGATTATGTACAAGTTCTTTCTGGGGTAGTGCATTTTATGTTCTTAAATATGTAATTAAAACTTTCTTTTGCTAAAGATTAAAGAAAATTTACCCAATGCTGCCACAAGTATCAATATAAAGGTTTCTTATAAAAAGAAACATTTCCTAACTGTGGGCTAATTGACAAGAAATTTCTGAAATTTATTAGAAAAGGAAATATGAGGACTAAATCTCTTTTCTAATATAATGGTTGTGGTTTGACCAAGGTGGTTATTCTCTTATCTCCAAGAGCTCTAATCCTGCCAGAGACTTCTATCTTGTGGCCTCCTCCCAAAGACAGCTGCTCAGAGCACTTGTGTATGATTTCAAGTCCTCTCCTTGTCCTGAGAGGTTTCAAAGACATGGTCTATTGACTAGCTTTTCATTCTGGTTGTTGGCTTTGTCTAGCTTGATTCTAAACCAGTGATGTTCTACACAATGAACACATGATATTCCCATTATTTCAACAAGAACTTTTGTATGGGGAGTTCAAGTTATTTTATTCAAGAAAAGCTAAGAAAATGAAGTGAGAGCCACTCTTGCCACATCACACTTGAGGCATTAATCTAGAAGAAAGTGAAGTCAGGGAGGGAAACAAAGGGCAGTATAATATAAAACATGAGCAAAATCACTACTTTTAAAGTGGAAAAGGAAAACATTCTGGAATGTCACTTTAGATCAGGGGTGTCAAACTCAATTTCATTGAGGACTGCATCAGGACTGTGGTTGATCTCGGGGGGCTGGGCAGGCATGGCTAACTTGGAAATCATTACATATCCAGATCACATAATATCTACTCAGAAGAAAAAGTCTAATGTATGAGTTGCTACATGAATCAGGCCAGAGACTACTTGAAAGAATCCATTTTTCTTGCCACAAAGGCCATGAGCTCCTAGGTCTTCCCAAAATTGGTCCTCTTTTTGAAACTGAAGTCCCTCAATACAAAGGGTTTCTGGAGCTTCTCTACCCCCAAATTAAATACCAACTCCAGTTGTCCAGGAAATGTTTTTGTGGCTAGAAGTAGCTGGGACACATAAACACAATCTCAAAATTGTCTATGCAACCTTAAGTTGGGCAGTAGCTGCCCAATGAGGTACAATGACCTCTCCCACCGATGAAAGTGGCCCCTGACGTCACGCTCTATGCCAATCAAGCAAAGACTTATAACCGGTAACTGCCACTTCCCGTGTTGTTTCAATGCTGTATGCAAAGCTGGAGCGGCCTCTCTAGGGCACGAGGCCTGGATAGATTAATATGGAGAATAGACTGTTACCCAAGCAGCAGATCCCCCCTCTCCAGGTCGCTAAACAGTCCAATGGTACGGCAAAGCCAATACGATTAGTTCCAGCTGTGTCACAGGAGTTACCAGAACGTGATTGTACACAGTCACGAACTGCTTCCGGGACTCCGGCTCCGGATTTTGCCTCGAGGTTGACTCCTGAAGCCTTTTCCAGTAGTAGATATAGCCACAAGGCAGTGGAGGTTTGTAATCAGAGTTTCCCTTCTCCTAGAAAATGGTTCTGCTGTTTTATCTGCCATTGGGGCATAAAGCCCTCTTCCGCCTTCAAAACAGTTGACCATCTTCTCCTGTAACCCGAGATAGGGGCCCTTACGAGGTGCTACCAGCCGGGCCAGCTGGACCAGGTTTTTTTTTAGAGAAGTATTACTCCTCCAGCACTCCTCCTTACTCCAGGACTCCTGCTCCAGGTTTTGCCTCGAGGTTGACTCCTGAAGCCTTTTCCATAGATGGGTATAGCCACAAAGCAGTGGAGGTTTGAGATCGGAGTTTTCCTTCTCCTACATAAGTTGCCTTCCAAGGCTAGTGGACAATATTTAACCGGTTTTTCCCATGCACACAGCTAACAAGACTTCCCACTTACACTCAATCAAACAGCCACTCTCCCCTCCCTCTAGAAACAAGCAGATTCATTCATGAGGTGAACTGGAGCACCTTCCTCCCTGCAGTCACATGATTCACTGTCTCTAACAGACACTCCCTTCCCCCTAAAAACAAGCAGATTATGAGAGAGAGTATGGCTTAATAAAAAGCTGATGCAACATACAAAGATTCAGGTCTATAGAGCCTGTGTCATGAGCACACTCTTGTACTGCAGTGAGTCTTGGACCCTCTACGCATGGCAGGAGAGAAAGTTGAACACCTTTCATATGCGCTGTCTCCGGCGAATTTTTGGCATCACCTGGCAGGACAAAGTTCCAAATAGCGCAGTCTTGGAACGTGCTGGCATGTTCTAGCATGCATACACTATTGAAACAGCGACATCTATGCTGGCATGAGAATGGCTGATGGTCAGATTCCAAAAGATCTCCTGTATGGAGAATTAGTGCAGGGAAAGCTCCTCAGAGGGAGACCACAGCTACGATATAAGGATATCTGCAAGAGGGACCTAAAGGCCCTGGGAATGGACATTAACAACTGGGAAACCTTGACCTCCCGATTGTTCAGCTTGGAGGCTAAAGATGCAGCATGGCCTTCTCCAATTCGAAGAGACACTTGTTCAGCAGGCTGAGGCAAAGAGGCAGTCCCAGAACCAATGAAATCTGGGGGCTGGGCAGGAGACAGAATGTATCTGCCTTCAGTATGGAAGGGATTGCCACTCTCGAATTGACCTTTTTAGTCACACTTGATGCTGTTTTAGGATCTCTTTCCAGAGCACAATACATAGTCTCTTGAGACTGAAGGATGCCAATGATTCTATGCAACCTAATTTTATATACAGACACTCACATTCTGGTATTTCAGGAATGGAATCCATAGTCACAGACAGACATATTTTGTGGCCAATACCAGCAATCTTTCTCAACCTTGACTTCAAAGTTTTTGAAAGTCTGAAACACAATTGCTCAAATTTCTAAGACAGCAAGATTGTTGTCTCTTAGTAATACATATTAAAATTTACCACTTCATCCACCACCTAGTCATATACAAAGAGGTATCATAATAAGCTGGCCTGTCATGAACCAGCAATAAATGAAGCCTGGGAGCACACAGAACCACATTCTCACTACGGGTGAGCAATCATATTAGAGGTCAAGACTACCATCACATAGGTTTAGGATTGAAGTTAACCATTTTTAGTCATCCTGTTCTCATCATCTAAAGTAGGAGTGTCAAGCCCAAGGCCCATAGGCCAGTTCCAGCCTGCAATGTGGTTGAATCCAGCCTGCAGGACCATCCTTGTCTGCTCAATGCAAAGAGGAAAGATCAGGCCAGCATGGCTTCGACCCGGTTCACCCAATGTAAAGAGGAAACATGTCAGCAGTTTGGCGAGTGGCATCAAGCTGGCTATGCCCACACAGTTGGCCACGCTGGTAGTAAAAATTTGGATTTCACCACTGGTTAGAAGGATTACAAAATGAAATTCAAACTGTAAATTATGTCAATCCTAGGCCCAAAGATGACACAATGAAAGCCAACTGAGCTTAATCCTTTATTTGCTTATATATAATGGACAGAATTTTACCAAACTAAAGCTATAACTTCTAGCCCACTAGGTATCTCCTGGGATATTCTTGTGTGTGATTACCATGAATCACTTTCCATGAATCACTTTCATTCCTCTCCCATCCATCTTGGGGATGCGTTGTCTCTTAATCTGAACATCTTTCTAATAAAATTTACTGCCTTCTTCCTGGGTATTTCCAAAACTAGTATTCACTGATTCTCCAGGTGCATATTCTATCAAAGCTAGGAAGGATTTCTTACCATTGCAGCAACTTACCTCCTGAAATTCATCATTGAAAATTTTCAAACAAATTTTTTCAAGCCATCCCTTTTCTTGAATGGCATGAAAGGTTCAGCCCCGGGCATGGTGTTGGATATAAAAACTCTCAACATTATTTCCAATCCTTAAGTTCTATGTTTTAGAATCAAGCCAACATATGCATCAGATAGGAGCAGCTGAAATGATAGATCCATCTCACACAATATTCATGTTTTTGACAATGCTTATACAAAATGTTACTTGTCTTGGAAAAACAATCCCAAAACAGTTCAATTGCACAAAACAGTCAATTATAAAAGACAACTTTGCTTGAAATATCTTATCCTGATGATATCTCAAACAATTCCTACCCATCTAAAATCCTTGAGAAGGATTGATAGATGTACAAAAATGTGAAATCCAGTCTGACTGACTCTGAAACAAACACAATAATAAGATGATGTACACATTAACTTTTTCCTTGTCATTTTTTTTTCATTTACCAATGTATTCACCTCACTTATGGCTCTGCTTCACTGAGGATGAATCACACCAATACCATTATTTCTATCAAATGGTCCCAAATGAAGCCCTTCAGTACAGGGAGATTGTTGAATCACTTCTCTATTTCATCTGAACCTTGCTTTCACGGCAACTAGAATTAATGTGGAATGGATCCTTCAAAGTATGGTTCCAGAATTTTTGAATTGTGGGATTTATTTTGCTTTTATAGTAGCACTCTACAAAGTAGGCATGGAAAATAAAGATGGGATTTAAGGAAATAGGTATTTAATGTATGGAGTAGAATCATGACCAAGGCAGCAAGTCTGTTTCTCCTTTTTTGGTGATGTTTGAACCTTTGTGATTTTGGTCTGGGTTGTTTTCATGATGTCATGGAAGAGATAGTGAAAGGACAAATACAGCAAAAGGTGACAAATACAGCAATACAGGTGAAGAGTGTAATTTGACTGCTCAGCTAGACTTTAAGTGCTATAGCAATTAAATGGGATCAAAAACCTGCTAAACTAGTCTATCATGGTGTTTTATCCTTGGCTATCCAGTCCAATCGCCTGCCAGTTTAGCAATTTATTTAGGACTGAAAGACTTCTAAAGCAAAAGAATTTTTTTTTTGTTTTTTTTTAAAGCAACTGTTGCCTGCACTCTCCCCAACTAGGTTGTGCACTACAGACATAGTAATTTCTGTACTGTACTGGAGAGACTGGAGGTTACAAAACTGTTTTGTAAAACCATTTCTGATCAAAGCTATAGCATCTACATATAATGCTTTCTTTGCTATCACACATGACTCATGTCATGTATTTATTCAGATTGAAGCACAAAAGAATGATAGAGAGATGGACATTTATGACCCAACAGCCATGGAAGGAAATGTAAATTTGAAGGGTTCCTTAGTGCAGCGTTCTCACCTGAGGGGCCATCACTACAACAGAAACATACTAGTCATTCCTTAGTTATATTCTAGTGGGCAAAACTCAATAGAAATCCAAAATTCAGTAGAAATCCAGTAGAAATCTATATTACTGTGTGTTACACTAAACTGGCTCTCAGATGAACTATTTAGATTTCAGTTGGAATAAAACTTAAGACTGCATTTCATGAAATTCTCCTATCAATAATTTTACAATATCTCTGAAGTATTAATTTACTTCTGAGAGGCATTTACCAGATTTCTCAACAATATCATTATACATGGCCAGATTTTTTTTTGAAATTATCATCTTTAATCAGCGTCATGTTAGGTAAGGCAAATATTGATCACTGCTCTTTAAGTCAATCTAATTTTTCAAAAGTAGTTAGATTGTTCCAGAAGTGGCAGAATTCAATACTGCAAGAGGCATTTGAGATTGGCTCTAAAGTACATATATGTGCTTTTATCTGTCCAGGGATGGGTATTGACAAGGATGAGAATAGTTCTTCTAAATTGTGATTTGGATGTCTTTCTTGCTCAGGATCAATGAATCTACCAAATATTTTACTCTGCTTCCTATTTCTTCAAACCTTCTCTCTCTCTCTCTCTCTCTCTCTCTCTCTCTCTCTCTCTCTCTCTCCGGAGACTCAGGGCGGCCTACAATGTGCTAAGCAATAGTCTTCGTACTTTTGAATATTTATACAAAGTCAGCTTATTGCCCCCATGGGTCCTCAATTTACCTATCTTAGAAAGGATGGAAGGCTGAGTCAACCTTGAGCCTGGTGAGATTCGAACCTGCAATAATTGCAGGCAGCTGGTATTAATAACAGGGTGCTTTAGACCACTGTACTACCAAGGCTCTGTTCCTCTAACAGGCACATATCTGTAAAACATTTTCTGTAATAGAACAGACACATGTACACATTAAATAAAAGGGGTTTTTTTCCTTATCTATAATGATTTTTACTGTTGTCCTAATATAGGAGGATGAATTCATTTTTTATTTATATTTTGGTTTTGGTTATTTATATATTTTGGTAAAAATATGAATTGAAACTTTTTTCCTTAATATAGCTCAGACATTATCTTCTTGCTTTCTGGAGTTTCTATAATGTACTTTTCTTCTGCCCGTCCAATACCTATGTTTGCTTACAGAAAAAAAATGTAACTAATATAAAATACATCATGTAAGGGAAATGCAAGATCCTGATATTACTTTCTCTAGAATTTTCTTCCTCTCATACAGAATAGTTATGTGATGAAATGTTTGCATGTTTCTCTCTGGAATCAGAGAAAAATTTGATCTTTTTAACTTATTTATTTTTTAAACTTTCAGTTTTCCCCAAAGTAGAGAGAAAATACTTCTCTCCCAAGTGGAAATATTTGTAGCACAACCTAAAACCAAAGTGTAATTATTGCAATTAGTGTTGCCACTTTCTAAATTGGCTCTGGATTTAAAAAAAGAGAATAACAAAACATCCATTATGAATGGTGGTATAAATACCTATCTTTCAAAAATTTGACATGGAGAAATTCTACTGTATATAAGCTTGATTGCTAATGTGTTGTTTTTCAGATATGGAAAATGAGATATTATTAATGATAGGTCTTTATTATTAGCAAATGTTCATTACGGAACTCCGTCTTCAAATAGAGGCATCTTCACTGAAAATGAAAATTTGCTCTGAGTATAGATTATCAGTGATATTACTAGTGAGGCTACTTTCCTGGATAACATGTAAAGCTGCTAAATGTGGATTCCAAAACCTTCCTCCCATTCTTCATCAATATTATCAGCCAGGAGACATTATAATTGGTGGCATTGTTTCTCAAAGCTTCATCTTGTCTATTCCAGCAGATTTCAGCTATCAACCTCGTTCAATAACATCTGAAGAAATTATGTAAGATCTTCTCCACAATACAGTACATTTGAAATGACCAGTTGTGTGTCCAGAAGAGTGATGCAGGAACTGAAGCAGGACTTGTGATTGTTAAAGGTTCAGATCAATTCTTTTGCTTCATATCCAGTCCATGTGTTTAGAACACTTCCCAAAGAGAACACAGCGTTGCCCTTAACTAAAATCAACATCGTTGATTTACTCTAAGTGCCCAATAAAGCAACAGAATTATTTGAATTATAAAAATGGAGCAAATACCATTTTGTTTGATATCAAAAGGCATCATCAAAGATATCTTTATTTATCTTAAATATTCCATTGTAAATGCCATTTATATACTGTATACAAAGTGGAAATCAAGAAATGATTCTCTTTCCTTGGGGTGGGAAAAAAACCCCACTTCAGAATACATTACTTTTATAAAACATGGTCTTTTGATTCATCATTTTCCCTTATTTTTCGTTTTAACTTTTTTCCATTGCTTATGCCTTTTCATTTTATTCTTTTTCAAGGTGTTCAAAAAGATGCCATTTCACATTATGACATTCATGTTCTTTTTTGAAAATAATCTTTGAAATATTCAACTTTGTAATATAATTAAATGGAAAAAAAGAAACCTCACCCAAACAATGCAATTTAAGTAAAAAAATATTGCTTAAAAATCATATTTTTTTTGCACATTTTAAAATTTTGTATTTATTTTTTATTTAGAAAGAGCAATAAATGTATTTACACCTGTAAGAGATCGTTATGAGGATTCACCTCGAAAGTGAAGCATTTTGTAATATGTAAATCAAAAAAGTAAATGCCCTAATTTATGAAACAAGGTATATGCTTATAACTCATGGAAATCTTTTTGTAGTATGGTGACTAAGAACTATCAGCATGTCTTGGCTTTGGAGTTTGCAATAAAAAAGATCAATGAAAATCCCTTCATTTTACCCAATGTCACCCTAGGATTCCACATGTATGATATCTACTCTGATGCCAAATTGACCTACCAAGCCACGATGCAACTTATTTCCACAAAAAACAAATTTATTCCCAATTACGAGTGCGGCCTCAAGGACAAACTAAGTGCAATCATAGGGGGACTTCATTCAGACACTTCCCACCAGATATCAAACATTTTAGGTATCTATAAGACTCCACAGGTAGGAGGCATGTACAAAATGTGGAAATAAAACAAAACGTGGTGTTCCAGGTTTATGTTTATATTTAATAGCCCAATAGCAATGCATTTTATGCAGGCAGAGATATCTTACAATTAATGTCATATGTGGTTTTATGAAATTGTTTCAACTCCGTTCAAACCATATCATATCATCTTCATGAATAGGCAAATGAGATATTACTACCATCCTAAAATAATTTCTCAGCTTAAAAACTGTATACAAAATTGTGAACTTTTAAGTTGTGATAGCGGGACAAAAAGTAATGTTTGAGAAACCTGTATGTAAAACATGGAATAATTAAGTTAAAAAGAATATATGAATGACGTAACTGGAAATAACATAGGAAATTATGTATAAGAATTATTATTTTTAGAATGTTTGCAGTTAAAGATTATACCAAGATTTTTATTTTTTAAAAAAATCCAAAAATATGATTAGACAAATACTTATCTGATATGTTGCTTTGCCATTTATTTGGAGTAATGGACTTAATAATTCTATTTTTATTTTCATATTATCACCCATTAATATCCCCACTCCACCGTTAGGTTGTCATTTACTCTCAATATTATTGTAACTGTAAATAAAAATGTCCTTCAATAGCACAATTAATAAATATCCATCTTTCCTATAATTCTATAAAGCAGAATTAAACTTTTGGTCTCATCGACTGATGGCTCTTTTTTAAGTGCCACATCAATGGAATTAATGTAAAAAAGTTGTAGAAAAGAAAGCAGATTTTTTTTTTCTAAAAACATTCACTGCTATATCAAAATACAAAGAAATTACTGTTGTCCTCTTAATTATATGGATTTACCAGACAATGAAATATGAATTTACAGGTATTAGTTCCCATAGTAAATCACTAGAAATATTTGTTAATAATTTTAGATTAGGACAAATCATCATCATCATGCACTGATTCAAAATACTCCACAGAAATAAACATTGTATTTGACATTTCTATACTCACCCCATTTCTAAATTTGTTTGTAGCTCCTGTATAGTTCTACTCTAAAGAGGACAAGTAAAACTGAATTTCTTTCCCCTTATCGGATGGTTCCAGATGACACCCTTCAGTATCTAGGAATTCTTCAGTTACTCCTCCATTTCAAATGGATATGGATTGGGTTCATTGCTGATGATAAAGATAATGGAGAAATGTTTCTGAAGCTCATGCTTCCATTATTTTCTGAGAGGGGAATCTGTTTAGCTTTCACAGAAACATGCCCCGAGAATGTAAGTTTTGATGATTATAAGGAAGATATAATAAGGAAAGGCTCTGAAATGTATGAAAAAGTCATGAGCAGTACAGCCAGTGCTTTGGTCTTCTACGGAGAAGCTGATTCCATCATATTTTTGAGATGGGTGCTATACTTTCCAGAAATAGAAGTCAGTTTATGCAAACCCAAGGGTAAAGTCTGGATTTTTACTGCCCAGATGGAGATAAAATCACTTGTTTATCAGTGGGTTTGGGATATTCAGGTCCTCCATGGTGCTTTATCTTTTGCAATCCATTCTAAAGAACTGCAGCAATTTAAAATGTTTATTCGGGGAAGGAAACCTTCCAGTGCAACGGGAGATGGTTTAATCACAGATTTCTGGGAACAGGCCTTTCGCTGTGTTTTCCCCAATACTTTTTCAGGTGAAATTGAGGGTGATATCTGCACTGGAGAGGAGAAATTGGAAAGTCTTTTGGGGCCTTTTTTTGAAATAAGTATGACCGGTCACAGCTACAGCATATATAATGCTGTCTATGCAGTGGCCCATGCCTTGGGTGCACTGTTCATATCAAACTCCAGGCCTAGAACAATGATGAAAGAAGAGAAGACAATAAAACTGAATTATCAACCATGGCAGGTAAATCCTGTGAGAGCATAATCTACCACTATAAGCATCTGCCAATAGTAAACTTCTATGTCCTGAAAACAATAGAAGTGTTTATAATAAATACATGCGAAGATCAGCAATTTAGCCACACTGCCAACAATACCTAACACCTCCCTCATTAGACCTCACATCATCTGTGGAAGGGAGGAGGGGACAGTTTCATAAGTGTGCTGGTCTGTCATCATGCAACAGATTGAACATTTAAGATTTCTAACATGACTGAAATTAATTGGTATAAGGCAAAGCATTGCTATGTGCAGGAAAGGTTAATGTTATATCCCCAAAAGGCAGATGTTTAACTTCCTAGAGAAACATTGACCCAGAGAGATGAAGACACTAAAGATCAGTTATTTCCAGTTTTTGAAATTAAAAACAGATTATTTTGGGCTAGATTAAATTCATTCCAAGAAACAGATCTGTAATCTGAGGAATTACTAGTTCCATCCTTTCCACTGACTTCAATGGCCAATGATGCGCATTATCAGCTTGGTAAATTTGCTCTGTGTGGAACAGTTTAGCCTTGCTGAGTTATGTACTAGTTACGTCAAACCTGGATTATTGCAACTACTTTCTGGATGGTAGCTTCTATTTGGAAGGTGAAAATTCAGAAGGCTAAATTGCTGACCACTCAGTTTTACCCTGCATTTATTTCCACGAATGCTAAGAGTTCTGCGTAGAAAGCCAATCTGTTACAAGTTCAAAGCCTTTATTGTATTGTCCATCATTTATACAATGAAATTGGTTACCAAGTTAGATTCAGCAATGTCTATAAGTATAGAAATATTTGAATTTCATAGGACCAGATTATTTTACCATTTATATCAACTCTTCATTTCACAGACATTCTGTTACTTCTGCCTGCAGAGGTCAGAAGATTCACCACTTTGCCACAGAATGGAGATAAGATTTCTCTCCCATAGTGCCAGTTGTTAAAAAATATTTCTTTCTCTTGCATGCAACACTGATATCTGTTAAACATTATTTCAAATTGTGTTCTATGTGCAGCCACCAACTCATGCTATTAAACTTAAACTGCAAATTATTTTATTTGATAATGCTATATATAGCCACTCTGGGACTTAGCATACATTTTGGAAGTGATATAGACAAAACTGAATATGGGTCTTTTCATCCTAGCTTCACTCCTTTCTGAGGCAAGTCTCATTCAACAACAGTGCAGGAGATGAGATATTTTTTGATCAGAATGGAGTGGTAGAAACAGGATTTGATGTCATAAATTGGATTACTTTCCCAAATCAGTCCTTCGCTAGAATAAAGATTGGAAGAATGGATCCCCAAAACCCTAACCTTAACCAAGCATTTACCATCAACCATGATACTATTGTGTGGAACAGCTGGTTTAATCAGGTATGATTTGAATGCATATGTCGGGCAGTATCCACATTTTGAAATATTGAAAGAAATTGAAACTTTAAAGAACAAAATCCAAATGTTTTCAGTATGTTTTAATTTAAATTGAAAAATTTAAATTGAGGACCCGGATTATGGGGGCAATAAGCTGACTTTGTAGAAACACCGCTTATGGGGGGCCAAAAGCCCTAATAAGCAGGTATATACAAAAGAATGAAGGCTATTGCTATA
>WNWU01013574.1:6333115-6344968 GCA_012654045.1 Ptyas mucosa
GAATATTGTGCAAAAGTTCATTTATTTCAGTAATGCAACTTAAAAAGTGAAACTAATATATGTGATAGACTCATTACATACAAAGCGAGATAGTTCAAGCCTTGATTTGTCATAATTTTGATGATTATGGCTTACAGATCATGAAAACCCCAAATTCACAATCTCAGAAAATTAGAATATTACATGAAATCAATAAAACAAGGATTGTACATAGAACAATATCGGACCTCTGAAAAATATAAGCATGCATATGTACTCAGTACTTGGTTTGGGCTCCTTTTGCATCAATTACTGCCTCAATGCGGCATGGCATGGATGCTATCAGCCTGTGGCACTGCTGAGGTGTTATGGAAGACCAGGATGCTTCAATAGTGGCCTTCAGCTCTTCTGCATTGTTCGGTCTCATGTTTCTCATCTTTCTCTTGGCAATGCCCCATAGATTCTCTATGGGGTTCAGGTCAGGCGAGTTTGCTGGCCAATCAAGCACAGTAATCCCATGGTCATTGAACCAGGTTTTGGTACTTTTGGCAGTGTGGGCAGGTGCCAAGTCCTGCTGGAAAATGAAGTCAGCATCCCCATAAAGCTCGTCTGCGGAAGGAAGCATGAAGTGCTCCAAAATCTCCTGGTAGACGGCTGTAATGAAGCACAGTGGACCAACACCAGCAGATGACATGGCTCTTCAAATCAACACAGACTGTGGAAACTTTGCACTGGACTTCAAGCATCTTGCAGTGTGTGCCTCTCCATTCTTCCTCCAGACTCTGGGTCCTTGGTTTCCAAATGAGATGCAAAAGTTGCTCTCATCAGAAAAGAGGACTTTGGACCACTGAGCAACAGACCAGTTCTTTTTGTCTTTAGCCCAGGTAAGATGCTTCTGACATTGTTTGTTGTTCAGGAGCGGCTTGACAAGGGGAATACAACATTTGAAGCCCATGTCCAGGATCCATCTGTGTGTGGTGGCTCTTGATGCACTGATTCCAGCCTCAGTCCACTCCTTGTGAAAGTCCCCAACACTTTTAAATGGCCTTTTCCTGACAATCCTCTCCAGGCTGTGGTCATCCCTGCTGCTTGTGCACCTTTTTCTTCCACACTTTTCCCTTCCACATAACTTTCTATTAACGTGCTTTGATACAGCACTTTGGGAACATCCAACTTCTTTTGCAATTACCTTTTGAGGCTTTCCCTCCTTATGGAGGGTGTCAATGATGGTTTTCTGCACAACTGTCAGGTCAGCAGTCTTTCCCATGATTGTGATTCCTATTGAACCAGACTGAGAGACCATTTAAAGGCTCAGGAACCCTTTGCAGGTGTTATGGCTTAATTAGCTGATTAGAGTGGGACACTTTGAGCCTAGAATATTGAACCTTTTCACAATAGTCTAATTTTCTGAGATTGTGAATTTGGGGTTTTCATGAGCTGTAAACCATAATCATCAAAATTATGACAAATCAAGGCTCGAACTATCTCGCTTTGCATGTAATGAATCTATCTCATATATTAGTTTCACCTTTTAAGTTGCATTACTGAAATAAATGAACTTTTGCATGATATTCTAATTTTTCGAGTTTCACCTGTAGATATAGATATAGATAGATAGCCTCATTTTCCAGGCCCTCGCGCATAATAATTGTGATTATTATAAGTTGTTCTTAAATAACTGCATGAAAAATGTTCTCATCAATTTAAAAAATGCAATAAATGTATGATTATGTAGAAGTGAAAACACCACCCAGAATGTTGATAGATAACAGCATCATGTGTAGCTTTGGAATGGTGCAGAAATGATCCACAGAAGAGGGTGATAGAAAACAATAGTGTTTGAGAACCTTCTAATGAGCACTATTGGAGTAAGAGTATAAATTATAACTGAGAAACAATGAAGATTTCTGCCCAGAATTGCTAACTTAGAGAACATCAACATGAATCCTTGAGAGAAGAGCAATCCCGCCCTTTTTTTTGCCATTTTCAAAAACGAAAACTCTTTTTCTCTTCAGATTGCTTATAAATCATAGGAGGCTGCTTAGGTCACTTGTAGATTCAGCCTATGTTAAGAGTTCTAGGCTTAAAAGGGGCACTGTTTGAATCACATAAGCTGACGCTCAAAAGCTGATGATCAAAGGTGTTTGAATCACAAAAGCTGGCACTCAGATGTTATTCTCTCAACTATAAAGTTTAAAACTTTTACTTAAAGTACTTCACTCTATAAGAAACTGCATTTATCTACTGAAATATTATTCCAAAGAAAATATCAATAAAAACTTCTCTATTTTTTAAAATAAACTTGATAAAATAAAGTTGAAGAACATAAGTGACACTGAAGTTTCAAAACTCATGAAAATATCCTACCTGTGGAACTTTGTACATTTCCAAAATATGTGACATATCAAGAGAGATTTCAGGATACAGAGCCCCAATGACAGAAATAAGGTTGTTCTTGGTACCACATTTATAGTTGGGAATTAATCTGTTTACAGGGGAAAAAAGTTCCATGGTGGTATGATACGTCCATTTACCACTATATTTGTCATGGATTTTGAAGCCCAAGGTGATATTAGGTAAAACCTGGAGATTTTCATTAATGCCTTTCACAGCAAATATGAATGCCAATACATGTTGGTAATGCTTAGTGAGAACCCTGTAAGAATTATATAGTGTATTATAAAAAGACATTTGAAAAAGGCATTGCAGAGAAGATGTGATTCATAAATTAATTCTTTTTTTGGAAGTCAACCATTGATTCATAATTTAAATATATCTCTCAGCATTTTTGACAATGCAACAATTATCTGAAGTGAATTTGTGTTCTATTCTTTTCTAGTGCACGTGCATATGGTATATTCATAGAAAAATGAATAATTTAAAATGCAGTTTTATATTTAAAATAATTACATTGGATTCCCCATCTCCACTTTAACAAAACTCTATACCCAATGTACAACTCTTTCTCTTATGTTAGCAAAAAAAATTTATTTTTTCTCTCTTAGCAATAATAGTCTAGCATTGAAAGTTAAAATAATAGGGAAGAACAATGAAAATAACAATATCACTATTATCTACAATAGCAAAATCCATTCATTTAAAAAAGAGCCTTGGATAGTACAGTGGTCTAAAGCCCTGTTATTAACATCAGCTGCCTGCAATTATTGCAGGTTCGAATCTCACCAAGGCTCAAGGTTGACTCAGCCTTCCATCCTTTCTAAGGTAGGTAAATTGAGGACCCAGTTTGTGGGGGCAATAAGCTGACTTTGTATAAATATACAAAAGTATGAAGGCTATTGCTTAGCGCATTGTAAGCCGCCCTGAGTCTCCGGAGAAGGGCGGCATATAAATCAAATTAAAAATAAAATAAAATGCAGAATTCAAATGTTTGCCTACTTTATTGTATAAACCCATGCTCTATCTTTAGGATGTGATTTAATACAAACAATCTTGTCAATTAGAATATTATCACTAAATATATTTGGACTTAGTGCTGTACAATCATTAAAATGTTTCTCATTTTTATTTATTTATTAGACTTGCATGCCACCCATCTCATCTAGAAGTAATATGTTTAGAAATGAATAGTTGCATTACTGAACCTAATTTATCAATTGCTCAAAAATAACTTTAATAAGAGTGCATTTAGGGAAAAATGTTTTATTACTTACAGAGGTTTATCAATAGATGCAAGAATGGGATTTTCTTTGAAATCAGACTTATCTGTAGCTAGAACAAAAAGTGAAGTAATGGCACCAATGATGACATCTTCAGTTTGGAAGTACCTGTGATGAGCAATAGGAAGATCACTAAAAGTACATTGTATTATCTCTGTGTGGCAGGCCATGTGAGGAAACAACACCGAAAGAAGAATCAATATCATTCTCAAATTATATTAAGTGCTGAAATAGTTGGCCGTATTCAACTCTGAAGCATCCCTGAGATGACCATTCACACTTCATTCTCTTCACACTCAATGCCAACACTGTTTATTGTAGTATAAAGCAACCTGGACCATTACCTATCCTTTGTTTCTAACTGAAAATGTTAATTTACTGGGGATATTTATATATTATCTACCAATTCCCAATTCACAGTAAAACTAATCAGTATCTCTCCAGAATGGCTGTGTCATGAAGCAGAATTAATTATTATTACCCATGTAATTATAGGGAAAGAAAAATAATTCTATATTAAGTTGTCTGTCTTGTGTCATGAGGAAGGTACTTTGCCTATAACTAGGCAAAGAGACATGCCAAGAGACATGCCAACTTGAAATCCACTAGTGGTAAAATATAATAGAGATAATTTTTATAAAAGAAAAGGAAAACGTTTTAAAATGTATACTTGTGGAGTGTTATGGGGACAATAAATCTGTTGAGTCACTTTGATGTGGTGATTAAGGCATCAGACTAGAGATTATGAGTTGTAAGCATAAAGCCAGCTGGTGATCTTGAGTCCATCATTCTCTCATCATTCTCTTCTTCTAGGAAGAAAGCAAAGGCAAATCTCTTCTTAAATTTTGCCAACAAAACTGCAGGGACTAGTCCACTCAGTCTCCAAGAATCAAGAGTAACTTGAACCCAAAATGTTAACCTGAAACTTTTTAAAGTTGTGCAGAAATCATTTCACCAGTTTCAAATATTGGATTCAGTATTCTAGATATAGACTGTGTCAATTCATTTATTTTTCCATGCTATCCTTGTCCTGAAAAATGGCTTTATTTTGTAGGGATGATTTCCCTCATTTTATTCAATAAATTTTCCCACTTTTTTAAAAAAAATTGTTTATATGCCGCCCTTCTCCAGAGACTCAGGGCGGCTTACAATGTGTTAAGCAATAGCCTTCATACTTTTGTATATTTTATACAAAGTCAGCTTATTGCCCTCACAAACCAGGTCCTCATTTTACCCACCTTAGAAAGGATGGAAGGCTGAGTCAACCTTGAGCCTGATGAGAATTGAACTCGCAGTAATTGCAGGCAGCTGGATGTTAAATGCTGCCTTAGTAGGCATTAGCCTCCTATGCCACTCAGGCTCCATAAGCCACCTTAATTGCAATTCCCTATTTGGCCATTGAGAAAATCATTTGGGCATAGTTAACTGTGGTACAATTAGAAATTCTTTCATCCCTTCCCTCCTATACAGTCATTCTCTAAAGCAGGGGTGTCAAACTCAATTTCATTCAGGACTGGATCAGCATTATGGTCACCCTCCTAGACCTAGGTGAGTGTGGCTGGGTAATCACAAGCCTGGGTGGGCATGGCCAATTTGACCTGTCCCACTCAACATCACTCACATCAAGGGGCACCTGTGATGGAACAGACAAGGCAGGGAGGGGTGATCCAGTGTGAGCACCAAAGCCTGGGGGGCAGCAGAGCATTTGTGCTTGCACGCAGTTGGGGAGGGTATCTGGGGGGGTCAAATGGTGCTGGGGAGGGAATCCAAACTGCCTGTTTGATTTTAGGGTGGAGTCCTGGTGCAGAGGCAATGGCAGTGGGAATAGATCAAAATGGGAAGTCCCTGCTCACTTCTGCCTACCCATTGCCCACAGTGGCTTCCTATTTTCACTTGTCTCCCCGTTGCAGTCTGTGCAGTATAGTTTGACCTCCAGGCACCCTCCTCAGCCACGCACAAGCACCAATGTCCTCCCTCAATTACCACCTGTTCAGATGACCTTGGTTCTCACAAGAAAAACTTTTTGTTTTAACTATTAGCCAGTCTATCTACTTCCCTTCTCCCTTCCCCCTCTCAGGGTTTGTGGCAACTATGAGGCAGCAAAAGATGGCTTCAGCCATGTTCACTTCAGAGTTGACAGTTGGACCCCCCCCCCCCAACTTGAGAGAAGTTCGTAGAAAAATTCAAAGGGAAAATAAATTAGTCTTCAATCAACCATTTCTCCCTCATCCCAGAGCTACTTTTGGCTTTTGAGGGTATTTATCATGAAATTTCTTAGTCTATCTGCATTTATATCCCAGCTTTTTATCCAGGTGATCTCGGACAATGGGTATCCTTTCCATTGCACTAAGGATTGTAGTCTCCCCTTGTACAGTTTAGAGTCTAGGATTCTTTCTATTTTGTAATGCATCTCTCCCTGCATTACGATTGGCTTTGGAGCTACCTGGTCCACTGGCCAGAAACAAGGTGTTCTCATAATCATTCACATCACAGAATTCTGCCCAGTCACACATTGCAAACATTGAAATAGACAACCATAAAGTAAATAATGACTGACTGACTAAATAGGGCCTCCTAATCTAGAGAAGGGCAGAATTGATGCACAAGGAACGTATGAAAAAGCAGGTTAGGCACAGCTTGTCATGGGGAAAAGCTATCTTTGAACTTGTCAAGAATCAACAAGGGCTTGATGATACAATTCATCAATAGGTGGCCACTAAGACTGTAGTTAAAAATATTGGTAAATAACACACAGCATTAGCCTAGAAATTCTAAAATAAAAAGTAACCAAATATTGTTTTATTTATAATTTTATATTCTTAACATTTGAATGATTCCAAAATTTCCAGCTCAAGATAACTCAAATAGATTATATTTGGAGTTCAAAATATTTTAAACATGTATTGATTGATTGATTGATTGATTTTATAGGCTACTTGAGCCACAAATAATTACAAGTGGTATAAAATTAGGAAATTCTGACTATAAGAGAGAGTTATCAATATATCTTCTTTCAAAGTTTTTTTCTTATTAACTCTTCCCTAACATTTAAGTGTGGCCTCAGAAAAATTAAGAAACATTTTGGGAAAAAGATGCAACCCAATAGTGCAGCACTCGAGGTCAAGATGGAAAATATTTCTACGGCCACCATATATTTCCCCTTGGTGCTCAAATAGCTTGGAACAAAAGATATCCAAACACTACAAAAGATCAGCATGCTAAAAGTGATAAATTTTGCTTCATTGAAACTGCTGGGGAGATTCCGAGAAAGAAAAGCCACTGTAAAACTGGAAGTTGCAAGGAAGCCCATGTAACCCAGAACAGAGTAAAACATAGTTACTGAGCCTTCATTGCATTGTAATATAACTTCTGTAGTTTCTGAATGTAGGTCCATTTCTGGGAAGGGAAGAAATGTTGCCAACCAAATTGTACAAATGGCTGCCTGAATAAGGGAACAAGAAAGGACAATAGAGATGGCTAGTTTCCTCCCCACCCACTTTCGTACCCTGGATCCTGGTTTGGTAGCCATGAATGCTAAAAGCACAATGATGGTTTTTGACAACACACAAGATACAGCTATAGAGAACACAATGGCAAAGCTGATTTGCCGGAAGAGACAAATGATGTTCCCAGGTGGAATGAGGAACTGAAATGTACAAAGGAAGCAGAACAATAGAGACACAAGGAGCATGTAGGTGAGATCCCGGTTGTTGGCTTTGACAATGGGAGTGTTGTGATGCTTCACAAATGTTCCTAGTACTAAAAGAGTGAAAAGAGAAAAGGAAATAGCTAATATAGCTAAGCTCATTCCCAAAGGATCATCGCTGGACAGGAAGGTCATTGTCTTCCTAATGCATGAGTCACGCTTCTTGCTTGCGTATTGATCTTGTGGGCATTCAGAGCAGACATCTGTGTCTAAAAGGTAAAAAAGTTGATTCAGCTATGATTACCATCTCAGGATTTATTCCAGTTTAATTACTAATTATCAACAACACGATCCCTTCATGTAATTCATAAATAGATATAGATTATATAAATAAACAGAGGTGATAGAGATAGAGAATAGAGATAGATAGAGATGATAGGGATAGGGATTGGGGTAGGTATTACTAAATGTATTACCACTGTTGTCTTCTGATAAATATCTACTATGCATAAATATTTAATGTATGCTATCTAAATAATGAGAGACATACATATAATACATAATATGTATACATATTCTATACATTATATAATGTACAGAGATCTTGCCTAAAGAGGAAAAGGTTTTTCAGCTATGATTGTGAGCTAAGAAATTATCCCTTGTTGATCAATAATTATCAAAAACATAAAACATCAAATTAAGGTAAAAAATTACAAACATGTTCCTTATTTAAGAAGTACATCTGTAAGTCCATTGCATAAAATTATCCTGCACTGTTTATTGCACATAGGACAGAAACTCCTATGTGAAGATCTGCTTAAGAGGAATCGATGTTACAGTTCACAAGAGCAGCAAACTTCCCTACCAGGGAGGGTTAATTCCACCTTTTATTGGTTGCATGTATTTGTTATTTCTGAGAGATATAGGCAATATTGTATATATACATTTCACGACAAAAGATATAATTGCTAAACCCTAAAAGTTCAGTACATAGAAAGATTTGAATACAGTTAGATGTCCTGAATTATTTATAAATTTATTTCATGAAGATGTTGGCATCAGTTCCTATGACCCTGAAATAATATCCGAACCCTTTTTATCTAAAAATTAAAAACTAATGAATATATTTTTAAATGTCTGCTGATGTAGTTTTTCATTAGGCTTCCTCTGATACCACAGAGATATAAAATGCTAACTATTGGAATAAAAACTTTATTCCATCATTTCTCAGTGTTCCTCGATCTTTCTCCTGAGTACCTTGAAATGAATCAGTCACTTGTACGTAAAACTCTTACCATGCAGGCTTGAAATTCTCCCTTCAGGACACAGGAAGCAATCATAGCAGCAAAACTGCTTTCCTTCTTGCTTTTGTTTGAAATAACCAGGGAGACAGCTCTCTGTACATGAGGAAATGGGCAGCATCTAGTAAATGAACAGGAAGGAGAATTAACCACTGGGATTCAGGGTTTAGATATTCAGGTAATCCTCAATTTATGACAACAATTGAGCTCAGCATTTATGTTGCTAAGTGAAACACTTGTTAAATTATGACATTGCAACTGTCATAAATGTGAGTCAGTTGTCAAGCATGTAAATTATGTGGCTATAGGAATGCTGCAATAGTCGTTAAGTGTCAAAAATAGTTGTAAATTACTTTTTTTTTCAGTACAGTTATAAATTTGAAAAGTCATTAAATGAATTGTTGTAAAAGGAGGACTATCTGTAAAAATATTCTGGACTAAATTCAAAATCTTCTTGTTTCTAACCTAGAGCCTGTTCAATTTCATTAATATGATTAATCAGAATAGAACAGAAAGGGACCTTGGAGGTCTTCTAGTCCTTCTTCTAGTCCTTCTTTCCTTGATTAGTTTCCATGCATTGTTTCTTGTCTTGTCTTCTGGTGCTTTGGAAAGTAAGTTGACCCCCTCTTCTTTGTTGCAGCCCCTCAAACACTGGAATACTTCTATCATGTCCCATCCCCCCACCCAGTTGTTCTTTTCTCTAGACCAACCATACCCAATTCCTTGACCATTCTTCATGTGTTTTTGTTTCCAGGCCATTAATCCTCTTAGTTTCTCTTCTTTGCACTTTTTCCAAAGTCTCAACAACTTTTTTGTAATGTGGTGACCAAAACTGGATGCAGTATACCAGGAGTTATTTTGCTAAGGATTTATAAAGCAGTACTAATACTTCATGTGATTTTGATTCTATGCCTCTGTCTATGCAATCAAGGATTGTATTAACTTTTTTGATTGGTGCTGTATGCTACTGGCTGATGTTTAAGTGATCATCCACTAGGACTCCATGGTCTGTCTCACAGTTACTGTTTTTGAACCAAGTTTCACCTAATCTATACTTATACATTTTCTTGTCTAGGTGTAAAACTTTGTGTTTCTCCATATTAAATTGCATGTTGTTGGATAGGGCCTATTGTTTAAGCCTGTCAAGATGTTTTTCAATCCCTAGCTTGTCTTCTGGGGTATTGGCTATTCCCGCCAACTGCATCTGCATCTAAAAAAGTCATTTGCAAATTCGATGACTTTCCCTTCTATTCCCTCATCTAAGTCATTTTTGAAGACATTGAAGAGTACCGGATCTAAGACAAAACCTTGTTGTATCCCATTGTTTACTTCCCTCCATGTAGATGTAGTATCATTAAGGGCTACTCATTGAGTATGATTTGTCAGCCAGTTACAAATCCATCTGCTGGTGATGCTGTCTATCCCACATTTTTCTAATTTATCAAGAAGTAAGTAGTGGTCTACTATGTCAAATGTCTTGCTGAACTCTAAGTATACTATGTCCTCATCATTTCACTGATCTACTAATTTAGTCCCTTTGTCAAATAATAAATAAGAATGGTTTGGCATGATCTGTTTTTAACAAGCTCATGCTGGCTTCCAGTTGAAACTTTATTTGTTTCTAGATGCTCGCAGATCTGTTGTGTTTTTTTTAATTATTATTTTCTCCAGCATTTCCCCAGGTATTGATGTTAGGCTGAATGATCTGTAATTTTCTAGGTCTGTTCCCCACTCCCCCCCCCTTTTTTTTTTGAAGATGAGAATCAAATCAGCTCTTTTCCGATAGTAATACTCCCAGTGCTCCAGGATTTTTGAAAGACATGGTTCAATGGCTATGAGATAATATCTGCTAGCTCCTGTGATCTTGTCACAAAATGTATATTAAAACTGCTCTTCAGCAAAATAAATTTTAAAAAATCATATCTAAAAACTATTGCATTTACAGTAGGTTTACTCAGTATTAAATCCTTATGAATAGTTCCAATAAATAGATCCTCACTCTCTTCTTGCAGAGAAACTTATTATCACAAACATAAATATAAAAATCTTAATTGATAATTTATCAGGTAGATATAAATCTATCATTTTAGTTTTACTTGGATTTTTAAATACCATTAACATATACCGTATATACTCTAGTATAAGCCGAGTTTTTCAGCACGTTTTTCATGCTGAAAAAAGCCCTCCTCGGCTTATAATGGAGTGATGAAAAAAATGCCTTTTTTCCTGCAACCGTTTTGGCTCCCGAGGTTGCAGGCAGGCTTGCTAAAGCCAAAATGGAGTGTGTGTGGGGGGGCGCAGCGCCCCTCCCCCACGCGCCTTTTTGGCTCCCAGAAGTTGCAGGCAGGCTTGCTAAAGCCAAAATGGAGCATGGGGGGGTGCGGCGCCCCTCCCCTGCACCCCTTTTTGGCTCTCAGAAGTTGCAGGCAGGCTTGCTAAAGCCAAAATGAGGCGTGGGGGGGTGCGGCGCCTCTCCCCCACGCCCCTTTTTTGCTCCCAGAAGTTGCAGGGAGAAAGAAACAAAGAAATCCTCACTGTTTAGGGAGATCCCATGTGCACTGAGCTTGAGTTAAGAGCTTCTTGTAATTGAGAGCTTCTTGTAATTGGCTGCTAGCTATCCTTGCTCAGGCTAAGCCAGGAGTGGGTAAATGTGGCCCTTTTACAACCTGTGGACTTCAACTCCCAGAATTCTCCCAGCTTGGCTGTCTCAGGAATTCTGGAAGTTGAAGTCCACAGGTTGTAAAAGGGCCACATTTGCCCACCCCTGGGCTAAGCTAATCAGAAGTGGAGCTCTAAGAATGCCAGATGAGAAGGAGAAAGGGAGGGAGAAAGAAAGAGAGAGAGAAGAAAGAAAGAGAAAGAAAAAGAAAAAAGGGAGAGGCTTGAACTTGCCTGAAATTAGATCAAGCCAGTGACTGGGTGGGCGTGGCTAGCTGGTCATGTGACATATGTGTATAGGGACTACACAGAGGGCTGAAAAAAATCATTTCTGACAGGTCCTCGCACTTTTGACCAGTCCTCACACTTATGACCATCCTCACATTTATGCCCGTGCAGCATTCTTAACAACCATGTCACTCATTTCACAACTGCCTCTCTTCACCATGGTGATAAGATAGGGCAAAAACATAAAATGTGAGGACCGTCGTAAGTTCGAGGACTGATCACAAGTGCGAGGACCAGTCAAAAATTACTTTTTCAGCCCTCTGAGTAGTCCATATGCACAAAAGGACTACCCAGAGGGCTGAAA
>WNWU01013574.1:6345068-6367605 GCA_012654045.1 Ptyas mucosa
TTACTTTTTCAGCCCTCTGAGTAGTCCATATGCACAAAAGGATTACCAGAGGGCTGAAAAAAGTGATTTCTGACAGGTCCTCGCACTTCTGACTGGTCCTCACACTTATGACTGGTCATCATTTATGCCCATTGTAGCATTCTTAACAACCGTGTCACTCATTTCACAACTGCTTCTCTTCACCATGGTGACAAGATTTTTGTTTTTGTTGATCCTCTTTTCCATTTACAGAGCTCGTTTACTGTTTTTCTTTGAAATCAATATTCAAAAACATTTAACCTACTGATACCTCAATTAATGTAATTTTATTGGTATCTATTTTTATTTTGAAATTTACCAGTAGCCGTTGCATTTCCCACCCCTCGCTTATACTCGAGTCAATAAGTTTTCCCAGTTTTTTGTGGTAAAATTGGGTGCCTCGGCTTTTATTCAGGTCGACTTATACTCGAGTATATAGGGCATTTGATTATATAATACTAATATCTGTAATATGAAGATGCATAATGTTTGAGAAATGTTAAATTCATTTATATTCACTGGAAATTAAATCATGCAAACAAAAAGTGTGAGAGATAAATAAAATATATGCATATATACACACACTTATACAAAATAATTATTTAAAAACATGTAAAAAAATGAGCATTCACTAAATCCACCTGGTTAAAACTGCTGTGCCAAGTAAAGGCATCATCCTGGATGGTAAAGATCTTGCTTGAAAAAGCCGAAGGCATTAGCTTTCCAACTTTGACATGATGAATAGATTGGTTTGGGAATGTGATCCAGTTTACAATATCAAATCCACTTGCCAATTCTCCATTCTGATCAAAAGAAATCTGATCACCTGCACTATTGTTAAATATGATTTTTTTCAAGAAAGAGTGGAGCTACAAGTCAAAGAAGAACAAGAAAGTTTATAAAAATGTTTCAGAGATAATTCTTAAATCCCAGATCCTATCACCGTTATATACACTGCTCAAAAAAATAAACGGAACACAAGCAGAAGACATCTGAGATCTGAATGAATGAAGTAGCCTTATTAAATACTTTGTTCTTTACATACAGTAGTTTATACACTGCTCAAACAACTAAAGGGAACACAAAACTACTGTATGTAACAAACAAAGTATTTAATAAGGCTATTTCATTCATTCAGATCTCAGATGTCTTCTGCTTGTGTTCCCTTTATTTTTTTTGAGCAGTATATTATTTCTATTTTTCCTCATTTGTTTGAAGTAGATTGCAGAATATTTCACAATGAAAAAGAGACCTACTGTATATACTCGAGTATAAGCTGAGTTTTTCAGCACATTTTTTATGCTGAAAAAAGCCCCCCTCGGCTTATACTCAAGTGAGGAAAAAATGCCTTTTTTCCCCTGCAACCGTTTTGGCTGCAGGAAGGCTTGCTAAAGGTAAAATGGGGCATGGGGAGGGTCCACTAATCCAATTAGTGCCATGTAAATTCTGGAATCCCCAAAGACCTTTCCCATTGTATTTATTAAACAAATTTATATAACTACCCAACTCATATACAGTACTTTTAAAGTTATTGTTGATACCATATTGTTTTGTTGATCCTCTTTTCCACTTACAGAGCTAGTTTACTGTTTTTCTTTTAAATCAAAGACATTTAACCTACTGATGCCTCAATTAATGTAATTTTATTGGTATCTATGTTTATTTTGAAATTTACCAGTAGCTGCTGCATTTTCCACCCTAGGCTTATACTCGAGTCAATAAGTTTTCCCAGATTTTTTGTGGTAAAATTAGGTGTCTCGGCTTATATTCAGGTCGGCTTATACTCGAGTATATAGGTATTTTAATTTAAAAGAGGAAATGGGGGAAAAAGCATCAGTAGTCAATGATGTTATGTTTGTCAAATTTTATTGAAGGTAAGTCATTTTAAACGATCCATTCAACACCTTCCCATATGGACAAATCAGTAGGTAAGTCCCCATTGCAATAACAAAGTCAAAAACAGAAGTAGGAAACTTCTGATAAGTCATAAGGATGGATGCCAGAAAAGTAAGCAACAGTTTTTCCATGAGATTTCGTTAAACGTTATAATGTTAATGTAAGAAACTAAAGAATTAAAAGAATTAAAATATAGTTATGTAGAGGACACAGAAAGCAAACTGTCTAGAAAGTTGAAGATATTTTAATCAAGAAACTCCAATGGAAAACTTATGAGTCTTGAAAGATCTAAAATAATTGAGCAATATACTACATTACCTTCCATGACTGCAGATCTTGAAGAAATGCTTTTTCTCCATGTACGATTTTTCTCTGTCTGAAATGCTGTGACCACATGGCCTGTGTAGCATGTGCTACTGCATAAACTGCATTATATACACCATAGCTATAACTACTCATAGTCATTTCAAAAAAAGCTCCAGGAAGTGTCTCCAGCTTTTCCTGCCCACTACAGTGGTCATTGGTTTTCTCAGTTGGAAGCAGTTTGGGAAACACACAATCAAATGCATATGTCCACACATTTTTGATAAAACCATCATCTCTTGATAAAGGGTTTACAGTCTGAAGAAACTGTCGGAAACCTGGAACCTCATTTGAATGAACAGTGAAGGACAGAGCACCATAAAATACTTGGATATCCCACTTCCTTTGATAGAAATATGATGCAAGATCACTCTGAGCCACCATGATCCACACTTTCCCTTTTGATTCCTTAGGCACTAATTCCATTTGTGGCAGATAAAGTAACATTCTCAAAATCACCATATTTCTTTCATAAATTATCACAACATTGGCGTTACTTCTCATCAAGAAAAGGTACATTTCCACTAGCCAATCCAGGTCATTAAGAATGGTACCTAGATAAAATGGCTTAAGTCTTTTCAAAAAAGCAACACAAATTCTGTGAAGAGAAAACATGGAGGAAATAGTATGCACAAACCTTTCCCCATCTTCATCTTTAAATAGTATTCCAATCCATGTCCACCGGAAGTGCAAAAAAAGTTGGACAATTGCCCTGTATTGGTGGGCTTCATTTGGGGCCATCTGATAGAAAGAATGTGCTTCAGAGTTATCATTCTTATGTAGAGGAGAACCATATGTGATCTGTTCAAAAAAAAAAGTTGAAAAATTAAGATAAGAATAAAAATTGCATACCTTCATTTGGATCATAGGCATTTACAGGCAGAGGCAGAGGTTAGAGAAAGAGAAAACTTTATTGGATCCTGGTCACTATGTTAAGTTCTAAATATATTATTTAATAAGTTTAAATTCTGTGAGGTACCTATAGTTCCTACGTGTGGAACTTTGTAGATACACAAAAGAAATGGAACTTTGTAGGGCCCAAAATAAATGCTACAGTGAAAGAAATTCCAGAATGAATAACTGAAATGAGTTCGTTCTGGATGTCACACTTAGAACTGGGGATGAATTTCTTTATATATTAGTTATTATAATAATTTGACATTATTCATTGTGCTTCATAACCAAAAAAAAAAAAATCATCTACGTTTACAAAACTCAGGTAATTAAATTCCTGTAAGTTTCCTTAAATTCCCACCTGCGGAACTTTGTAGATGCTCAAAATACGTGCCATCTTGAAAGAGATTCCAGAATAAAGTGCTCCGATGACTGAAATGAGTTTGTTCTGAATTTCACAATTAAAATTGGGGATAAATTTCTTCTGTCTGGAGAAAAGTTTCATTGTGACATATGATGTATATGTTCCAGCATAGTTATCATAGATTCTGAATCCTAGAGTGATGTTCAGTAAGATATGAGGGGTTTCATTGATCTCCTTCACAGCAAATATCAGAGCCAAGATATGTTGATAGTACTTGGTAAGAATGCTGCTATTAGAATTAAATATTCATTGAGGGAAGTTCTGCATCCAAGAAAGTCATTTTAACATTTATATGATTCATTTAAATTCTTAGAATTGAATACCTGCTTAGCCATATTATGTCATTTTATTGGAATCAAAACTATTTCAGAGTTTTATTTCATGCATTCTTTAAATGATGCACATAAGGAATATGTTGGATACCCTCAGAATAATTTTCCAGTGGGATTAGACTATTTCTTATACTATTCTTATAGGTAGTCCTTGATTTATGATGACAATTGAATCCAAAATGTATGTTGTTAACTAAGACATTTGTTAAGTGAGTTTTGTCTCAACCTTTCTTGCCACAGTTGTTAAGTTAATCACTGCAGTTGATAAGTTAGTATCAAGATTGTTAATTGAATCTGGCTTTCCCATTGATTTTGCTTGATAAACGGTTGCAAAAGGTGATCACCTGACCTTGCAACACAGCAATGGTCATAAGTATGAACCAGTTGCCAAGCATCTGAATTTTGATCACATGATCATGGGGCTGTAAGATCGTAAATGTGAAAAATGACCATAAGTCAATTTTTTTAGGGCCACTGTAACTTTGAAATGTCATTAAATGAACTGTTATAAATCAAGGACTACCTGTATAAGATTCTCAGTTAAATAAAAGCAAGGAGGTTTTCAGCATCTTAACTATATTTTGAAGGTAATGCTTCAAGTTATGCTTTAATAGGACCTCCCTCCTATTCTCATATGGCTTGGAAACAATTTATAAAAATCCTTTTGAGTCCATGACTAATTTGAAGTTATTTTCTGTTAAAGGGAAATACTCTGATCCTTTTAAAAATAGAAAGTATATTATACTTTTATCTTGTACTCCTATGATAAAAACATATATCACATCAAATAAAGTTTAGTACAGAACTACATTATTATTATAATAATATAAGAATGTTAATTCCATAAGTAAACTAAAAAATATACTTTTTTTAAAGTTACTAGCAAGCTAATGGTATCTGTACATTTTCCTTCTAAAATCTTTATCCCCAAGCATGGTTTGTTGCAATTAAATAAAAATAGCTATTATAATGTTTAACTTCCTTTAGTTATTTGCTAGAGACAACCAGGCTCAATATCAATTGCTTTAATCCCAACCACTTAATTCCAACTAAATCAGTACCTAATTACTACTTAAATCATTGACTGATTTACTAGACTGTTTTCTTTCTTTAGTTCATCCATCAAATATCATATGCAGTACAAAAAAATAATGTTTAGTTTATGTTCATAATTTCAATATGAATCATTTTGAATAATTGTGATAAATATAATCAGGTGCTGTATATGAGCACTCCCACAAATTGCATACAGATCGAAAAAGAAGGGGTGGGGGGGGAAAGAAAGAAGATTGCTCACAGAAAGTCATCATTAAATGAATAGTGAGGATTTTCACCAAAGGTAGGAGGAACTGTAGGAATGGTGATAAGAGATGTGATGCCGCCAATGATAAAATCACTGGCTTGAAAGTATTCATGCACAATAGCAAGTGGTTCATTGCTTATACATCTTATCATTTCAGTCATACATACTGTCCATGGTAATAACAGGATTAAAAGCAGCCATTGTGCCATTGTTATTTCACCTCCCAGTTATCTATAAATGATCTAGTTTTCATCTTATTCTGAAGTTTATCCACTATTGCTCAAATATGATTTAAACATTCACTACTTTCTTTCAGTGAGCCACTTTCCAATTAAGTTGTAAACACTTGTGCATTTTATCGGGTCTCATTTCTTAGATTTGCTAGTGTTTACCAAGCTTCCAGGAGAGTTTTAATGGGAGCAGAATTAATCACAGTCTTTTTAAATAATTACCAGTCAGATAATATATGTATTTTTAAATTCCAATTTCTTTCTGTGTTGCAAGGAACATTTTATCACTAAATAATACTTTTATCACAGCTAGTAATAAAACAAAGCACATGTGTATAAGAAAGGTCCCCAACTAATTGACAAATACTCATTATTCATTTTTTAAGGTTATGGAGTATAAAGGGGGAACAGAGTTAAATGTGTGTCTATGGTTTCACATTCATATAGTACATCTATGAATTCTATTTATATGTGCTTTTATTGATAATGGGGTTAAGCAAGGGTCTAGCTTGAGTCATTGTCCAGATACAAGAGGCATAAGCTTGACCTTTCCCAAAATCCATGAAGACTTATCTGGTGATTCCCAAAGGGAAGACAAGCAATCTGGTAAAATTCTTGTACCGTGAGACATACAATAAAGTTACTGACCTTGGATGTTAATGAGAGACTATTATTGTTCATGATGATAGATTATATTAGTCTTTCAAAAACATAGCTATCATTCTTATGCAGGGGAGAATCATATGTGATCTGTTGAAAAGAGAGTTGAAAGATTTGGAGAAGAATAACAATTACATATTTTCATTTAAATCATGGTCATCAATGGGTTTGAGGAAGAGACAAAAGACAAAACCTGCATCATAACACAAAATTCAGTTTCCACTTTTAATCTCTGGATATGAAGTGAACCATGTGTTAAAAGAATCTTACAAAATTATTATGCATAAATATCTACTAGATACATATATTCCCTCATTTATCTTGATAATTGTATTTTCATAATATGCTACATCAGTATGTTGGGAGATGTCAAGCTTTTCCATCTACGGTATAAGCTTTGTTAACTGTCAACTTGCAAAGCTTTCAAGTTGCCATGAGCCAGAGGGAGGGAGAACTGATAGAGCTGATTGATTTCCCAACTGAAGATACATTCCATACATGCGTCCGTACCGCAATCAGAAGGAGGGTGTTGAATTTCACAGCCAGCTAAAGTGGTTAATTGGAGAATGTGATTTATGACATGGCCAGGGAGGAGGGGAGAGACAGGGTCATAGGGGAATGTAAATCTACGTGGGATTTGTTCTAACTGCATCTGAATATTGCCAAAATGGGGCTCCTAATAAATGACTGTATTTCTTTTGAAGTTTGGCTCATGGTTCATGAATTAATTAGGGCATCTATCGGAAACTTCACAGGCAGTTAGAACTACTTTTAAAATCTATCAAGATTACCAGGTTTCCTGAATCCTGGACTCTCCAATCGCTCCCCGATGTCTGGGATGCTGGGAGGGAAAATCAGGCAATGATGGCCGAAGACGGGCTATCTGAAGAGAGCCTAATTGCAGCCAGAATGCAGCCTCCCTCAGACATCAAAGCTGAGATGCCTGCTCCAGCAGCAGAAGCAAGAAAAGTATTGGTGGGAGTTAATCCCTAAAGCAGCTGAGGTCGAGTTCCCTCACCCCAATGCCCGGAAAAAGGGGAAGCCCCTGAGCGAGCTGGGAAGAGTGTAGTGGAGGTGGGACTGGAAACAAGCTAGGCTCCCAAAGCCCCTGGGGAGTTATAGAGAGCAGCCGAGGGAGGAATTTGACCAAACCACCCTTCCCGATGCAGGCCAAAGGAGAGGGGAGGAGCAGTGGATCCCTTTGAAATGAGGAGAAGCAGACAGGAACACAGCCCCCCTTCTCCACCCATCAGAAGGAGGCTGCAACCAGTGTCTTTTCCACACAGCAGGCAGGCTGCCCAGGGCAGACAAACCCCTCTCTCCCTCCAAATTAGAGCTGAGGAAGAGGGCCAGCTACATCAAATGCAAGCATACAGAGGCTAACAGGGGGAGAGAGGAGCAGTGCTGAATGAACTGCCCCAGTTCAGAGGAAAGTTTGATGGGGACTCAGACCAGCTAGCTCTATTCCTTGACTCAGCTGTGATCCACCTAGAATGTTATGGACACCTCTACCCATCCCACAGAGCCATAGTGAATACCATTGCAGAGGGGCTAGAGTGGGAAGCAAGGGAATGGCTAGCAGCCCTCCACAAGAGGAGAGCCTCCCAACTGCAAGATGTAGATGACTTCCTACGACTGCTAGAGGCCAGATTCGAGGAGGCAGAGGAAGACCCATATGCAGAGGATGAGCTCAGCTATCTAAAGCAGAGGGGCTGTCCCATTAAAGAGCACATCTGTGAATTTAGCAGAGTCATTGGGAGCGGTTTGCCAAAGCGGTTGCTAGTGCACTTTTTTCAGAACAAGCCTGGACAATCAAATTGCCCAGGTAACCGCTTACTTGGACATCCCAAACCAGCTCTCTGAGTGGTTCCGAGTGGCAATAAAAGTCAATAGTGGATTGCGCGCCAACAACATGAGAGAGCAACCAGACACAAAAGAGAGGGGGCAACCTGACCTGAAACTAGCCCTCCCTTGAAGTCTGCTGAAGTGCTATAGATGTGGAGGGAAGGGCCACATGGTATCTGTGTGCACAACCCCAGCCTCAAGGCCTAGGCCAGAGCCACCACCCAGGGCACAGCTGGAATGAGGCCCCAAACGAGCCACCAACACATCCCGGAGGGCCCTCCAGGCTGAAGAGGTCCTTTCCAACCCAGCCAAAGGGGGGGGGACACCAGGCAATGATGACCAGTTGCCAGAGTCCTATGATAGTGAGGATGAGGGTGAAAATGACCCAATGGTGAGGGGACTAGTCCACCCTTTTGTTTTCCCAATATGCCTCACAGCCCCAAAAATGGGGATCCAGGGGGCCTTTCAAGCCCTGATAGACTCAGGCTGAACTAGATGCTTGATCAACCTAACCACAGTCCTGAAACTGGGGATCAGAGCAAAAAGACTGACCCACCCAATCTGGTTTGAACAGGTTGATGGATCCCTAATGGGGGGAGCCTATGCCACTCATCTGACCGAACCAGTGAGGCTAGAGCTAGTGGATCACTGGGAAGTAATTCAATTCGTAATAGCCCCCAAAATGACAGATCCAGTCATACTGGGACTCTCCTGGCTAGACAAGTGGGGACCGACCATCTGGTGGTAAGGAGGTACCCGCAGACTGAGAATAGCAAGGGGGCCCCAACCCCTCCCACACCAGCGAGCAGAAATACTGCCCATGCAGGGAACCCTCCAAAAGAGCACACCAGAACAACTGGCAGCCACATCCAACAAAACCCCAGAGACCAAACAGATCCCAAAGAAATATCAGGACCTTGCAGAAGTATTCAGTGAGGCCGAGTGCAACATCCTGCCTCCCCACTGCGAGGCAGATTGCACCATCAAAATCATCCCTGGGGCAAAACTACCCAAGCCCAAGCTGTATGACATGACACCTTGGGAAATGCAAGAAATGCGCAACTACATAGACAAAAACCTAGAAAGGGGATTCATCGAGCCAGCCAAACTATGAGTCGCGGCACCAGTCCTCTTCAAACAAAAAAAAGATGGGACTATGAGACTGTGTGTTGACTTTCTAGGTATCAATGCAGTGTGTACACAACCTATATCCTCTCCCCCTCATGAAGGACATGCTATCTCACCTGGCCAAAGGAAAAGTCTTCACCAAACTAGACCTCAGAGAAGCATACTACCAAGTATGCATCAGGGAGGGAGACGAGTGGAAAACAGCATTCAACTGCCCCCTAGGGAGCTTCCAATTCAAGGTGATGCCTTTCGGACTGCACAGAGCCACAGCGGTGTTCATGCAATTAATAAATGAGGTGCTGCATGAGCATCTCTACAAAGGGGTTCTCGTCTACCTAGATGACATCCTCATTTACACTGAGACCATGGACGACCATGTACCCCTTGTCCGCCAGGTACTGGAAAAACTTTTGGCAGCCAACCTGTATGTCAAGCTGTCAAAATGCAAGTTCCATTGCACACGGCTAGATTACCTGGGTTATCGAGTGTCAAATGAGGGAATAGAGATGGATCCAGCCAAAGTACAAGAAGTCCTAGGCTGGCAACCCCCTCGCACCCGTAGACAGCTACAAAACTTCCTAGGGTTTGCGAACTTCTACAGGCAATTCATCCCCTCCTTTGCAAAGATTGCCAAACCCATGATGGGCCTCCTAAAGACAGGGAGCCCAGGAACAAAACCCCATCTGGGACAACCGCTAAGTGGGACCTGACCTGCCAAGAGGCATTTGAAACACTAAAAGAAATGTTTGTGAAGGAACTGGTTTTGAAGCATCCTGACCCCGAACAACCCTTCATCATCCAAGCAGATGCCAGTGACGTGGCAGTTGGAGCAGTGCTACTCCAAAGAAATAGTCAAGGAAATCTACAACCCTGTGCCTACACCTCCTGCAAGCTCACAGGCACAGAGAGAGGATGGGCAGCATGGGAAAAGAAGGCATTCAGAGTGAGATGGGCACTGCTAACCTGGTGACACCTGCTGGAAGGGGGCCAGAAACCGTTCGAAGTCTGCAACTGATCACAAAAACTTGAAGGCTCTCAGGACCCCGCGAAAACTATCACCCAAACAAGTCTGTTGGGCTCAATACTTCAACCGTTTCAACTTTGTGCTAAAGCACATTCCAGAGGGGAGGAACTTTCTAGCTGATGCCCTCTCCCACATGCCCCAGTACAAATGTGAGTGGGAGCAGATAGTGGATGCCATTGTTCCCCTTACCCAAATAGTGGGCCAAGTAAGCCCACCAGACGACAATGCTACAACCGGCATGACCAACCAACAAGCAATATAACAGCAAAACTCAAAACTGAACTGCTGGCAGAACCCTGATTCTGAGACAATCAACACATTCTGACAAAAAGGGATGGCCTCACATGGAAGGGGACAAAGTTCTATGTCCCGGAATCCCTACGCACCCTGATCCTCCAGAGGAGCCATGACATTAAACCAGCAGGCCACTTCGGATTCCTAAAGACTTTACACTTAGCACGAAGGCAGTTCTGGTGGCATAGCATAAAGAAAGACGTGGACAGTTATGTGAAAAGTTGCACTATCTGTGCCATGATGAAGTGACCAGGAAACCCCCCCGGACTGCTACAATCAGTAGCAGAACCTACAAGACATGGGAGGACTTTGCAATGGACTTTATAGTGGAGTTGCTGAAAAGTGGGGGAAACACGGTGATCTGGACTGTAATAGATTTATTTTCCAAACAGGCATACTTCATACTCTGCAGCGGACTACCCTCAGCCCACCAGTTGGCCAAACTGTTCCTGAAACACATCTACTGCCTCCATGGAGTACCAAGAAGAATTATCTCTGACAGAGGGGTCCAGTTCACGGCTACATTCTGGAGGGAGTTCCTATGGTCCATTGGGTCATCCCAGGGCCTTAGCTCAGTCTTTCAGCCGAGCACCAACGGGGGGGGGGGGCAGAGAGACTGAATGCCATGGTAGAGCAGAACCTGAGGTGCTATGTGAACTATCAGCAGTCCAATTGGGTGGACCTCCTGTCTTTCGCTGAGGTTGCATATAATAAGGCTGTTCACAGTAGCACGGAGCTAACCCCATTTAAGGTAGTTAGAGGCATGGACTTTGTCCCAATGCCTGAGTACCCAAGGGAGCCTCCCTCCTCAGTCAGCTTGACCGATTGGATGGCGACACTGAAAGCAACCTGGGAGAATGTCAAGAAAGCGCTAGCTAAAGCAGGACAAACCTATAAGAAACAGGCAGACAAACACCGAGCTCCCCAAAGGCCATTTCAATTGGGGGACAAAGTTTACCTCTCCACAAAATATTTGAGGTTAAAAATTCCTAGCAAGAAATTGGGACCAAACTTTATGGGATCATTCTCCATAGTAAAGATAATCAACCCGGTCACAGTGCAATTGAAGTTGCTAGGGAAAATACACCCGGTATTCCATAGTAGCCTCTTAAAACCTGTGGTTGGATCGACCCTGAGGCCACTGCCCCATGAGCCCCCAGACCCCGTGGTCATAGGGGACCAGACCCATTATGAGGTGCAGCAAATCCTCAATTCGAGGTGGCACAGGAGACAACTCCAATATTTAATCAAGTGGATGGGTTACCCCTTATCAGAGGCATTTTGGGTAAAGAGTCGAAACATCCAGGCCTTATAGCCAAATTTCCTGCAGAAAATCCAAACAAGCCAGGTGGAGGGGGGGGGTCATGTCCCTAAACTCTACATCTGTACTGAAATTGTTTTGCTTTGTGCTTTGCCCTCGGGAAGTGAGGGGAGTCGAATGTCAACTTGCAAAGCTTTCAAGTTGCCATGAGCAGGAGGGAGGGAGAACTGAGAGCTGATTGATTTCCCTAACTGAAGATACATTCCATACATGCTTCCATGCCACAATCAGAAGTAGGGTGTTGGATTTCACAGCCAGCCAAAGTGTTAATTGGAGAATGTGATTTATGACGTGGCCAGGGAGGAGGGGAGAGACAGGGTCATAGGGGAACGTAAATCTATGTGGCATTAGTTCTAACTGCATCCGAATATTGCCAAAATGGTGCTCCTAATAAATGACTGTATTTCTTTTGAAATTTGGCTCATGGCTCATGAATTAATTAGGGCATCTTTTGGAAACTTCACATTAACAATGTTCCACCTTGCTTGATGGAGGACATATTTATTTGTCTTTTCCTTTGTCCTAAATATTTATAGATTGCATCCCTTCATTATAGTCCATTAACTATAATACAGTTATACCCAAATGAGAAGGAAGGGAATACTCAAATCAAAAGCAGGGATCACACATACAATACATTTTTCTATTATTTATCCAGAACAAGAAATATGCAAAGAAGGTCTAACAAAAATTGACTGGTACAATGAGTTTCAGTGGCTAAAGCTGTTCCAGTCCAAAACTACACCACTATACTTACTATGTCTCATTGAGCCTACCTGCTGGAGTTTAAATTGTTTGCAGAGACTTTGATACCTACAAGAGAGCTGTGCATTCTGTGAAATGATCCAATATGTCCACTTTGTTCATATGCTCGTAAAACTGTTAATCATTCTCCAATCACATGAGATTTCCTGCTCTTTCTCCCCACATAAGCAACACTTAATACAGAACTTAAAATTAATCAGTTTTTTTAAAAAAAATTATTTTAATCTAAAGACATAGCTTCTTATCCATCAGTCCATAGATGTCAGGCTCAGAAGGCCCCCTCTCTACTGTTTTTTAGAGTAGTCATGAAGACCTGGTCTTCATTTAGGGAGATAGATTGAGACTAGCACTGATGACATTATCTAGTTTGGGTAATAAAATGACTGCAAGAAAACAACCAAGCACAGAGAATGCCAAGGACATCTCATTTCAGCTCCAAGCTTACAAATATTCCCTTTTATTGAGAATGAAACCCTTTGCTTCATTCTATTTAATTTATTACACTTTCCATCTTTATCTTTACCTTTTATGTTGTACTGAATTTACTGCAATTTTTTAATTTGACTACTGAGATCTGCCTAGAGTAGTTAAGAGTTGGGCAGCATAGAAATTTAATACATACCTAAAACAATTACAAACACACACACACACACGATATAGAGAACAACACACACACACACACACACACACACACCTTCTCAAGAAGAACCTAGCATAGAAATTAGTTCGTGCAGTTAATAATTACATAATTAAGTTGGTCACTGACAATTTAAAAACAAGCATAGTTCCATAGGTTAACTCAGAAAAAAAAACACCTATAAACACTTCTTAACTTAGTGCTTTCAGTTCACCATCTCTTATGTTGAATGAATTGTAATTTTGCCTAGGAATGTAACCCAGCTATATAATTTTGTGTCAATCTCTCTCAATCTTAAGAAAACAATACAGCATATGAAAATGTTGTCTACAGAGCTATTTGGGGATTATCACATTCTAACACTTTGTATACTTCACATTCTCTTTAACCTGATCGAAATGACTTTTTAGCACTTTGTTAAATTACAAAATACTTTATACTTATTATTGCAATGAGCTGACATTATTTTATGTGTTCAATTAAAAAAAAATAGAATCCATCAAAGTCTACAGAACTCAGATACTAAATTCCTGTAAGTTCCCTTAACCCCCACCTGTGGAACTTTGTAGATGCTCAAAATACGTGCCATCGTGAAAGAGATTCCAGAATAAAGTACTCCAATGACTGAAATGAGTTTGTTCTGGATTTCACACTTATCATTGGGGATGAATTTCTTCTGTCTGGAGAAAAGTTTCATTGTGGCATATGATGTATATCTTCCAGCATAGATATCATACATTCTGCATCCTAGAGTGATGTTTGGTAAGATATGTGGGGTTTCATTGATCTCCTTCACAGCAAATACTAAAGCCAAAATATGTTGATAGTACTTGGTAAGAACACTGCAATCATGATTAGATATCATATCGAGGGAAATTCTTAGACACCTCTTTTAAATTTATGCTTCATTGAAGCTCTCTATAATATAACCTGCATTTGCCATGGAATCAAAACTATTTCAGATTTTTATTTCATGCATTTTCAATGGTTTATGTGTGGATTACTTTGCATGGAACAAAAATAAATTTTCTGTAGAACTATTATTACATTTCTTTAGAATTATTTTCTTCTTAGTTGATTGCATCTATTTTGTGAACTAAAAATAGGGCACTTATGGCACTATAAAATAATTTTTATTTGGCTAAGGCTTTGAGTAATACTTTAATGGGATGCACAGTCACAGTATGCTATTCTCATTTGTCTTTGACATAACTAATGAAGAATCCTTCTTATCATGTGATTAGTTTAAAGTAATTTTCTAATAAGGAAGTAAATTCTCTTTAGTCTCAAATATAGTCTAGGCAACTATTTTTGTAGTTAGTACGTCAAGAATCAAATAGAGTGAAAGATGCACACTGTAATTTTTATGTTATTGGCATACATTTAAATATGAATTATTTTGAATAATAATGTGAAATAAGTATAACAAGGTACCTATGCACCAACACACAGAGACACACTTGCATACAGATAGAAAAAGAAGGAGGGAAGAGAAAGAAGGTTTTTCACAGAAATTCATCATTAAATGAATGGTGGGGAACTTCACCGAAAGTAGGAGGGATTGTAAGGATGTTGATAAGAGATGTGATACCAGCAATGATAAAGCCACCAGCTTGAAAATAATTGTGTAGAATGGGAATTAGATCATCTGCCATTTCAATCATACATACTGTTGGTGGAAAGAACAAAATTGAAAGCAAGTTGTGTCATCATTATTTTATTTTTTTTATTTTTGTCAGATTTATATACCACCCTTCTCCCACAGGACTCGGGGCAGCTCACAACAATAAAACAACCCGACAATAAATAAGAATTAAGTAATATTAAAACCAATTTAAAATCCCCAATCCCCAAGTTAAAATCCACAGCAGATCAGGGAAGTTGGTGAAAAAGCCATGTCTTTAGGTCGGTGCGGAAGGTGCGGAGGTCGGGGGCTGTCCAGAGCTCGGTGGGTAACCCATTCCAGAGGGTCGGTGCGACCATAGAGAACGCCCTCATCCTGGGGACCGCCAGCCGACACTGTCTAGCCAAGGGGATGAGGGCAGCCCTATGTGAGTGCACTGGGCGGTGGGAGGTCGGTAGGAGGTGACCTTGCAAATATCCCGGGCCCCTACCATGAAGGACTTTATAGATGAGTACCAGCACCTTGAAACGAATCCGAACAATCACTGGCAACCAGTGTAGCTCACGCAATAGTGGTGTACGTGGGAGTAGCAGAACGCACCCGTAACTACTTGCGCGGCCACATTCTGGACCAATTGGAGCCTCCAGGTACACCTCAAGGGCAGCCCCATGTAGAGGGCATTGCAGTAATCCAACCGAGAGATGATGAGAGCATGAGTGACCATACGAAGGGCGTCCCTGTCTAGAAAGGGTTGTTACTGGCACACCAGGCAAACATGTGCAAATGCCCCCCTTGTCACGGCCGTTAAATGGCCCACTAAAGACATGTCAACTCTCAATTATCTTATTCTGAAATTTGTCCACTATTTAAACAGTCACTGATTTCTTTGAATGCTCCCATTCTCCACTGAGGCTGTAAATTATTTGCATTCTCTTCAGATTTGCTAATGTTTACTAAGTCTGCAAAAATAGAATTAACCGCACCATTTTCAATGGTGAACTTGTTGGAGACAAGTTCTCTATTTAAATGTTCTTTATTACTACTAAATAATACTAATTTTCCACCCAATAATGGATGGGCATTATGAAGAACTCTAATACAAAAACAAACATTAAACAAATTAAGAAAATATTATGGGATAGAAAGAGGGAATCAGATGTACATACATATTGATAAACATTAAAGAGATACTTTGCATGTAAAGCCCTATCTAAGGGACACTGGCAGTTAAGAAAAATGAAACATGAATAAATAAAATAAATATATGTAGTACTGTAAAACTAGTCTCCAAGATTGGCTGAGTGTATCATCACAATAACTTTTTAGTAAGCATTTAGAGAGGTAACCAATTATTGCCATTGGTCTTTTTAACTCTTTAGTCTTTAAGTTATTATCATCCTTCATACATACGTTATTATATTCTCTAATACCGCATTCTACCATCTTTAAACACAACATTAATACTGAACACTGTTTATTTTTGGATTTTACTGATAAAATAGGACAGTTGTAATCCTTTTTAAAAACTTGTTTTTATCAGTCAATAGAAGCATGGTGGCTTGTGCGGTTAGGACACCGACTTGACAAACCTATTTTTGAGGTCCAAGTGCTGCCATGGGGCGGGATGTGCTCCTCTCCTTCCCTCCAGCTCTTTCCATGGACATGAAAGAAATCCCCAACTGGGCAACAGTCAGGCAATGGTGATGTCGCTGGCTAATTCTTTCAATCCAGAAATGCCTCAGTGCTTCCAATGTGAGTGTAATGCAATCAGTCAGTGACAGAACTAAAGAGACTTCCTCTTGTTGAAACTAGAATTGAACTTTGTAAGGTCAAACATTATCTGAAGCACAATTTAGTAATATCAATTGATATTGCTCTATTTTTTTCTAGTTAAACAAGTATCTCTAATATACTTTCAAATATTTACTTATTTAGAACAACAGTAATATAGTAAGTACCTCAACCTATTCATTCAGGAAAAATAAGAACCATCTTACATATAAGGAATAATCAATATAAGTAGCAATAATTATGGTCAGCCTTCCTCCTAGAAAGTCATCAAGGTCAGCAAGAGCCCATTTGAATGGGAGGTCTTGAAAGAGATATTAAAATCCAGAAGCCAAAGGGCCAAGGGAAATATCCCAAGTCTCCAAGGGAAACATTACATATCATGGGATGTTTATATACAAGCCATACTTTGCAGCTCATTTCCTCTTAGGGAAGGGGTGGGACATTATACTCTGCATCTATTGAATATCTCACTACTGTATAGAGGCAGTATCAAAGCAAGACCTCAGCTGATTGTTGTGGCATGGGCTCCAAAATTTTAAGATGACACACTTAGCCTGTTGCAGATTAAGCCAAGAAATATAAAATATACATTATATTGTAATAGGCCCTGATTAATTATCTACTAGCCATGTCAAATAATTGTGCTATTAATACCACCTCTTCAACCTCCTGACTCCATCCTATATTGTTTCTTTTCCATAAATTAGTAGCTTTCCCATTTTAATACTTTCAGAATACCTGTGAAGATCTGATGGAGAGGAATCAGAGTTAGAAGCAAAATGGAACATCATACCAAGTGATACCCAGTCCAAGGGAAAACACTCTTTCCAGCAGAGAGGGCTCAAAAATTTAGTGATTTCTTTTTTAACAGAAGTACTTTGATTTTGACTTGGTAATTATGAGAGATTAGGGTAACTTTGTCAGAATTGGTTTCCGATGCTTACATGAAAAAAAAAAATGGACAGATGCTGGCCACCACATTCTTGACCTGCTGCAATTTACATGACAATACTATTATGAGATTATGAAGATTGACACTTTCTAAAGGAATGGAAACAACAGTTGGAAGGCAGATTCTGCCTTGTGCAATCTCCTTGGATCAAAGGAAAATTGTGAGATAACCCATATATGGGAGCTCCTTATTAGTAACTTCAATTACGTAACTTACCTGGCAAGTATCCACTACCTGAATAAGAATGCCAGGAAAGATTTCTCCAAGAAGCAACTTGTTTATAAATCAGTGATCACTGTGGTGATCTAAATGCTCATGGAACTAAAAGATCCCAAATTGCATATTTGGGAAAGATTGGCCCTGAAAATGATGGAAATGAGACACAGGTCAAGGGATTATAGAATTTACAATAATAGAGTTGGAAGTGATCTCAGAGATCTTCTAATCCAACCCCCTGCTCTAGCAGGAGACCCTATATCATTTCAGACAAATAGTTGTCCAGTCTCTTTTTGAAAGCCATCAGTGATGAAGCGTCTGCAACTTCTGATGGCAAGCTATTCCATTGATTGATTGTTGTCACTGTTAGGAGCTTTTCCTTAGTTCTAGGTTGCTATTATCCTTGGTTAGTTTCCAATCATTGTTTCTTGTCTTGCCTTTTGGTGCTTTGAAAAATAGTTTGACCCCCCCTCATCTTGTAGGAGTTCTTCAAATATTGGAACAGTGCTATAAAGCCACCTCTAGCCTTTCTTTGCTTTAGACTAGATATACCCAATTCCTGTAACTGTTCTTGATATGTTTTAGCTTCCAGCACCTTAGTCATTCTTGTTGCTCTTCTCTGCACTCTTTCCAGAGACTCAGCATCTTTTTATATCATGTTGATCAGAATTGGATGCAGTATTCCACTTGGAAGACGCATCCAGTCATTTGCATCCACATGGAACCCAGAGCAACTGTCTCTGATAATTACCCCAAGTAGTTTCATATAAATCATCAGGGATGGCCCTGATGAAATCCACTAAATCTACTGTCTCAAACCTGACAATCTAATACTTGCATCACCATGAATATCCCACACTCTCAAGTCCCACCTCCCTAAGGCTGGGAGAAGCAACTAGATTTAATAAACAAATGACAAGGAGCTTAATAGGACCTCTTCCAATGTATAAACAGTGGTGGGATTCAATTTTTTTTATTACTGGTTCTGTCAGCATGGCTTGATGGGTGTGGCATGGCTTGGTGGGCATGGCTTGTGGGTGTGGTAGGGAAAGGATTCTGTAAAATGTCCAGTCCATTACCTCCTCACTCCAGGGAAAGGTTACTGCAAAATTCCCATTTCCTCACAATCAGCTGGGACTCAGGAGGCAGAGATTAGATGGGGGTGGGGCCAGTCAGAGGTGGTATTTACCGGTTCTCCGAACTCCTCAAAATTTCTACTACCGGTTCTCCAGAACTGGTCAAAATCTGCTGGATATCACTTCTGTGTACAAAGTTTATTGAAGGCGTCAGATGCATATAGTGGCTAGATTGATTTATTTTTATTTAGTCATTTAAATAATGTTTATGGTTACTCATTTAAACAATAGTATACAAGAATAGCAAGTTGCAATGTAGGACTTTAAGTACTGTGAAGCTCAACTGAAAATCTTCATTACAGCATCAGACTACAATGGAATCATATGGGGAAAAAAGAGAGGTGTCAAAGGAGAAAATGGGCCTAGAAAACATGGAGGCTTCAATGTATGAAAGTATCTGCACAAGTAATGACCATATTGTGTTGACCACAATGGATTATTGAAACATTCTTAGTATGCATATTCTAATGTAGAAAACTTCCAACAACCTTCTATTCAATATATACATGACAAAAGATTCCACAACATATAAATATAAATTATTAAAATGGAAATTTAAAATAAAAGATACTAAGGTAAGAAATAATAGAAATAAATACTTTTGTTTGCATTAAGAGCATGTAATTCCTCTTAACTAGTTGCTCCCGGGTGTTTAGGTCTGGCTTAATAATTATTACATAACATATAGGGAACTATATACATCCTAGTAAACCAGTACTGGAAGCCAAAATAGAGGACCACTATAAATTTGAGAAAAGAAAGGTTTCATTTATTAAGAGTTTCTCTTAATAAGTTGTTCCCTGTTGTTTAGCTCTGGCTTAAAAATAATTATGTAACATTTGGGGAAATATATGCAGCCCAGCAATCCAGCACTGGAAGCCAAAATAGAGAAAACCTCCACAGCCACCATGTATTTGCCTTTGGTGCTCAGGTAGGAAGGAACAAAAGAGAGCCATACACTGCAGAAGATCAGCATGCTAAATGTGAGACATTTGGCTTCATTGAAACTACTGGGAAGTTTCCTTGAGAAAAAAGCTACTGTGAAACTAGCAGCCGCCAGAAAGCCCATATAGCCAAGAACACAATAGAACATGGTAGCTGAACCTTCATTGCACTGCATTATCGTTTCCTCAATTTCTGAATGGTTATCAGCATCAGGGAAAGGAGGATATGCGAAGAGCCACACCATACAGATGCCTGCTTGAATCAGGGAACAAGTAACAACAATGGAGGTGGTCAGGCCTCTTCCCACCCATTTCCTCATTCTGGATCCTGGCTTGGTGGCCATGAAAGCCAGAACCACTGTGATAGTTTTTGCCAACACAGAAGACACAGCCACTGAGAAGATGATGCCAAAGCTAATTTGTCGGAGGAGACATATTATATGACTTGGGGCAACAAGGAACTGCAGTGAGCAAAGGAAGCAGAGGAGGAGGGAGATGAGCAGAATGTAGGTGAGGTTTCGGTTGTTGGCCTTGACAATGGGAGTATGGTGATACCTCAAAAATGCTGACAGCACCAATATTGTGCAAAAAGAAAAAAAGAGAGCCAGAATAACTAGACTTCTTCCCATCGGTTCTTCATAGGATAAGAAAGATATTCTCTTTGGAATACATGAATCTTGGTACTTGCTTGGATATTGGTCTTCTGAACATTCAGAACAGTCATCCATATCTGTAAGAGTTTTTTTAAAAAAAGTTGTATTCCTGTATTATAATTCCATTATACTTTTGATTCTATATGAAGTGTTTCTTCTTCATCCATGACTTCATCCATGGCACCAATATTTTCAGCTTGTTTTTGTATTCTCTTATTGCTATCTTTCAACTTTTGGTATACTGGTTAGTAAATGAAAATTAAGAGGCTAGTAATGGGCCAATTAATTATTTGGGATAAAATTTAATTAACGGCATAGTTTTAATCCCCAAACTCTTGTAATATGACTTGATGATTAGGTGATCAAAGATCAGTATCTACCGTATCTCTATTTATATTGTTTCTATTCAAATTCTTTAATAACATTTGAATAGAAACAATATAGATAGAGATAAATCTCTAAACTGTGTCTTCCATGAATGAAAAAGAATTTGATTGGACAGATTGACCAAATACTGAATATTAATCCCCAAGCCTACATGGAAATAAAAATATTATTGATGTTGGGGAGGCAGGGTTCAGAAATAGCTGATCAATTGTAGATAATATTCCTGTATTACATCTTTTCAGGCAGATATGTGTGGGAAAAAAATCTTGACTTTCCTAGATTTTATTTTTGCTTTTGATTCATAATTTTTGGAGGAGAAAAACTCTCAGATACATGTGTTGAGAGCAGTGGTGGGTTTCAAAATTTTTTACTACCGGTTCTGTGGGTGTGGCTTGGTGGGCTTGGCATGGCTTGGTGGGTGTGACTTGGTGGGCATGGCAGGGGACGGATACTGTAAAATCTCCATTCCCCCCCCAATCCAGGGGAAGGTTACTGCAAAATCCCCATTTCCTCCCGATCAGCTGGGACTCGGGAGGAAGAGAATAGATGGGGGTGGGGCCAGTCAGAATTTTTACTACTGGTTCTCCAAACTACTCATAATTTCTGCTACCAGTTCTCCAGAACTGGTCAGAACCTGCTGAAACCCACCTCTGGTGCAAGTGCATCTTATCATTAGCAGTTCTACATGGAGCTCCCTTTGAAAAGTGTCCAAAAACTCCAATTGGTTCAAAATGCACAGTCTATATCGTTTTGGGCAGGCCCAGTTGTGCATATGTGTCTCCAAATTGGCAGTCAATTTATTTCTATGTACAATTTAAGGTACTTGTTACTTTTAAAGCCTTACATGGCTTTATGTAGATCAGGTTATCTAGGGACTGTCTTTCTCTAGTTACATCCATCTAACTCACCAGAGCATATCTCCTCTTCTAAGGTGGTACATCTAGGGGGATCCAAAATAAAGGCCTTATTCATGGTGGCTTACTCACTTTGGAACATCATTCCCTAGGTCCTACTTTGACACTCTTTCACAAGGTCCTAAAGAACAGGTTTTGTAAATAGGTCTGGGAAACCTAGAATGTGATGGAGTTCATCAAGTTGTTTGATTGATTGCTGTCACCAAGAGGTGATGGGATTATTGTTTTTATTATTGTATATTGAGTTTTTATTTTTTGTAAACCATCTAGAGTCACTGACATTGAGTGGGTGGCCTTATACATTTTCTAAATAAATAAAATAAATAGGTAAATATTTTTTTTCCCTGAAGGAAAGATCAGAGATTGGTTTGTCATTAAACTACTGAAAAGAAAAGTTTCTCAAGCATTTCCAGTCCTTTAAAGCAAATGTTGTAAAAGGTAAGTTGATGTGCTCTGTTTTATCAGTTGACATAGTGAGAAAGCTGAGATACTCAAATTAGGTGATACAATCCAAAAAAATTAAACTTCCCTTAATAACACTTTCTCCTTTCTTTTTAAGAGAAAGTTGAGGGGCAAATTCTGCTAATGAATACAGGTAGTCCTTGTTTATTTAGTGACCATTAAAAGTTACAATGGACCTGAAAAAGTGTCATATGACCATTTTTCATGCTCACGACTGTAGCAGCATCCTCATGGACACATGATTAAAATTTGGATGCTTGGCAACTGGTTCATATTTATGACTTGCAATTTTCCAGGGTCATGTGATCCCCTTTTGCGACCATC
>WNWU01013574.1:6368005-6382375 GCA_012654045.1 Ptyas mucosa
TTTGGCCAAAGCGGTTGTAGAAAAAATGCTTTTAAAAGTAAAAAAAACCAAAACAGCCTCTGATAATCATGCGGCTCAGCTCGGCATGGGGGGGGGGGCAGATATTTTTGCTACCTGTTCTCTGAACCACCTTCTGCCATCGCTACTGGATCAGGTGATCCAATCTGAACCGGGAGCATTTATATTTATAGGTAACCACCAGAACCTTGAAATGCACCTGGGAACACATTGGAAACCAGTGTAGCTGACTCTGAGGAGTGAAGAATAGTGTTATGTGTGCCATATATCTGGCACCAATTACTACTTGTGCAGCTGCACCAGTTGAAGTTTCCAAATGGTTTTCAAGGACAGCTCCTCTTAGAATGTGTTACAATAGTATAATCTAGAGCAGTGATGGCTAACCTTTTTGCCAAAACTGGGGGGAGCAGAGGGGGGACATACACCCTCCCCGGGCTTCAGAGTCTTTTTACGAGCCTGGGGAGGTTGATAATGGCCTTCCCACCCTCCCAGAGGCCCCCCAGAAATAGCCCATTTCCTGACTTCCAATGGGACCGGAAGGCCCGCCTTTCGCCCTCCCCAGGCTACACGTGCCATAGGTTCATCATCACAGATCTAAAGGATACAAGGGCATGAGCTACTGTGATCAGGGTCTCCCAGTCCAGTTATGGATGCAACTGGAGCAACACCTGAAGGAGTGTAAAGGCCTTCGTGACCACTGCTGCCTCCTGTTCCCTTGTTGACATTGCTTACAATTTTATCCAGATTTATGCAACTGCAAAAACACAAAAAGAGTATGTTTCTGTTTTATTTATACAGGTGACCCTTGACTTGTAATCACAATTGCTAAGTAAGGTGGTTGTTAAGTGCATGATACCCAACTTTACAACCTTTGTAACAACTGCAATTGTTAAGTGAATTAAACAGTCATTAAGTATATCCAACATTGAGTGCTTATCAGAATCTATCTGGGAAAGTCACAAATGATGTTCACATGACCCTAGGATGCTGCAATCATCATAACTATATCTCAGTTTGCAAGCATCCAAATTTTGATGACATTATTGTGGGAAATGTTTCAATGGTCATACAGTGTACAATTTATGACCTGTCATAAATTACATTTTTCAGTGCCATTGTAACTTTGAATAGTCGCTAAATGAATAGCTGTAAATTGAGGACAAACTTGTATTGAATAACATCCAGATGTTATCTGCATTCAGGACCTACTTGGTTGAAAGTTCTGTGCCAGGTGATGGCTTCATCATGAATGATGAGCTTTTTGCCCTCAGATGTCCAGGGGTTCAGTTTCCCAACTTTCACTCGATGGAAGGACTGATTGGGGAATGCGATCCAGTTTATCACATCAAATCCAACTATCAATTCCCTTTGCTGATCAAACAAAATCTCATCTCCAGCACTGTTATTAAATGAAATGCTTTTTAGAAACTGGTGGAGCTGAATATCAAATAATACACAAAAAATGATCAGAATGTCATTAATGAGTAAAATTTTCTGATATACGTAACAGCATCTCATTAAGAAACTTCTAGTATTCTGATATGGTTACATTTTTCCCTGAATACATTGCAAGTTTCTAAACTTTTCCTGTCTTCTAATGAAAACCTAATTAGAATTGAGAATCTGGAATAATTTCTGAAAGCATGGATAGCTTGGCTTGAAAGGGTTCTCCATCTTCTAAGAAGTATCACAGAAGATTAGAAGAAGCTTAAGGAAACTTGATGGGTATCAAGAATTAAGAATTAACTTCTTAATTTTCATGAGTTCTACTTCCAATTAGAAGATTCTAACCTTTCAGAATATGAATGAGATATCATCATGGAATTCTGAGATATTCATAGATAGAGGGAATGGGTTAAGGTTTTAGCTTGGGTATTACTAATTTATTTATTTTTGGGCAGACTTTTGAATGCATCAAAAGATCTTTTGGAGATCTTTTAAAAATGAAATATCATATAACAATCCACATGTATTATGGAAAAATGTCATTTTGAATTTATTTTCAAATATTCTTTCTCCTAATGTCGATTCTTTTCACCAATTTTTTAATTTTGATTTTATAATTCTACATATTTTCCTTTTTCTTACAGGTGTTTTAATTGTATTTCATTAAAGTGCTAAAAATAATTTCGGACATTGCTTGAGGTTCAAAGATTGGAAAAAGTTCAATTTCTCATTCCTGAAATGTGCAGAAATTATTGGTAAACTTGTATGTCTATGAAATTGTACAGGAAGTTAGTAGTAGAATAAATCTAATACCAATTTATTGACTAAATGAAGCAATCTATATGCATGCCTAAGAGATCTGTAAGGGGTGTGCATAAGAGCACCAGCATGCCTACCGTCCCTGTCCTAATGTTTCCTTTAATTAAATCCCTTTAATTGTATTCATTTTATGTATTCAATTCATGCTTATACTTATATATATTAGCTAATATTATCTAATACTCTAGTACTCAAGAAAATAATATATGTATATAAAGACACTGAATAGATTAAAGGATGAGAGTTTAATTCTATACCTGCCATGAATGTTGAATCTGAAGATTTAGTTTTCCTCTGCACAGGTTTCTTTCCTGTTTTTGTTCAATCTGCAGGGCATGTAAAGTATGAGCTACAACATACACTGCATTGTATATATTGTAACTGTGTCCTGTCATGCTCATTTCAAAAAAAGCACCCGGAACGTCCTCTAATTTTTCCCTCAGACTACAAATGTCACCATCATTGTCATTCTCCAAGGGACTGGGAAAGGAACAGTCAAATGCATTTACCCACACATCCTTGATAAAGCCATCTTCTTTTGATGAGAAATGGTCCCTTCCCTGAACAAAGTGCTGAAATCCAGGAATTTCATTGGAATGAACTGAAATGGATAGGGAACCATGGATGTCTTGAATATCCCAGCTCCTTTGGTAAAACACTGAAGCAAGATCCATCTGGGAGGCCATGATCCACACTTTACCTTTAGGCTCTAAGGACACTAGTTCCATTTTAGGAAGGTTTAGTAGCAACCTCAAATGCAGAAGTGTTCTTTCATAGACAATCACTGCTTTGGCTTTGCTGTTCATTGAAAGATAATATGTTTCTGCTAGCCACTCTAGATCATCAGAAAAGCTGCTGATGTAAATCGGTCTTATCTTTTTTAGGAATGCAATACAAATGCCATAAAGAGGAAACATTGAAAATGCCATTCGCACAAATCTTCCATCATCATCTTCTTTTACAAGAATCCCAACCCAGGTCCATCCAAAGTGCAAAAGCAGATGACACAAACCTTTGTATTCATAACTTTCATCAGGGACCATTTGATAGAAGGAAAAAGATTCACTTTGATCTGGCATCTCTGGATGTGACCCATATATTATCTACAGAAATTAAAAAATAATAATTATAAATTTAGAGAATGGAAGAAAGGTAATGTTTTTTACATGGAAATAATAATTAAAACTTCCTAAAATTTAAATTAAAATATTTATTTTATTTTATTTTTAAAATTTTTTATTGTAAACACATTAAAACAAAACACAAACATACAACATTTATATCCATAAACTCTTTTTACAGCTTTTCCATAGTGATCCTTTCTTACTATTTACTATTTATACATATTTTAACTTTATCTTATTCCACATTGCTATCTACGTTCTCTATTTCATCCACATTTTGCTTGATCTTTACATTCCTGTCATTTATATTATAATTTACTAATTTCCCCCCTTGATTTAGACATTTCTTTCTCTCTCCTTTATTCCTCTTTCTCATTTTTCCTGCCCTCCAACCACTCATACCATCTATGCCAAATTTTATAGTATTCTGTGTCCTCTTTCTCCTTGAGAAATTAAAATATTTAAAGGTTGTCATTGTATACAAAAATTAAAATTGCATTTGTGTTATATCCAATAAACATTTTAGACTGCTTTTTTATAATAAAAAATTATCAGAAGGCTACCTTTTTAAAGGCTAATCCTTTAACTCGAAACAAAAAAATGAGAGAACTATCATCAGGTGTTATTGTTTAAGAAATAAGGTTCCTTTTTTCTTAGCTTCTCTCTAAGAAAAAAATATTTTATTATATCTGTGACAAGTATATGTGATTTATGAACTTTTTAAATTGATCTTGTATACTGTGAATATTTCCACTTTTTTTAAAAAAAATATCCTTAATTCATTGTAAGATTGTACCACTGGACCATATAATTTCATTTTTTAAATCTTTTATTAACTTATATGCTTTATTCGCTTTATGAAGGATAAATATATAATGTTTCCAAGTTACAGAAATGTAAAAAGAAATGTAAAAAGATCAGGACCCTGAGTGGCGTAGCAGGCTAATGCCTCCTATTAAGGCAGCATTTAACATCCAGCTGCCTGCAATTACTGTGAGTTCTAATCTCACCTGGCTCAAGGTTGACTCAGCCGTCCATCCTTTCTAAGGTGGGTAAAATGAGGACCCGGTTTGCGGGGGCAATAAGCTGACTTTGTATAAATATACAAAAGTATTAAGGCTATTGCTTAACACATTGTAAGCCGCCCTGAGTCTCTGGAGAAGGGCGGCATATAAATATAAATAAAAATTAAAAAAAATGACATAATATAATCTTGTGACTCATCACACCTCCTACCTGTGGAACTTTGTAGATTTTCAAGATATCTCCCATGAAAAGGGAAGTTTCAGAATAAAGAGCTCCAATGACTGCGACCAGATTGTTCTGGAAGCCACATTTATAATTCGGGATCAGTCTCTTCAATGGTGAAAAAAGTTTCATTGTCGCATGATAAGTCCATGTTCCATCATAGCTGTCAAAAATATTGAAGCCCAAGGTGATGTTGGGCAAGATCTGGGGGTTTTCATTGACCTCCTTTACAGCAAATATTAAAGCTAAAATATGCTGATAAAATTTAGTCTGGACCCTGCAATTAAAAAGCACTATAAGAGATATTCTTAAAAAAAGTATTGCAGTAAAAAGAAGTATTATATTTTTTAAAAAAGTATTGCAGAAAATGTATCATCCATCAAACCATTCTGTTCTTGAATATAACACTTCATCTATCATGTCAATGGAATAAACGTGATCACAAAATCACACTGTCGCTTAACTAGTCACTCAACATTCTGGACTGACACCAGATCAGTTCACATTTCTCAAAATATTGCCTTGTTTCTACATCTGACTCAGTTTTTCTGGTTCATGCCATTTTGGGGTTCTTCACTGTTTGTTTGTTGGTTTCTTTTCTTTTTGCAATTCTAGTAGCTGAAGAGAAAGACATGCATTTTGAAGTCCCATAACCTTTCTTAGGAAAGAGATCTTAATGACTAATAATATTTACTGCCTCTTCTTGCATTTTGAGGTCAGCACAGTGAAATGGTTAAAGACTGGCTGCAAGACTATTGAGAAGGCTTTGAAAGGTGGAGACATAATTAAAATATTTGCCATGTGAAGGTACCAAATGATGTCATTAATCTATGTTTTTATATATGGCATGCCACTTTATCTTTATTGAGCTAAAAATGATATTAAGAACCTATATTAATCTGACAGGGAATGTACAGTTTAGTTTACTAAAAATACACTTTTTTTACAAAAATATAAATTTTAAATGTATAAAATATATTTTACTGCCTAAGATGCCTTTCAACACCACTTTTTATCATTATAGACAATAAATTAATAAATGCACATCCACTTAGTGGATGGTATATAATTTAAATTAAAAATAGGATTTTTACATAAAAACCATTTTTATAACTAACATTTTTTTTTCAAGTTTCAGCACATCTTAAATCTTCCCTGTGGAAAAATAGGTTGTTTTGAATTCTTTTTTCATGATAAAAATTGCTGGCCATTTCCTTAAACATTAAACCAAATCCAATCAGTTAGTTAAGTGAGAAAAACTTCAATTAGGGAACTCATGGTTTAATCTATTTCTGCATTAGGAATAATATATCAGCTAATTTAATTCTTCCCAGAAATCCAGTGAAAATGAACAAGAATAAAAAGAATCACCATCTCTTTAATGATTAACCTGGAAAATTTACTTATTTCACCCCATAACTAATTCTATTGCTTTGTGAGATTATTATTCCAGAATACAATCTGGAATACTAAACATTATTATATTTAATAATATAATAATATAATAAAGTAAAAATATTACATGGGTTCTCTTATAAATGAATGGTGTGGATCTTCAGAAAAAGTAGCTGGATCTGGCGGCATGAAGACAAGAGAAGTAATAGTACCCATGATGAGGTCACCGGCCTGGAAATAATTGTGAAGAATAGGGAGAGGATCATTAACTTTGCAATTTTTCATAGCAGAATTGTAAACCATATCAGTTAAGAATAGGAACAAAACAATCAAGATCATTATGCCAAACATATGTCCACAATAGAATTTGTTGGATAAAGCTTTAGAATCTTCAGGGTTACATAAGAAGGGACTATGCAGTCATCCACTCTTCACAATGCTTAATTTCTTCTGAAACTCTGAAAACCAGTCCTAATTACCAAGAACTATTCTGATAGCATTTCGCTATAACTAGACTAGCTCCAAATGGCAACAGCCAGAGATTTTATGTACTGCTGATAAACACTAAATTTTGTTCTTGCTATTGCATAAATATTCAATATCTGGGCTTTAAGTGCAGCCAGAATTCAGAATTAATAATAGTGCTGCTAATTATATAGGGAAAGAAAATGGCAATAATTACATTTTTATTTTTCCATAGTGAAAAAAAATGTTTTCTCATGTGTAAATACTTATTACCGTATATACTCAAATATAAGCCAAGTTTTTCAGCACGTTTTTCAGGCTGAAAAAGCCCCCCTCGGCTTATATTAGAGTCACAAAAAAAATGCCTTTTTAAAAGAAAACAAATGAGTAGACCCGTGTCTGCAAAAATAGAAAAAACAACCCCTTTCAGCTTCAGTATAGGTTAATTACCATAAATTGATTTGAACAGCCTTCCGACTCTCAGCTGATTTGCTCTCAGCTGTTTTGGGCAGGGGTCTCTTTGCTAGCTGCAAAGAGTGCTGCTGGAGCACATTTTTATTTCTCTTTGTGCAATTCAAGCTGAAAATGAAACCGAAACTAAAGCAAGTTGTTGGCTTTGCTGTTTGCTTGCAATGTTGGAAAGGCAGATTTCTTTTTCCTCATCAAAAAAGGTAGGTGCAAACAATGGGAAATTTATGGCAAGTAGCAAAAGAGGAGAGTTCAAGATTTTAAAACACACACAAAAAAAAGCTCTATTTTACTAGGGAATTGTAATAATTGAGATATTATTAATTGTATATTGTGTTAAAACCAGAAATGGTTAAGTTGTGGTTTGGAAGAATATATGGGGGAAATTATTTGGTTTATTATTATTGGTAAATATAATTACCGGTAATTGATTTGTAAGAAATTGGATTGCATGGAAATAATTGGAATATTCATGTTCATATTGATTAATATACAAAAAAGATAGTTATATAACTAATTGATTTACATTAAAATGTTGAATTTGTATTGAACAACTGTAATATTACATAATTAACCAATGTGAGGATGGATATAAAAATAGATGACAATGGGAAGGGGTATAATATAGAATAGAAGTGAAAAATTGAATTTGATTAAGATTAGAGATGAGGATGAAGGGTAATATTGGTTTTTTTAAAAAATAGATGAGGAATAAATATGGCAAAAAGGAAATATAGAAATTGTAAATTTAACTGAAATGACTAAACATGGTTTAAATTTGTGAACCGGCCAAATACTCTGCTCAAAGAAAATACATTGTATGTTTGTATGTGTGTTTCTAATTATTGCTATTTATTCATATTTGTTCTCTTTTATTCTTTAAAGTTTAACAATTCATTCTTTATCTTAATATCTTTATATGTGTTTGGGGTTGGTTTTCTTCCCTTTCATCTTTTTTATTGCACAGCAATCTTTATCCTCAAACCTACCACTTCTCTCTTTGAGAAAGGGGGGAGAAAGAGAATGAGAGAGAGAGTGGGGGGAGAGAGAGAGAGAGAGAAAGAAGGGATGAGAGAAAGAATGAGAAAGAGAGAGGGAGAGAGAAATGGTGACAAGATAGGGCAAAAACGTAAAATGTGAGGACAGTTGTAAGTTCGAGAACTGGTCACAAGTGCGAGGACCAGTCAAAAATTACTTTTTCAGTCCTCTGAGTAGTCCATATGCACAAAAGGACTACCCAGAGGGCTGAAAAAAGTGATTTCTGACAGGTCCTCGCACTTTTGACCGGTCTTCGCATTTATGACTGGTCATCATTTATGCCCATTGTAGCATTCTTAACAACCATGTCACTCATTTCACAGCTGCTTCTCTTCACCATGTTGATAAGATAGGGCAAAAATGTAAAATGTGAGGACAGTCGTAAGTTCGAGGACTGGTCACAAGTGCGAGGACCAGTCAAAAATTACTTTTTCAGCCCTCTGAGTAGTCCGTATGCACAAAAGAACTACCCGGAGGGCTGAAAAAAGTGATTTCTGACAGGTCCTCGCACTTTTGACCAGTCTTTTTTTATTTTGAAATTTACCAGTAGCCACTGCATTTCCCACCCCCGGCTTATACTCAAGTCAATAAATTTTCCCATTTTTTTGTGGTAAAATTAGGGGCCTCGTTTATATTCGGGTCGGCTTATACTCGAGTATATATGGTATTCCAATCTGACTAATAAATGTCATTTTCAAATGAACTTCAAAGAAATCAATTTATGAATGAAAGAACATTTTTTTAGGGAAAAGAGGGAGCTTTCCTTCTTTTTAGCACATATACGAAGTCTGAATGTCTAGAGATGGCTTTGTCTCCAATTGGGGTGCAATTTCAGAAGAAAGTTAATGAATGTGGAAGTTCAGAACACTTCAACGTGCACATGTGCTTAAAAACAATTCTAATTTTTTAAGATACTTAATAGGTAGTCATTGCAAAACCATTATGATTTCCAGATTGAAAGGACAGTTGTCCTTTTTAATTATTTCTATACTAAGCTCATGCTGTTTTCAGAAAGCCACTATTCTACAATAATTGGCAACCAGTAATAAAAGATACAAATGATTCCCCCCAAAAGGATCATGTTACTGATATGACTCATGGATCCATTATCTTAAGCAAATCTGTTTGCTTAAAGCTACCATACCTTTTCTGGCAACACTATGACTAGGCCAAATTACATTGTTAAGCTCCCTGGATGAAATCCAGCAGAAACTACTTAGATGTTCAACTTGGCATGTTTACGGCAACATTACATACTAGAAAGAAGTCACATGCTTGCCCTAAATCAACATGAAAGTACATTTCCTTTTTATAATGATTGCTATTGAAGGCTAGTTTTTCTCCATTTTATGTCTGCATTCTGAGTGTGTTACCTTGCTGTATGAGTACAGTATATATCACCAACAAAGTATATGGTATCATCAAGAGAGTAAAAGAATTGAAATGGGAATGGGCTGGCCACACAGCAAGAAGAATTGATAGAAGGTCAACCAAAACAGTCATAGAATGAATCTCACTTGATAAAAAGTGTCCACAAAAGAGAGCTGAAACAAGATGGATCGACAACATCAGCAAGTATTACGAGCTCAATTGGCAAAAGAAAGCTCAGGACTGAAATGGCTGAAAAAGTGTAGAAGAGGCCTTCATCTTGCAGTGGACTGGCAATGGCTAAAATGACAACTTTATATATATTTATAAAAATGACTTGATAATTTTCCAATAATACAAGGTATGTCAACATTTGCCTTTGTCTACTGTTTCTTTTCCATGACATGTGACTTGAGCTGAGATCCATAAAAATGTTTTTGGACACAACCTTATATCTATTTGATATTCTCAATAGGTAGTGGTGGGATTCAATTTTTTTAACAACCGGTTCTGTGGGCGTGGCTTAGTTGGGGGCGTGGCTTGGTGGTCATGTGACTGGGTGGGTATTGCTAGCTGGTCATGTGACTGGGTGGGCGTGGCTAGCTGATCATGTGACCAGGTGGGCATGCCTATGCGCATAGGGACTACTCAGAGGGCTGAAAAAAGTCATTTCTGACTGATCCTCGCACTTTTTACCAGTCCTCGCACTTATCACCATCCTCACATTTATGCCCATTGCGGCATTCTTAACAACCGTGTCAATCATTTCACCACTACTTCTCTTCACCACGGTGACAAGATAGGGCGCAAAACGTAAAATGTGAGGACAGTTGTAAGTTCAAGGACTGGTCAAAAATAACTTTTTCAGCCCTCTGAGTAGTCCATATGCACATAGGGACTACCCAGAGGGCTGAAAAAAGTGATTTCTGACAGGTCCTCGCACTTTTGACTGGTCATCATTTATGCCATCATTTATCTTCTAGTCCAGAGATCTCCAACCTTGGCAACTTTAAGCCTCTAGGCAGCTATGCTGGCTAGAGAATTCTGGGAGTTGAAGTCCACAAGTCTTAAAGCTGCCAAGTTTGAAGACCTCTGAGCTAGGGCTTTGGGCCAGCCTTTTGGGGAGGGGGTCCCATTTGGAGAGATCCCCTGCCTCTCAGGAAGCATCAGGCCCAGGCAGAGAAAGTTGCCAAGGTTGGAGATCTCTGGACTAGAAGACCTCCAAAGGTCCCTTCCAACTCTGTAATTCTGGTATTGGCAAGCAAGCACAGTTAAGCTATTTAAATCCTCCAGAGCAGGGGTCCCTAAACTTTTGGACCTCAAGGACCACAAAGTTCATAATTTTAAATTTCTCAGACCACTAATACGAATCCAGCGTGCCGCTTGCTGAAGAACCTGGACTCCCAGTGATGGGATAGGGTCCTTCAGGCACTCTCCCCCCCTTTTCTCTCTCTTCCCCCCTCTCTCTTTCTCTCTTTCTCTCCTCCCTCTTTCTCCCCCTCTTTCTCTCTCCCCCTCTTTCTCTTTCTCTCTCTCTCCCCACTCTCTCCCACTCTTTCCCTCTCATTCTCTTTCTCCCCCTTCTCTCTCTCCCACTCTTTCTCTCTCCCCCTCTTTCTTTCTCTCCCCCTTTCTCTCATTCTCTTTCTCTCTTCCCCCTTCTCTCTCTCTCCCACTCCCTCTCTCTCTCCCTCTCTCTCTCCCCCTCTTTCTCTTTCTCTCCCCCTTTCTCTCATTCTCTTTCTCTCCCCCTTTCTCTCATTCTCTTTCTCTCCCCCCTCTTTCTCTTTCTCTCTCTCTCCCCCACTTTCTCTCTCTCATTCTCTTACAGGGGGCCAATCTGGTGTCTGCAACAGAGAGCAAAATCCAGCTTCTTCTCTCTGCTGTAAGTGCAGCCTCAGGATTCCTTCTTAGTATATTTGCGGCACAAGGCAGCCCTTGTTTCCTGCCGACTCGGAGTGGTAAACAGCGTCTGGTTCAGGGAGCAGCTGGATTTTGCTCTCCATTGCTCTCTCGGCCCCCTGCAAGCTCTCATCTCTCGAGAAGCCCAACCAAAGTTTCCTGCACCACTTCAGGGAACGCTCCTCGCAAAACGAGAGCTTGCAGGGGGCCGAAGAGCAATGGAGAGCAAAATCTGGCTGTTCCCTGAACCAGACGCTGTTTACTGCTCCGAGTCCCAAGCGACAGGAGATGTGGGCTGCCTTGTGATGCAAATATACCAAGGTGGAATCCTGATGCCGCACTTATAGCGGAGAGAAGAAGCCAGATTTTGCTCTCCATTGCAGACACCAGATCGTATTGCACCACCTGCAAAAATGCAAAAATTTCCAAATGTAGCCCTGCCCTCTAACAGCCCTCCTGATGTTCAACTGTTGTCTCTCAAGGAGGATACTTGGCCATCTTCATGCTTGAAAGGATTCTACAGTGTAACAGCAGATGTCTCCCACCTTGGCAACTTTAAGGCTTGTGGACTTCAACTCCCAGAATTCTCCGCAATTCCCCAGAATGGGCTAGGCAGGAGTTGAAGTCCACAGGTTGTAAAAGAGCCATAATTGCCCAGCCCTGGGCTAGGGTAGGCTGACGCCGTGTGGATGGGAGGCGGGGCAGGGCGAGGGGCGGGAGAGCCAGCAATTTAACAAATGGTTCGGTGTGCTGCGAGGCCAATAAATTGCAAAAAAACACTGAACCATTTATTAAATTACTGGCTCACCCGCCCCTCGCCCCGCCCTGCCCCCACTATTTATTGGCAAGGGGTGGGGCGAGCCAGCAATTTAACAAATGGTTCAGCCGAACTGCCTAGAACCGGCAGAATCCCACCACTGTCAATAGGGCACATCTACTAAAATACTCTTTAAAATCCACATTACTTTTAAATTCATCACACCCTAAATATCATGGCATCCAAATTTCAGGTTATGACCTTCTAACTGTAAAAATCTCTAGTTTCTCATCAACATTCTTTCATATAACCAAACAATGACCACAAAATACAATTTCAAATCCAATAAAAGCCAGTCCATATCTTCCATTTTCATCTTGTTAAACTTTATATTTATCTTATGTTTTTTTCCTTGTCATATAAAGTTAGATATATCTTTTTGCCTTTATTTAAATGATACATCAGTTGTATCATTTATAAAACAGTGACAATTTTAATTTCTTCCATCTTAATATGTCCTTTTTAAATTCATACCAGGTAGACCAGACAGGAAATTCAAACCCAATAACCTAATTCTACTTTACTGTAAATCCTGGAAAGTTAGTAGTTACCAAGAATGGGGTTTGTTTGGGTATTGTTTGTGAAAGGAGTGCACCAATTGTAGTATATGTACATCCACTGCTGCCTACCATGGCTTATCAGACTCTATGTAACTTTCCAGTGTATCACGTATTCAGCTCATTTCTGCGCACCGCTGAGGTTGGCAGCTCGATTCCAGTGAGCGAATAAACTGCATAGGGACAAGAAAGGAGCCTCCCCAAATTGCCTACCAACATTCAGGTATCTTGTGGGTAACGATAACACTGCCCGAAAAAATTCCTTTCAAAGAGGCAGCCAGCCACCTCAGTGATCCCTGGCTAACATTTATTTATTTATTTTATTTATTATCGGACTTATATGCCGCCCTTTCTCCACAAGGACTCAGGGCGGCTCACAACAAACAACAACAAGTCAATTAAAATTCAACAATAAAACTAAAATGCCCATTAAAACCCCATTCAGTCCAGGCCAGCTTGGCAAAACAGCCATGTTTTATGGTCACGTCGGAAGGAGCAAAGGTCGGGGGCTATCCGGAGCTCCAAGGGGAGCTGATTCCAAAGGGTAGGTGTGCCCACAGAGAAGGCTTGCTCCCTAGGGGCCATCAGCCAACATTGTTTGGCCGACGGGACCCCAAGTAGGCCCTCTCTATGTGAGTGCATGGGGTGATGGGGGGGTTGTTGCTGGCCACAGGTGATCTTCCAAATACCCTGGCCTAAGCCATGTAGGGCTTTATAGGTAATCACCAGCACCTTGAACCTCTGTATGTGCCATACGCTTAAAAAAAGAGAGAGCTTATTTCTGTCCGTGTCTCCTCCACCTTGTACTTTTCCTCCCTCTTCCATACATTTACCAGTATGGGAAAAGGGAGCCATCTGTGAACTCAGAATGCAGGGGGTTACTTGCAGAAGTGAAGAGCAATAGAATACATAGTGAACCTTTATTGATGCTGGCAATTATAAATCAAATTCTACTGGGTTTATTTGCTTAGTAACTGGAAAAGGACCCATAAATGTTGAGAGAAGAGAAGAGAAGAGAAGAGAAGAGAAGAGAAGAGAAGAGAAGAGAAGAGAAGAGAAGAGAAGAGAAGAGAAGAGTATCAGGGTTCTGACAGATGCACTAATCATGAGCCTCAAGCCAAGCTTCAAAAGAAATCCAGTTATTTATTATGAGCTTCATGTCACATGTTCCAAGTGAAGCCAACTCTGACCTCACTTAATTCACATCCCCGCTCTGGCCTTGTTTCCCCCTCCCCCAAAGTGTGTCATCAGTCACATTACCTAACGCAGCAATTCCACAGGTTGTAAACTCCCTTACTCTGGGCCACTATGGGTATCCACGGAGATGGCCTTGACATAAAGATGGCTGAAATGTGCTTTTGTTTTGATTGAAGTGAGATTCACTCACTGCAGCTGCAAGGCTCAGTTCCCATCCCACTGCCTATGGCAACTCGAGAGCAGGTCAGGAATGCTTCACAAGTTGCTTTCACAATAAAGAGAAGCTTTATTGTCATTTTTCACTGTCAGCACACTGGCACACATTAAAAATGAAATTCTGTTGCCTACTCTCAAAAGAAAATATATATCTACCCATACCCATAGAGAAAACACATATACCCATGCCATTACATACAGTACACACACAACACAGTACACACACAACACACACACACACACACAGAGAGAGAGAGAGAGAGAGAGAGAGAGAGAGAGAGAGAGAGAGAGA
>WNWU01013574.1:6382385-6436346 GCA_012654045.1 Ptyas mucosa
AGAGAGAGAGAGAGAGAGAGAGAGAGAGAGAGAGAGAGAGAGAGAGAACATAAAGTGAAAGCTTGAGAGTTTGCAAGGTTGATGCTGTATGGAACAAAACTGTAACTTAATCATTATTTATTCCACCTCAATAAGCTGGAATAAATGTTTCTATTTATCTTTCTATGTATTGAGATGATCTGCATTTATTTTGTTAAACTATATTTATCTGTTTAACATGTAGTCCATTAAATTCAATATCTGTCACGATTCACTAAAAGAGGTCATATTCCAGGAATCCCTGCAAAGAAGTTGCTTTCAGATTCTGTAAATGTACAGGTTTTAAATACAGGCTTTAAAGATCTGAAAGTTTATAAATAATGTGAATCATTTGAAAATTATACTGATTATCAATAAAAAACCTTTTCTCACCTCAAGGATTTAATTTATCTGAATTATCACAATTTCTAGTTTTTATTGTATAAATAAATGGATTCATCTATTATCTGTATACTGTAATATATTATTTGCATTTTCTAATGCACTATAACAATTAACAAAAAAAAAATCCACAAAAGAAAACACAAGGTGTATTATGTTTAAATAGGTTTCGTTCTAGGTCAGCTGACCCTTGTTTCCTGTCTATATATGTATACAGATTACAATACTAGATGCATCATAACACTGCCCCTTTTTTAAATAAACATCCTAGTAAGACATACACTCTTGATATTCAAAGAAAGTGAGAAACTCACAAAGCAAAACAGTCCTATACAGAGCAGTATTACCAGGACAGCTTAAATTTCATAATAACTGAAAAGAGTGATTTCATATAGGAATGAAATATTGATTTGTTTCACACTGCTAAACCTGGAAAACTAAAAAAAACATACTTGTTTGCAATAAATAGCTAATTTTAAAAGCTTCTTGCAATCAGTTATTAATTTCCAGAAATGTTACTGACATTTAATCAATTAAAATCATAACATGTGAAAATATTATTCTACAACCTGCTTCCTACTCTACCTATATAGGACATCAGAGATTAGATGATAAACCTATTCCATTATATATATATATATATATATATATATATATATATATATATGTCAGATGAAATGACTAACTTGCTTGTGTCCCTATTCCCTACTACCCAGCAAGGGTTAACTCAACCGCACAATCCACCAAAGTAGCGCCAGAGTAATGGGAAAGGGGAGCGTACATATCCCAGGGATAGAGGAAATAGAGGGGGTACTATTTGTACCAGAGATTCTATATAATGTACTAGCCACCACAAAATTAACCCAAGATACAGATATTGAAGTGTTATTCAAGAGAGGTAAGACATACATATCCAACAAAGGGGAAACATTGGAAAAATAACAACACATGGCGGGCTGCCATACTTCATACCTAGCAAGAGTGATCAAGGTTACATAAACGTAAGCACTGCTAATAAGGTAACAGAAAATGGAAAAGCAGAGGGGGTCAACCAGATAACCAACAAATGTGAATCACCTGGTAGAGATACAATATCCATAGGAAAGCCCATCCATGACAATTGTGCTCACCTCCTACACAGAAGACTAGGCCACATAGGATTCCCAGTTGTTAAAAAATGTTGGAAGGTACTGAGGGATTGAAAGTAAAGAATTGTGAAAACTATCTCGAGTGTTCTGTCTGTAAGTGTTCAAAGATCAAGGTCAAACCAAAGCCAAGGAAATCAAAGCGTCCACCAACTCTACCTTTCAATTAGTACACATGGATTTAGTAGGCCCAATGAAGCCATCCATCAGGTACAAGGAGAGATTCTTCCTGACCAATGTGGATGATTATAGCTGCTATGGTTTCGTATACACACTTAGACACAAGAATGAGGCATTTCAAAGATTCATGGAATTCTATAAGAGGGTGGAGGTCCAACATAACACTAAGATCAAACAGGTAATGACTGACCACGGTTCTGAATTCATGGCCAGAGATTTTTCAAAATGGCTGAAAGAACGTGGCATATTACACTTCACATCTTCACCGTTTTCTGCCTTCCAGAACGGAGTGATAGAACACAAAAATGGAGTGCTCCAAACCATGATGAGGTGTGTCCTAGAGGATGCAGGAATGGGCCAAGCATTCTGGCCAGAGGCACTACACTATTCAAACTACAAATTGAACAGACTATGGTATAGCTCAATTAATAAAACTCCATATGAAATAATGTATAAAAGGAAGCCTCACCTAAACCACCAACATGTATTTGGCGTCCCAGCAGAAGTTCATATACCCAAACAATTGAGGAGGAAAGGAGATAAGATCTCCAAGAGACTGAGATTCATGGGGTATGAACCGGGGACAAAAGGCTTCAGATTTATAGACAGCAACAATAAACTTATAGTGTCACAATCAGTGAATTTTCATGAGCATTCTAACTAGTCGAAACTGCACTCCAATGACATTTTCCTTGGTAGAGATGCACACAAACACAGACAAGATGAAATAGATCAGGCCGCTGAAAGAACAGCAGAAACCAGAACACACAAACCCAAACACCACAAACTCAAGATTGAAGAATGGAAGGAAGGACACCCCACACTAAATTTGGACAGTCTCACAGACAAAGAAGTCAAGTGCCTGCAAGAGACGAATGAGCCACCCAACAGACCAGTCAGGGCAAGCAGAAACAAAATGCCAAAAAGATTTGAGGACTACGTCATATCCATACAAACTAACAATATCACACCCAGCTCCTATGAAGAAATACTCAATCTTTCCCAAGTAGAAAGAGAAAAGTGGGAACAAGCCATGGCAAAAGAAATGGAGAGCCTCAAAGACCTACAAGTACACACGCCAGCCAAAACACCAGAAAATAAAAACCAATCGGAACCAAGTGGGTATACAGGATCAAAACACTAGAAGATAATAAAGTACTATACAAAGCAAGACTGGTTGTGCAAGGCTTCGCTCAAAAATACCCAGAGGACTATACAGACACCTATTCACCCACGGTCAGGGCTGAGAGTGTCAAGAGCACCCTAGTGATATTCACCATCCAGGGACTAGAGGTATTCCAATTTGACGTACAAACCGCTTACCTACATGCTGAATTAGACAAAAAAATCTATGTCAAGGCTCCACCAGGATTTAATGAAGGGAAAAATAGCACATGGCTCCTGAACAAAAGTTTATACGGCTTCAAATAATCTGGCAAAAGGTGGTATGATTGTTTGGCCAAGGCCCTCAAATCTATGGGCTACACAGCCACCTCAGCAGACAAATGTTTATTCACAAAAAGAGAAGAAAACTCTATTGACAGTGTCCTCGTCTACGTGGATGACATATTATACATAGGGAGACAAAAATCAAAATATGATATGTTTGCCACTGAACTAAGGAAATACTTTTCACTGAAGGCACTGGGAACGATAGACAAGTATTTAGGAGTCCAGGTAACCAAAACAGAAAAAGGTTTCCAACTCTCACAAAAACATTTTCTATAGATTGTTATTGGGATAGATCCATCAAACTTAACTGTGTGTGTGTGTGTGTGTGTGTGTGTGTGTGTGTGTGTGTGTGTAGGTCTTTGTTTATTCAGATTTTCTCCTGCATAAAATTGGAAGTGTCTTGGCGACGTTGCAGGGGGATTTGAGCTGATGAGCTGCATTGCTGTTGTTTGGCTTCACATTCGTGGTCGTGCCACATCTTCATGGTGGGTATCAGTTTGCTTCATGTATGGATTGGAGGGGTTTAAAGTGGCCAATGATGCAGCTGTGATCTGGCTTCTGGTCTGTGGTTGTGCCTCATCATCGGTGTGGGTCTGGGTTTGCTTTTTGTGTGGAAGTGTGGTGGTGATATCCTATCTGGTTTTTGTGAGTGTAGGTCTGGTGTCATTCTTTGTGTTAGGGACTCGTTTGTCAATAAGGGCAGGTTTCCAAATGGCTGGTAGGCGGGAAGTATCATCTCATTTATTCATGCTGTGTGGGTGTTTTTCTATCTCGATGGCTTCTCTGATTATTCTGTTGTTAAAGTGTTCAGCTTTGGCAATAGTTCTGGTCTTTTTAAAGTCAATTTCATGTCCTGTGGCTTTAAGGTGTTGGACCAGGGAAGAAGTTGGTTCCTCTTTTCTGACTGAGTTCTTGTGTTCTTCAATGCATGCACTTATTCTTCTGTTGGTTTGTCTGATGTATGTGGTGGGGCAAGCGGTACATGGGATTTCATATACTCCTTGGTTTTCTAACTCAATTTTGTCTTTGGGGTTTCTTAGGATGGTGGATATTTTTCGGTTTGCGCAGAATGCTGTCTTGATGTTGTGTTTGTGGAAGATCTTGGTCATTCTGTCTGTTTATGTATGGGAGGAGGGCTTTGACATTTTCTTGTTCTCTGTCTTGGATTTTAGTGGGGGTTTCTTTTGGGATTAGGTTGGTAATCTTATTTCTTTAGAATCTGTTGGATGTTAGTACGTTAGTGAGAGTGTGTAGTTTGGTTTTTAGGTGTTGTTCATCAGCTAAGCGTTTTGTTCTGGAGATGAGTGTCTTGGCTACGGAGTTGATCTGTGCTGGGTGGTGGTGTGAGAGTGCGTGCAGATAGTGGTTTGAGTGTGTTTTCTTCTGGTAGATGGTGTGTCCTAGGGAGCCATTGGATTTCCTGTAGACTACGACATCCAGTAAGGGAAGTTGGTTGTTAGCTTCTGTTTGTTCTGTTCTGTATAGATGAAGTATGTGTTGGATAGGCAATGGTTGGTCAGTTCTAGGATGTGCTGGGGGGGGGGGTTGTATTTGTTTTGGATAGCTGTCAAGGCTTCTTTGATTGGCACTTGGGTGAAGAGGGATATAGCATCAAAGCTCATGAGTAGGTCGCTGGGCTGTAAATTTTGTTTCTTTATGATCTCTATGAACTGGAATGAGTTTTTTACGTGTGAGGTGATGGATTCTGCATAGGGCTGTAGTTGTTTGGCGAGAAATTTGGCTAGGTTTTGTAGAGGTGAGCCTATGGAGCTGACTATGGGTCTAAGTGGGGTTCCTTCTTTGTGTATCTTGGGGAGACCATAGAGCTTAGGGCATCTGGATGATTTCTCTTTGGGAATGATTCTTTGCTGGATCTCTTCACTGATGGGGGAGGCTTTTATTTTGGATCTAGTGTTTTTTTCCAGGTAGGTGGTGGGATCTGTGTTTAGGGGTTTGTATGTGGAGTCTTGGAGTAGGTTGGTTAATTTGGTTTGGTAGTCAGATATGTTCATAACCACTGTGGCGTTGCCCTTGTCTGCTGGTAGGATTATTATGCTGGTGTCTTCTTTCAGGTTAAGTAGTGCTGTCTGTTCCTCTTAGGGTAAGTTGCTTTGGGGTAGCTTGCTGGTGCAAAGGATGTTGGTGACTTCGAGTCTGATTCTGTTAGCGTCATCGGGGTTGATTTTGGTCAGGCTGGTTTCAACTCTGCATGTAATGGTTTCAGTGGGGATGTGTTTGGAAGCGACTGCAAAGTTGAATCCTTTGGAAAGGACATTGGTTTTGGCTTTGGTGAGGATCCTATCTGAGATGTTATACACTGTTTCATGTGTGGCTGTGAGGGGGGAGGGGTTTGTTTCTGGCATTCTTGTAGTCTTCGGAGTTTGTTGGTGTGTGTGTCTGTCTTGAGGGTTGTCTGTGTTTCGGCTCTGCAGATGGTAAGTTGTTCGGATTTGTCCCAAACTGTGGGGTGGATCTTGTTGCTGAGTTTGAGGTGAAGTGTGAGGAGATCTTTGTTGATTTGGTCTAGGAGGATCTTTTTATGTGAAGTTCATTTCTGATTAGGGCCAATTCTGTTCTTTTCATGATGCGCTTGGTGGCTGCAGAGTTGGAGTGGAATTTCAATTGGAAGCATGTGGGGATTAAATTTTGATCTCGGCAGTTGTGTAGGAATGCGAGGTCACATAAAATGGAAGCTCTTTGGACTTCAAGTTTTTCATAAGTCCTGGTCAGATGGTGGAGCACACCCCCATCCAATCAGAGCACAGCCAACCCCCCCATCCAATCAGAGCACAGCCAGGCTCCCAACCAATCAAAGCACACCTCCACCCAATCAGAACACAGCCATGCTCCCACCCAATCAGTTCACATCCCCACTGGCCGTTAAAAGGAAGAAACAGCTGTGATCACACATTGCTCCTGGAAGCACGAAGCCAAGAACACCAGCCTGAAGATGACGAATGAGACTTCGTCAAAATGTTGCCAAGACACTTCCAATTTTACGTGGGAGAAAACCCGAATAACCAAAGACCTACATACAAACACCCGCGAAAACCTAAGAAAACACACACTCTCTCACACACACACACACTGTCTTTCCCCAAAAATGAGACATGGTCTTATTTTCTTTTGACTCCTGAAATATGGCCTTAGCCTTATTATCGAGGGTCTTATCCTTGAAGTGGGATAGGTGTAGCCGGTTCTTGCCCGCAGCATTTACAGTGAGGATCGGGTCACAAAAAACCGCCGGAAGTTCTCATAGGCAAATCAGATGCAAAGAAGAATTCTCTGTGGGGAAATGGCTTCCCAGTGGGTCCCAATGAAGCCCTGCAAGAAAGGCGGCCACAACCGGAGGACTTAAAACTAGAAGTAACCAGAGCCCTCCTTCACTTGGGCAGCATCCCTCCCCATCCCCCGGGATGTGTTGTGACCAAGGCCCAAGTAATGGTTATCAAACACAATTCAGTCCTCAACAAACTTATTTTATTAAAACAGCTGAGAGTTAATTCATTCTCAGCTTAGTCCAAAACAAAATTTTTAATAACCAGTCCATCGGCCTTATCACCAACCTTTGATGTCTTTGGCAATCTGCCAAAGGCTTTTCTTGGCAAAATCCCCACAAAGTTCAAGAGATGCTGACAAGAAGCATGGGAATCAATGTTGCTTTTCTACAAAGCACCCAACGGCTCATTGCTGCTCTTTTAAGCCTTTTGGGAATGGCCAATCATCTTATGGCCTTACTCCCGAGTTGTCCTTTTTTCTTCAGCTGCTCTTGCCTTCTGGCAGCTCTTTGCATTCGTGCACTAGGAACATGCTCCTCCTGTTCCTCTGCCTCTCTGCTGTCTGCCTCTGGAGGCTCTGGAGTCCACGCATCGCTCCCAGATGGCCCTGGCCCCATCTCTGCCTCTGATGCAGAGCTCTCATCCAGACCTTCCCCTGACTCCAGGACTGGCCCATTGTCCACCCCATCCTTCTCACTGTCCAACTCCACTGCCAGGTCCACAGGCTGCTGGCAGACCACAACACTATTTCTCACCGCAGGGCCCTTCCTTCAGTTCTGATGATCTAGATGCGGACATGCCGGGAATTGATCATGGAATGTTTTCACCAGTATAGGTGCATGCACAGAGATCGCATCCTCCCAGGTGAAGTCCTCTGGCCCATATCCCTTCCACCCAATGAGATACTGGAGCCATCCTTTTAGCTACTGGGAGTCCTAAATGCTGGTGACCTCGTACTCAGGTGCTTCATCTCTGTCACATGGTGCTGGCTGGGGACAGTCAGATTGGCGGAGCAGACAGGCTGGCCATTCTGGGACAAGGAGGGATCTAAGGAAGACTGGGAGAACACATATTGAGTGTGGCACAGTCAGGTGGTAGGCAACTGGGTTAATAACCGCCTCAACAGGGAATGGACCAAAGTACTGGTCTAGCTTCCTGACCAACCAGACAACCATACCTGATCCCCCACAGCCATGTGGGGTGGCATCACCTGCCGAGATCAGTCTGTGACTCTTTTATAGTCCTCCTTGGCTTTCTTAGATACCATCGCACAACTGATAGCTAGCTTGCAACTCGGACAGATGGTTATTAGCCACCGGTATTAGGGAGTTAAGTAGTGTGAGGGGAAATAACCAAAGAGGATATCCTACATTAGCCAGGAAAGGGGTCGTTTGCATGGAGGTGTGTTGTGACTTGTTGAACGCAAACTTTGCTACTGCCAAATAATCCAATTAATCATCTTGTTGCTGGTTCATGAAGCAGTGCAGGTATTGCTCCAGAATGCCAATAACTTTCTCAGTCCCACCGTCAGTTTCCGGATGATGTGCCGATGACAGGCAGATTTTTGCATCCAAGGCCGCCATCAGCCCTTTCCAAAACTAGGCTGTAAATTGAGCCCCTCAGTCTGATACAACCCTATCAGGTAGGCGTGCAGTCAGAAAATGTGTTGGATAAATATACAGGCGGTGGCATGAGCCATCAGTAACCCACGACATGGAATGAAATACACCATCTTCATCAGCATGTCCACCACCATGAACATGGTTGGGAATCCAGAAGGCAGAGGCAAATCCATCAAGAAGTCCATGGAAAGGGCACCCCAGGGTCTCTCTGGTGTCGGCAATGGCTGGAGCAACCCTGGAGAGGCTCCATTACCAACTTGGCCTGTCAACAGTGAACACAGGATATGACATAAGCCTGGACATCATGTCGCAATCAGGACCACCAAAAAATGCAAGAAACTAGATTCAGTGTTTTAAAGAGGCCGAAGTGCCCTGCCACAGGATTATCATGGCACTGTGATAAGATAAGTCCCAGAGCAGCCCCACCAGCATGTAGAGCCTGTCTTGGTACTGCAAGAGTTCCTCATGAAATGTCCATGGAGAGGCGGGCCCTACTTCTTCCTTCCATTGTTCCATATAACCAGTATGCCACTGCACTTCCCATATCTGAGCCCATAGTCCATTTGTTCCTGAACTACGGAGAAAAACTCTACAGGCAACACTGTCTGAAGTGGAAGTGTATCTTCGATGTGGGAGACCTCCGGTTTCCATGAGAGTGCATCCACCCGTTGGTTGCAACCACTGGGGATGTAGGGAACATGGAAATTGAACAAGGGAAAGAAGAGGGATCACTGAACCTGCCATTGGTTCAGTTTCCGGGCAGTCTGTAGGAACTCCAGAAGATGTCTCCAGGCCTCAAATGCTGTCTTAATGCCAGTAACTCCTTCTCCCAGATGGTGTAATTGCGCTCGGAAGGGTTGAGCTTCTGCGAATAATATGTGCAAGGGAAGAGAGTACCACTGAACATGCGAGCCTGGAGCAAAACTGCACCAATAGCAACATCCGATGTATCTGTTTCCACCATAGATGGATGGTGGGGGATCAGGATGCTTCAAGATAGGCTCCTTTATGAAGGCCTTTTTCAAGGCCTGGAATGCCTACTGCTTGGGAGTACCCCACCGGAATGGGACCTTTTTCTGCAGAAGCCAAGTGAGGGGCGCGGTCAAGGCAGCAAAGCCAGGGATAAAGGTCCAATAGTAGTTGGCGAACCCGAGGAAGCACTAGACATTCTTCACTCACTGAGGAGGTTACCAACTATGCAAAGACTCCACCTTGCTTGGCTCCATGGCAATGTCCTCGAGATGCAATGCCCCAAGAACTCAATTGTGGACTGGAAAAACATTTCTCCAGTTTAGCATACAGATGATGGTCCCGAAGACATTGCAGGACCAGGTGGAGGTGCTGTTGTTGGCTCTCCTGGGAGGGAGAGTAGATCAGAATGTCATCTAAATAAATTATGACAAACTTGTCCAAGAGGTCCCTAAAAATGTCATTCATGAAATGTTGGAAGATGGCAGGAGCATTGGTCAGCCTAAAGGGCATGACTGTATACTCAAAATGTCTGTAACGGGTACCGAACCCCAACTTCCATTCATCCTCTGGACAGATCCGAACAAGATTGTAAGCCCCTTGCAAGTCCAATTTTGTGAACATGGTAGCCTCCTGAAGCCGCTCCAAGAGTTCAGGAATAAAGGGCAGAGGATAGTGGTTGTGCACTGTGATAGCATTTAACTTGTGGTAATTGCAACAAAGCTGCATGTCTCCAGTCTTCTTTTTCACAAACAGGACCGGTGCAGACAATGGCTACAACGAGGGCTAGATGAAACCCCAAGCCAGGTTTTTGTCCACAAAGTCCCATAACGCAGCCAACTCAGGGCCCGACATCAAATATAAATGCCCCACTGGGAGTGGCGCATCCAGAATCAAATCAATGGGGCAGTCTTATGGCTGGAGCAGGGGCAATTGGTCTGCCTCCTGCTTGCTGAAAAGAGCCACAAAGTCATCAAGGTCAGAAGGCAAGGACATCCCAGTTGGACCCAGCAGCTGGCCTGCACAGACTTGGTGGGTGTGGTCCATACATTGCAGGCTTGGAAAAGAGATGAAGTTCTGGGACCAATAGATCTGCGGGTCATGTGTCTGAATCAAGCCAAGCCCAAAACCATGGGAAAATGCAGGCCAGAGGTAATATAAAACTGAATGGCCTCCTCATGAGACCTGATGGTTAGGTGTAAGGGTTGTGTGGTGGCCATAATAGGCCCAGACAGAAGCAATCGGCCATCAGTGGTGTCCACGAGCATGGGAGGATCCACTGGACACTGAGGGACTGCATATTTGATTGCAAACACCGCATCCATAAAGATAGTTGTAGCTCTGGTGTCAATCAAGGTGTGAGCCGGAATCCCCTGCAGACTATTGGACAAGAATATTTTTGCCACCAAGATCAAGTGCTGGTGGTGTAGGTCTGGGCTCCACGTCCGCTGGGCATGACTTGGTGTTGTTACGCATCCAACCCAGGATTTCCCTTTGATCAGGCTCAGGGCATTTCCCAACAGAATTTTCTGTGGTTTTGGGGCAGGCCCAGATGCCAACTATCCCTGTCGCTTCTTGGGGCAAGAGGCGGCCAGGTGCCCAGGTTCCCCGCAATAGAAGCACAACTCCTCTGATCATCGTCTATTTTTCTCAGCCATTGACAGATGGGGTCTGGCTGCACTTATTTCCATGGGCTCCTCCTGTGGAGCCGGGGTCTCATGCACAACTGGTAACACCCGGGTCTCCTGACAGGCATGGCAACTGGCTCATATATGCAACCAGGCATCAATCATAAGGCACAGATGGACCAGTGCATGGAGGTTCAGAGGGATATCAATCCGGAACAGCTCATCCTGCAACTCCTCCAATAACCCATCCTGGAATGCGTCCATGAGTGCCACCTCAATCCAGGCTGAATCCTGGCTAAGCAGATGAAACTCACTGACATATTCCTGCAGCGGGTTCCGGCCCTGCTTCAGAGTCTTCAGATGTCTAGTGGCAGTCTGAGCTTTGATGGGGTCCTCATAGATAAGTCTGAGATGCTCACAAAACCCCCTGAAATCATCCAACAGAGGACTAGCCTGGACCAGCAGAAGTGTGGCCCAGCAAGCCGCAGAGCTGCAGAGCAAGCTGATTATAAACCTCACTTTATCCCAGTCAGTGGGGAAGTCCTCAGTTCTCAGACTGATAAAAAGCTGGCATTGTCCCATAAAAGCAGGAAACATGGCCTGATTGCCATCAAACTTTTCTGGCACAGCAATGGGACATTTTCTACAGGGAGGGGTTGCAGTTGGAGCTTGGAGCTGAGCCATCTGTGCAGATAACAAAGCTAATTGCTGCTGAAGCTATGCATTCTCGGCATGAAGCTGCTCCATCGTGATAAAAGTTTTTTGGTAATTAGCCTCGTTTGGTAGAAAAGCAAACTGTTGTGACCAAGGCCCAAGTAGTGATTACCAAACACAATTCAGTCCTCAACAAACTTATTTTATTAAAATGGCTGAGAATTAATTCATTCTCAGCTTAGTCCAAAACAAAATTATTAATAACCAGTCTGTCGGCCTTATCACCAACCTTTGATGTCTTTGGCAATCTGCCAAAGGCTTTTCTTGGCAAAATCCCCACAAAGTTCAAGAGATGCTGACAAGAAGCATGGGAATCAATGTTGCTTTTCTACAAAGCACCCAACGGCTCGTTGCTGCTCTTTTAAGCCTTATGGGAGTGGCCAATCATCTTATGGCCTTACTCCCGAGTTGTCCTTTTTATTTAAGCTGCTCTTGCCTTCTGGCAGCTCTTTGTATGCGTGCACTAGGAACAGGGTCTTTCTGTTCCTCTGCCTCTCTGCTGTCTGCCTCTGGAGGCTCTGGAGTTTGTGCATCGCTCCCAGATGACCCTGGCCCCATCTCTGCCTCTGACGCAGAGCTCTCATCCAGGCCTTCCCCTGACTCCAGTACTGGGCCATTGTTCTCCCCAGCCTCCTCACTGTCCAACTCCGCTGCCAGGTCTGTAGGCTGCTGGCTGACCACAACAGGATGCTTCTGGGGCTCCACTCAGTGTGGCTGCTGAGCTGTTTGATCAGCTTGTACCATGGCTATTTTGATGGCCCACTTTATCCAGAGATGCCGAATGGGATGTTGCATCACTATTTCACACCTGCCAACTCAGAGAAGTCACTGGGGGAGCTGGAAAACAAATTTTGGCAGGGCCAGGAGCATGAGAGCCATGAGGAGAGCTGCCTCAATGACAACTTCCTGGGAATGCTGGTGCATGCACGGCCCTCCTCAAGGAGACGCTGACCATCTCAGCTGGTCTGCGGGACAAGTACAAGCTGCTTGTACTCACTGTCTGGAGCCACGGCGCCTGCCTCAGCCACCTCAAGACAGAGTACGTCAGGGGCTGAGCGGGAACAGGCACCTCGCTGGGCTTTGAGTGACCCTGTCTCCCCCCGCTTCAGTGGCCAGCCATGCCAGAGGGACTCTTGCTGGTCACACTTCCCCATGGACAGATGGACTTTCCTCCATCGCATGCCGACCAGGTATGGCAGGAGCTGGAAGTCAGGTAAGACACACGTCTCATGTCTCCGCCATATCTTACCTGACTTCCAGCTCCTGTCATGCCCAATAAGGGGAGGAGAAGAGATGGCAAGGGAAGCCCCATCTTGCTCCATGCATCATGTTTCTCCACCGTCCCACCCCACCCCACCTGCCACTCCCCCTCGCCATCCGAGATCGCCAAGACAGATTCGGGGAGTTGAATGCACTGCCACTACCCGGGAGGAGAAGAACTTCAAAAATGGGGTCTCTCACAGTGCCTCCTTTCTCTCTTCTTCTCCTGAGTGGCAGCGATGCATCAGGCTTACCTAATATGCTGCTGATCTTGGGTGGCAGTGGTAGTATTGTAATATATATATTACAATACTAGATGCATCATAGTACTGCCCTTTTTACATAAACATCATAGTAAGACATACACTCTTGATATACTTATTCGAAGAGATAGAGAAATCCACAAAGGAAAACAGTCCTATACAGAACAGCATTATTAGGAAAGCTTGAATTTCATAATAACTGGAAAGAGTGATTTCACGTAGGGTTGAAATATTGATTTGTTTCACTTTGCTAAACTTCAAAAACTAAAAAAAATCTTACCTGTTTGCATTAAGTAGCTAATTTTAAACAGTTTTTGCAATCAATTGTTGATTTCCAGAAACATTACTGACATTTATTGAAATAAAATCATAACATGTGAAAATATTATTCTACAACTTGCTTCATACTTTACCTATATAGGACAATAGAGATTAGTTGATAAACCTATTGCGAAGGAGCTCGCATAGCTCAATGAAGCTATGCCATGCAGGGCCACCCAAGATGGACAGGTCATAGCAGAGAGCTCTGACAAAACGTGATCCACTGGAGAAGGAAATGGCAACCCACCACACTATCTTTGCAATGAAAACCCCATGGACAGTACCAAAAGGAAAAAAAGATATGACACCAGAAGATGAGCCTCTCAGGTCGGAAGGTGTCCAATATGCTACTGGGGAAGAGCAGAGGGCTAGTACTAGTAGTACCAGAAAGAGTGAAGTGACTGGGCCAAAGCGAAAAGGACACTCAGCTGTAGATGCATCTGGTGGTGAAAGGAAAGTCCAATGCTGTAAAGATTTTTTCTCCATACGGACCTGGAATGTAAGATTCACAAATCAAGGCAAGCTGGACGTGGTCAAACAAGAGATGAAAAGACTGAACATTGACATCTTAGGAATCAGTGAACTAAAATGGACAGGAATGGGTGAATTTAATTCAAATAACCATCAGGTATACTACTAGGTTACAATCCCCAAAATGACAGAATGATCTCCGTTCGAATTCAAGGCAAACCATTCAATATCAAAGTAAGCCAAGTCTATGCCCCAGCCACTGGTGCTGAGGAGGATGAAATTGACAGGTTCTCCGAAACCCTACAGCACCTTATAGAATTAACACCAAAAAATGATGCCCTTATCATCATGGGGGATTGGAATGCTAAAGTAGGAAGCCAAAAGATAACCAGAATAACAGGCAAGTTTGGCCTTGGAATACAAAATGAAGCAGGGCACAGGCTGATAGAATTCTGTCAAGAGAATACAATGGTCATAGCAAATGCTCTTTTCCAACAATCCAAGAGATGACTCTACACATGGATATCATCAGACAGTCAATACAGAAATCAGATTGATTATGTGCTCTGCAGCCAAAGATGGAGAAGCTCTTTACAGTCAGTAAAAACAAGACCAGGAGCTGACTGTGGCTCAGATCATGAACTTCTTGTTGAAAAATTTAGACTTAAATTGAAGAAAGTAGGGGAAAGCACTAGGCCACTAAGGTATGAACTAAATCATATCCCTGATGAATATACAGTAGAGGTAAAAACCAAGAGTTAAACTGAAAATAATGCAAGATACTCGTGAGAGAGGTGGTCTTAAACTCCCAAACCTTCGACTATATTATGAAGCAACTGCATTGATACAATTAAGTGATTGGTTTGGGAAAACTAAGACTGATTTGTTGAATATAGAAAGCCATGACCTGGTTTGGGGTTGGCATGCATACCTATTTTATGATAACAAAGTGGACAAAGTGTTCAATAGTCATCTACTCAGAAATGCCTTGTTGAGAGTCTGGAGAAGGCCCCGAATTAATTGGGATTACAAGATTCCGTTTTGGCTGGATCTTGCTGATACCATGCGGAATACAAATATTAAGTCACTCGGGGGTTTCTTATATAAAGAGTTACTTTACTTTGAAGAGGGCAGGTGGCGATTGAAGATTTTGGATATGCTGTTGGAAGAAGGGAAATCGTTGACTTGGTTGCAGTACAATCAATTACAGATGAGATGGAAAGAAGATCAACAAACTGGTTTAATGGAATATGAAGTAGAATTGGTTGAACAGATAAAGCGGACAGGTCCAATGCATATTAAGAGAGTTTATAATGTTCTGTTAGAAAGGGATTCAGAAAATGAGCTAGTTAAAGATTGTATGATTAAATGGGCACAAAATTTCTCTCAACCAGTTATGATGGAAACATGGGAAAAAATATGGGTTCAGAATGTTAAATTTACACAGTCACAAAATTTACGAGAAAATTTTTATAAATGTTTTATAGATGGCATTTAGACCCCAAGAAATTGTCTTGTATGTACCCTAATGTGCAGCCAAAATGTTGGAGATGTGATTGTTTAGATGCTACATATTATCACATCTGGTGGACTTGCAGGAAAGTGAGGGCTTTTTGGATAAAAATCTGGTGGGTTATGCAAAATGTTTTAAAGAAAAAAATACAATTTTCTCCGCAATTTTTTCTATTGGGTATAGTTAAAGACTTTACACTGGGTGAAACTAAATTGATTTTGTATATGGTGACAGCAGCTAGGTTGCTGATTGCCCAACATTGGAAGAGTGATGTTTTACCGACCATTGACCAATGGACCCAGAAGATGGCTGGATTTGCAGAAATGGCAAAGGTTTCAGCTTTTTTAAAAGACCAGACGCATGAGAAGTATATACAGGAATGGAAATTATGGATTGAGTATGTACAGAATAAGTATCAGACTAGAAAATATTATATCGCTTTTAGCTGAGATGATTATGTTAGTATGTTAGTAAATATAGAAAAAAGATATGGAAGATTGAATAACATATATATTGTTTGGGAATATTAATATTGCATATAATGGAAGTCAAGGGGGGGAGGGAAGAGGGAGGAGGGGGAGGGTTAGGGTGGGGATGGGATGGAATTATATATTGTTTTTATATGTATCTTATAATGTTGGGCGGGGGGGGGAAAGGGGGAAAATTTGTATTGGTAAAACTTTTTCAATAAAAAAAATATATATACAGTAGAGGTAACAAATAGATTTAAGGAATTAGATCTGATAGACAGAATGCCTGAAGAACTATGGACAGAGGTTCACAATATTATACAAGAGGTAGCAACTAAAACCATCCCAAAGAAAAAGAAAGGCAAGAAAGCAAAATGGTTGTCTGAGAAAGCTTTGCAAATAGCTGAGGAAAGAAGGGAAGTGAAAGGCAAGGGAGAAAGAAAAGATTCACTAGGTTGAATGCAGAATTCCAGAGAATATCTAGAAGAGATAAGAATGTATTCTTAAATGAACAGTGTAAAGAAATAGAAGAAAGCAATAGAATAGGAAGGACCAGAGATCTCTACAAGAAAATTGGAGTTATGAAGGGAACGATTCATGCAAAGATGGGCATGATAAAGGACCAAAATGGCGAGGACCTAACAGAGGCAGAAGAGATTGAGAAGAGGTGGCAAAATTAGAAGAACTATACAAGAATGAGCTTAACATCCCTGATAACCATGATGGGGTGGTCACTGACCTCGAGCCAGACATCCTAGAATGTGAAGTCAAATGGGCCTTAGGAAGTCTGAGGAACAACAAAGCTGGTGGAGGTGACAATATTCCAGCTGAGATATTCAAAATCTTAAAAGATGATGCAGTAAAAGTGCTACACTCAATTTGCCAGCAAATTGAAAATTTGGAAAATTCAATAGTGGATAGGATTGGAAAAGGTCAGTTTACATTCCAATTCCAAAGAAAGGCAATGCCAAAGAATATTCAAACTATCACACCATTGTACTCATTTCACATGCTAGGAAGGTTATCCTTAAAATCCTACAAGCTAGGGTCCAACAGTATGTCGATTGAGACCTACTAGAAGTACAGGCAGGATTTCGAAGAGGCAGAGGAACTAGAGTTCAAATTGCCAATATATGCGGGATCATGGAAAAAGCTAAGGAGTTCCAGAAAAATATCTATTTCTGCTTCATTGACTATGCTAAAGCCTTTGATTGTATGGATCACAACAAATTGGGGCAAGTTCTTAAAGAGATGGGAGTATCAGATCATCTTATTTGTCTCTTAAGAAACCTATATGCGGGTCAAGAAGCAACAGTAAGAACTGGACACAGATCCACTGATTGGTTCAAAATTGGGAAAGGAGTGCGGCAAGGCTGTATACTGTCGCCCTAACTATTTAACTTATATGCAGAGCACATCATGAGAAAGGAGGGGCTAGATGAATCAAAAGTTGAAATTAAGATTGCCAGGAGAAATATCAACAACCTCAGATATGCAGATGATACCACTCTAATGGCAGAAAGTGAAGAGGAGCTAAAGAGCTTCTTGATGCGGCTGAAGAAGGAGAGTACAAAACTTGGCTTGAAACTTAAAATTAAGAAAACTAAAATCATGACATCTGGCCCTCTCAATTCCTGGAAAATAGATGGGGAAGAAATGGAGGTAGTGACAGATTTAATTTTCCTGGGCTCCAAGATCACTGCAGATGGGGACTGCAGCCAAGAAATTAAAACACGCTTGATCCTGGGGAGGAAAAGTTATGGCAAATCTAAACAGCATACTAAAAAGCAGAAACATCACCCTGCCAACAAAAGTGCATATACTCAAGGCTATGATGTTCCCAGTTGCAATGTATGGCTATGAAACGTGGACCATAAGAAAGGCTGAGCACCAAAGAATTGAGACCTTTGAACTATGGTGCTGGAGAAGACTCCTGTGAGTCCCTTGGACTGCAAGGCAATCATACTGGTCTGTCCTAGAGGAGATCAACCCTGACTCCTCTTTAGAAGGCCAGATCCTGAAGATGAAACTCAAATATTTTGGCCACCCAATGAGAAGGAAGAACTCACCGTGAAGAGCCTAATGCTGGGAAAGATTAAGGGCAAAAGAAGAAGGGGATGACAAAGAATGAGGTGGCTGGATATAGTCACTGAAGCAGTAGGCGTGAGTTTAAATGGACTCCAGAGGATGGTAGAGGAGAGGAAGGCCTGGAGGAATGTTGTCCATGGGGTCGCAATGGGTTAGACATGAGTTCACAACTAACAACAACTATTGAATAAGTTACTAAAGATTTCAAAGGGGAAGGAAAAAAATGAAAGAAAAGTTTCATTTATTAAGAGTTTCTCTTAATAAGTTGTTCCCTGTTGTTTAGCTCCGGCTTAAAAATAATTATGTAACATTTGGGGAAATATATGCAGCCCAGCAATCCAGCACTGGAAGCCAAAATAGAGAAAACCTCCACAGCCACCATGTATTTGCCTTTGGTGCTCAGGTAGGAAGGAACAAAAGAGAGCCATACACTGCAGAAGATCAGCATGCTGAATGTGAGACATTTGGCTTCATTGAAACTACTGGGAAGTTTCCTTGAGAAAAAGGCTACTGTGAAACTGGCAGCCGCCAGAATGCCCATATAGCCAAGAACACAATAGAACATGGTAGCTGAACCTTCATTGCACTGCATTATCATTTCCTCGGTTTCTGAATGGTTATCAATTTCAGGGAAAGGAGGATATGCAAAGAGCCACACCATACAGATGCCTGCTTGAATCAGGGAACAAGAAAGAACAATGGAGATGGTCAGGCCTCTTCCCACCCATTTCCTCATTCTGGATCCTGGCTTGGTGGCCATGAATGCCAAAACCACAGTGATGGTTTTTGCCAAAACAGAAGACACAGCCACTGAGAAGATGATGCCAAAGGTAATTTGTCGTAGGAGACATATTACATGACTTGGGGCAACAAGGAACTGCAGTGAGCAAAGGAAGCAGAGGAAGAGGGAGATGAGCAGAATGTAGGTGAGGTTTCGGTTGTTGGCCTTGACAATGGGAGTATGGTGATACCTCAAAAATGCTGACAGCACCAATATTGTGCAAAAAGAAAAAAAGAGAGCCAGAATAACTAGACTTCTTCCCATTGGTTCTTCATAGGATAAGAAAGATATTCTCTTTGGAATACATGAATCTTGGTACTTGCTTGGATATTGGTCTTCTGGACATTCGGAACAGTCATCCATATCTGTAAGAGTTTTTTTAAAAAACTTTTTATTCCTGTATTATAATTCCATTATACCTTTTATTCTATATGATTTTTCCCTATCAGCATGTCTTTGTAGTTTCTTATTGGGGCTCTACATGGGGCTCCCTTAAAGAGCACTCAGAAGCTCCAACTGGTCCAGAATGTGGCCATGTGGGTGGTTATGGGCACGACTCATTGCGCCCATGTGACACCTCTCCTGCACGAGTTGCACTGGCTCCCAGTGGTCTTTCGGGTGCATAGGACCAGGGTACTTACCAGACCACCTTCTGCCACCGATAGCCTCCCACCGACCAGTTCGCTCCCACAGAGAGGGACTCCTCAGGATGCCATCGGCCAAATTATGACAGCTGGCAACACCCAGGGGGGTGGGGTGCCTTCTCTGTGGGAGCCCCTGCCCTTTGGAACAAACTGCACTCGGAAATACGCACAATCTCCGACCTCCGAGTTTTTCGCTGTGCCTTCAAGACCCTGCTCTTCCGAGAGGCAGGGCTATCTCTATAATGGAGTTTTAAATTTGGAGTTTTTTAAATTTTTGGGTTTTTAATGAATTTTGGCCGTAAATGTAATAGTTTTAATTAATTTTTAAATTTAATTATGATGTTTGTATTGTGTTTTTATTTAGCTGTGCACTGCCCCGAGTCCTTCGGGAGAGGGGCGGTATAGAAATAAAATTATCTATCTATCTATCTATCTATCTATCTATCTATCTATCTATCTATCTATCTTATTGCTTTCTTTCAACATTTGGTATAATGGTTAATAAATGAAAATTAAGAGGCTAATAATGGGCGGGAGCTCAATTTCATATTAGTTATTTGGAATCAAATTTAATTAATAGCATAGTTTTAATCCCCAAACTCTTTTAATATGACTTTATGATTAGGTGATCAAAGATCAGTATCTACCGTATCTCTATCTATATTGTTTCTGTTCAAATTCTTTAATAAAAATTTGAATAGAAACAATATAGTTAGAGATAAATCTCTAAAGTGTGTCTTCCACTTTAGAATGAAGAAGAATTTGATTGGACAGATTGACCAAATACTTAAGATTAATCCCCAAGCCTACAGGGAAACAAAAATATTATTGGTGTTAGGGAGGCAGGTTTCAGAAATGGCTGATCAATTGTAAGTAATATTCCTGTATTACATCTTTTCAAGCAGATATACGTGAATAAAATAAAATCTTGAATTCCCTAAATTTTATTTTTGCTTTTGATTCATAATTTTTGGAGGAGAAAAACTTTCAGATACATGTGTTGAGAGGCACAGGTGTATCTTATCGTTAGCAGTTCTAGATGGGGCTCCTCTTGAAAAGTGTCTAGAAACTCCAATCGGTTCAAAATGCACAGCCTACATGGTTTTTGGCAAGTCCAGTTGTGCATATGTGTCTCCAAATTGGCTTCTGGGTACAATTTAAGGTACTTCTCACTTTTAAAGCCTTACATGGCTTAAGATCAGATTATCTGAAGGATTGTCTGTCCCTAGTTACATCCACCCAACCCACCAGAGCAGGGAGGCAGAAATTATTGCAACTTTTCTCTCCTAAGAAAGTACATCTAGTGAGATCCAGAAAAAAGGCCTTCTCCCTGTTGGCTCCCTCTCTTTGGAACATCATTCTCCAGGTCCTACTTTGACATTCTTTCAGAACTTCCTGAAGATCTGATTGTCAAAGCTTGGGGTTTGCTTTACTAGGGGGAAGGGGAGATCCTGGGGGAAAGTTTGTGATGCCAGCGGCTGGAGCCACATGGCGGTGAACCACAGTTGGAGTGCCAATCAGCTGTGTGGCTGGGGGGTAGCCAGCATGAGGCAACAGGAATACCCGACAATCAGCTGGGGGGGGGGGGCGAAGGTGTTGAACAGCTGTGAAGCCTTGCAGAGCTGATCAGAGCCACAGACAACTTCTGGGCAAGGCCTGCGCCAATGGTGGATGGGGCTTGCCTATATAAATGTGCTGGGAGAGGGATGCCCTCAGTGCTGGCTTCCTCTCGAAAGGTCTGAGGTCCAGACCTAATCCAGTCCCTCTTGGGGGGAGTGCTGGCCACACATGTCACTGAGTCGGTGCAATTAGACATGGCCCAGCATTGGGAAATGATTCGGTTTATAGTCGTGCCTACGGTGACTGAATCCATAATTTTATGATTAACATGGTTAAATAAGTGGAGTCCAACAATATGGTGGGAAGGCAGGTTCACACCATATTGAGGATTGGGACAGGTCTCTGGCCCCCGCCACACAAATCCATTCAAGGGAGGAAAAAGAAATGGGTTCCAGAGGGTCCACCACTCCATGCCTCCTTCCCTTGAGGCTAGGTAGATTTGGCAGAAGTGTTTAGTGAGGATAAATGAAATGTGTTTTCCCCCCCCCCCCCATCGGCCAACCGATTGTGCCATTGACATTCTACCGGGGCACAACTACCAAAGCCCAAAATGTACTCGACGACCTTAGTAACTGAACAACTGCAGTGATTCACTTAATAGCTGTGGCAAGAAAGGTCATAATATGGAACAAAACTCACTTAACAACTGTTTTACTTAGCAACAGAAATTCTGGGCTCAATTGTGGTCCTAGGTCGAGGACTTCCCGTAAAAGAATATAACCCAATTTCCATACTTATGTATTGATGGATCTGCTTGGTATATCCTGCAGAATTACAATATCTTATTTCATAATGTCTCTTACCAATCAGGGTTGACATCTTCCCTTTAGGACATGGAAGACAATCATAGCAGCAAAATTGTTTTCCCTCCTGCTTTCTCCTGAAATTGCCAGGGAGGCATCTCTTAGTACATAGAGAGATAGGTAATGTCTGGCCCAGAAATAGGGAAAAATATATGTATTAGCATTCTTACAATTTATTTGCATAGAGAAAAAAATATCTATTTAAAAAAATTATATGGCTCTTGATTAAGAGGTAGTCAGTTTACCAAGCAATTGATATATCTGAAATTCTTAAGCAGTAACAAGAAACTTTTAAATAAGTTCAAATCTCTCTGCAATGTGGAGTCCTTGGTGCTTGAGGAACTTCGTTGTATTCTTACAGTTGTTTATATACTCAATTAGCTAATAACTCACAATTCAAAACACATTTTACAATTAAATTATAAAAACACTTTAAAACAATGAAAATAGTAAAAAGCATTAAAACCGTAACAAACTGACTAATTTTTGTTGTGCATTTTACTGGGCAAGTATAATAAAGGGAATGTATATTTGATTTTACATGTACTGACTGCACCTAAAATAGTATTTGTACAACAATGGAAAAATGAAGATATCCCAACCGATGAAAAGATGATTAAAAAAATACTAAAATGTGCAGAAATGGATAGGCTAACACTTACAATTAAGGAAAAGAAAGAAACTGAATTTTTTTTTTACTTGGGACTTATTTTATGAATGGTTAGCTGAGAAAAACAGGAGCTAGAAACAGGGAAATATATGGAAGGACCAGTGATATAAGAAAGGTATGTTAAATCCGCTAAACAAATATTATTGTTATCATGTTTATTATGATTGTTATAACTGATACTAATGCAATGACTACTGTTGTAAACACTTTGACTATTTCTTAAATGATTTGTTTCTAGACAACACACTGTGGATACAACTGGCACTACCTGAAAGTGTGCAAAGACCTTCCTGGCCATTACTGCTGCTTCTTCCCTTAGTGACATCGCTTATAATCTTTTTTCCAGATTTATGTATCAGCAATAACATATTTTTTTAAGTAAGAGTAGGTTTGTGTTTTATTTATTCAGGTGTCGTATGACCACAATTGGGCTAAGCAAGGTGATTGTTAAGTGCATTATGCCCAATTTTACAACCTTTTCCCCCCATGATTTTTAAGCAAATCACTGCAATTGCATTTTTTAGTGCCATTGTAACTTTGAATATTCGCTAAATGAATAGCTGTAAATTGAGGACAAACGTGTATTGAATAACATCCAGATGTAATTATCTGCATTCAGGACCTACTTGGTTAAACGTTCTGTGCCAGGTGATGGCTTCATCATGAACGATGAGCTTTTTGCCCTCAGATGTCCAGGGGTTCAGTTTCCCAACTTTCACTCGATGGAAGGACTGGTTGGGGAATGTGATCCAGTTTATCACATCAAATCCAACTATCAGTTCCCTTTGCTGATCAAACAAAATCTCATCTCCAACACTGTTATTAAATGAAATGCTTTTTAGAAACCGGTGGAGCTAAACATCAAATAATACACAAAAAATTATCAGAATGTCATTAATGAGTAAAATTCCCTAATATATGTAACAGCATCTTATTAAGAAACTTCAAATATTCTGATAGGGTTACATTTTTCCCTGAATAAATTTCAAATTTCTTAAAGATCTATTTTCATCTAAAAATGGTCCCAAAATAGTCTACAGTTCTCTATTACTTTTATGTAATGCAGATCAAAAGAAACATTTTTTGTCTTCTAATGAAAACCTAATTAGAATTGAGACTCTGGAATAATTTCTGAAAGCATGGATAGCTGGTCTTCAAAGGCCTATCTGTCTTCTAGGAAGCTTCACAGAGATTAGAAGGAGTTTAAGGAAACTTGATGGCTATCAAGAATACATTAGTTCTTAATTTTCATGAGTGCTACTTCCAATTAAAATATTCTAACCTTTCAGATTATGAATGAACTATCATCATGGAATTCTGAGATTTTCTTAGATAGAGGGAGTGGGTTAAGGTTTTAACTTGGGTATTGCTATTTTTTTTTTTTTTGGCACACCTTTAAATTCATCAAGAATTTATATATTCTTTATAATCTGTTGGAGATATCTTAAAAATCATATGTCACATAATAATCCACATATATTATGGGAAAATGTCATTTGGAATTTATTTTCAATGTATTCTTTCTCCTAATGTGGATTCTTTTTACCAATATTTTTATCTTGATTTTATAATTTTTACATATTCTTCTTTTTCTTACAGCTATACTCATTATATGTAGTAGTAGAATAAATCTAATACCAATTTATTGATTAAATGAAGCAATCTATGTGCATATATAAAGACACTGAATAGATTAAAGGATGAGAGTTCAACTCTATACCTGAAATGGATGTTGAATCTGAAGATTTAGTTTTCCTCTGCACAGATTTCTTTCCTGTTTTTGTTCAATCTGCAGGGCATGTAAAGCATGAGCTACAACATACACTGCATTATATATATTGTAACTGTGTCCTGTCATGCTCATTTCAAAAAAAGCACCTGGGATGTCCTCCAATTTCTCTGTCAGAGTACAAATGTAACCATCTTTGTCATTCTCCAAGGGACTGGGAAAGGAACAATCAAATGCATGTACCCAAACATCTTTGATAAAGCCATCTTCTTTTGATGAGAAATGGTCCCTTCCCTGAACAAAGGGCTGAAATCCAGGAATTTCATTGGAATGAACTGAAAAGGATAGGGAACCATGGATAACCTGAATATCCCAGCTCCTTTGGTAAAACAGTGACGCAAGATCCATCTGGGAGGCCATGATCCACACTTTACCTTTAGGCTTTAAGGACACTAGTTCCATTTTAGGAAGCTGCAGTAGTAACCTCAAATGCAGAAGTGTTCTTTCATAGACAATCACTGCTTTGGCTTTGCTGTTCATGGAAAGATAATATGTTTCTGCTAGCCACTCTAGATCATCAGAAAAGCTGCTGATGTAAATCGGTCTTATCTTTTTTAGGAATGCAGTACAAATGCCATGAAGAGGAAACATTGAAAATACCATTCGCACAAATCTTCCATCATCATCATCTTCTTTTACAAGAATCCCAACCCAGGTCCATCCAAAGTGCAAAAGTAGATAACACAAACCTTTGTATTCATAACTTTCATCAGGGACCATTTGATAGAAGGAAAAGGATTCCCTTTGATATGGCATTGCTGGATATGACCCATATATTATCTACAGAAATTAAAAAATAATAATTAGAAATTTGGAGAATGGAAGGAAATTAATGTTTTTTCCATGGAAATAACAACTAAAACTTCCTAAAATTTAAATTAAAAATGTAAAAGTTTGTCATTGTATACAAAAATTAAAATAGCATTTTGTGTTATATCCAAATAGGCACTTCAGACTGTTTTTTTGTAATAAAATTTTTTCCAGAGGCTAGTTTTTTAGGTAAAATCCTTTAAACTGAAGAAAAAAAAATGAGAGAAATATCATCAGGTGTTATTGTTTAAGAAATAAGGTTTATGATTATAGCTGTGTGAAGTAAATGGGATTTATCAACTTTTTAAATTGATCTTGCATACTGTGAATAGTTCCACTTTTAAATAAAAATCCTTAATTCATTGTGTATTTTATGATTGCACCATTGGATTCCTTAATTTCATTTTAAAAAATATTTTATTAACTTATATGCTTTATTCACTTTATTGAAGGATAAATATATAATGTTTCTAATTTACTGAAATGTAAAAAGATCAAATATGACATAATATAATCTTGTGACTCATCACACCTCCTACCTGTGGAACTTTGTAGGTTTTCAAGATATCTCCCATGAAAAGGGAAGTTTCAGAATAAAGAGCTCCAATGACTGTGACCAGGTTGTTCTGGAAGCCACATTTATAATTCGGGATCAATCTCTTCAATGGTGAAAAGAGTTTCATTGTGGCATGATAAGTCCATGTTCCATCATAGCTGCCAAAAATATTGAAGCCCAAGGTGATGTTGGGCAAGATCTGGGGGTTTTCATTGACCTCCTTTACAGCAAATATTAAAGCTAAAATATGCTGGTAAAACTTCGTCTGGACCCTGCAATTAAAAAGCATTATAAGAGATCTAACAAAAAGTATTGCAGCAAATGTATCATCCATCAAACAATTCTGTTTTTGAATGCTACGCCTTCTATCATGTCAATGGAATAAACTTTATCACAAAATCATAACGTCACTCAACTAGTCACTTAATTAGTGAATGACATTGTGGACTCACACCAGATCAGTTCACATTTCTCAAAATATTGCCTTGTTTCTAAGTATGACTCATATTTTCTGGTTCATGCCATTTTTGGGTTCTTCGCTGTTTGTTTGTTTGTTGGTTTCTTTTCTTTTTGCAATTATAGTAGCTGAAGAGAAAGACATACATTTTGAAGTCCCATGGTCTTTCTTAGGAAAGAGATCTCAATGACAAATAATATTTTCTGCCTCTTCTTGCATTTTGAGGTCAGCACAGTGAAATGATGGCTGCAAGACCATTGAGAAAGATGACGACATAATTAAAATATTTGCCATGTGAAGGTACCAGTTAATGTCACTAATCTATGTTTTTATGTAGCGAGAGGTGTGCCATTTTTTTGTTATTGAGATTATGTTAAGAACCTATATTAATCTGACAGGGAATATATACTTTAGGTTATTAAAAATACACTTTAACTTTTAACAAATATATAAATATTTTACTTTCTAAGATTCCTTTTAAAATAAAGAAAATAGGAGTTTAATATTTAGAACTACCCATTTCAAGTTTCAGCACATCTTAAATATTCCCTGTGAAAAAACATGCTGTTTTGAATTCTTTTTCCATGATAAAAATTGCTGGCCATTTCCTTAAACATTAAACCAAATCCAATCAGTTAGTTAAGTGAGAAAAACTTCAATTAGGGAACTCATGGTTTAATCTATTTCTGCATTAGGAATAATATATCAGCTAATTTAATTCTTTCCAGAAATCCAGTGAAAATGAACAAGAATAAAAAGAATCACCATCTCTTTAATGATTAACCTGGAAAATTTATTTATTTCACCCCATACCTAATTCTATTCCTTTGTGAGATTATTATTTCAGAATACAATCTGGAATACTAAGCATTATCATGTAAACATCTTACATGGGTTCTCTTATAAATGAATGGTGGGGATCTTCAAAAAAGGTAACTGGATCTGGAGGCATGAAGACAAGAGAAGTAATAGCACCCATGATGAGGGTACCGGATTGGAAATAATTGTGAAGAATAGGGAGAGGATCATTAATCTGACAATTTTTCATAGCAGATTTGTAAACCATATCAGTTAAGAATAGGAGCAAAACAATCAAGATCATTATGCCAAAAATATGTCCACAATAGAATTTGTTGGATAAAGCTTTAGAATCTTCAGGGTTACATAAGAAGGAACTGTGCAGTCACCCACTCCTCACAATGCTTAATTTCTTCTGAAACACTGAAAGGAAGTCCTAATTACCAGGAATTATATATCAATTCACTATAACTAGCTCCAAATGGCAACAGCCAGAAATTTTTTGTACTGCTCATAAACACTAAATTTTGTTCTTGCTGCTCCATAAATATTCAATATCTGGGCTTTAAGTGCAACAAGAATCCAGAATTAATAATAGTGCTGCTAATTATATATGGAGAGAAAATGGCAATAATTACATTTTTATGTGTCTATAGCAGGGATGTCAAACTCGATTTCATTGAGGGCTGCAACAGGGTTGTGTCTGACATCAGGGGGCCAGGGTGGGTGTGGTCAGCTTGATGTCACTCACGTCGGGGGCACCTATGGTGGCCCAAGAACTCTCACAGCAAAAAGAAAGGTTCCCAAGGTCCGTTTTCAGTTGCGATGGGATCCTGCAACCCTCCAGACTTTGGGGTTTCAACCCCCCCCAGACCCCTGAAGCACTCTGCAGTGCTCCGCATGGTCTGTTTTTGCCAAAAATGGGCCCTTTTTTGGGCTCCCAAGTTGTCTATGCATTGTGTTTTTGCCCTCCCTGGCCCTGAGAAGCACTCTGCAGGCCAAAAATGGGCACATTTTTTGCAAAAATGGGACTGTTTTTGGCAAACATGGGCAGTACAGAGCACTGGAGTCCTGGAAGGGAAAAAATGCAATCCATGGACAGCTTGCAGAATTCTGCTACTATAGCCTATGTCAATAATTTACAGTTTTAGTCTTCCTATGGAGTCTATTTCTTGATCTGGTTTCTCTCTCGTAAGGTGATCAAGTAGAGCAAATAAGTATTAAAAAAACAAAATCACAGAAATGTACACCTCTCTATTTTTATAAGTGTATAAAATCATGTGTGGGGAGATGCGGTCCCATGTCATGCCCACCATTGTTGGAATTTGGCAGTTCATACGAACAGTACGAACTTCAGCTTGGTAATCATATAAGATACCCACTTTAGGCTTGGGAACCTAGGATAAGCTGTCCAGTTGCTGGCTTGGGAACTGGACAGATACCCGCACAAGGCTTTGGAACCTCAAGAAAGAAACCAAACTACAGGTTTGGGATCCTGAACCAAGAAACCCACCTGTGGCTGGTTTTGCATGGCTATCAGGTGTGCCCCCTATGGCAATGGGGTTGTTGGTTCAAGAGCCTGAACTGCTAGTGACAATCTTACCATGGACCAATGCAATATAACAGTAGTAATGATGTCTATATAAAACAAGCAAGATGAAACAATAATAGAATGCATATGATGCTGCCATAGCAACATCCTCAACATTGTCCCTATTTTTAGGACTTTATATGTCAGCAATGAAATACCAACCCTGCTTTTTTAGAGGGGTTGAAACATGCTCTTTCTAATGAGAATGATTTAACAGAGTTTTCAGAAGGTCTTTTTTTGTAAAAGCAGGCTGAAAATACCCTATTTTTGGCATTTTTACAAAAATCATCACCTTTACACTCAATTTGTGAAATATTGGAAAGCAGTAGGAGAATGAACTTTTATATTGGACAACCTTGTGTTGTTAAGTTATTACGCACAAAGCTTCACATTTCTCATACCTTTCCTTTCAGAGATATAAGAAGTCAAACTTTACCCTTTTTTACGCCACAGTCATTTTCAGCCAACTTTTCTCCAAATTATCTAGATGGATATCGCTCGTGAGAATGTTTTTATTATTTTTTTTAATAGAGTACAACAAGTTGTACAAGATGGCCTAGTGTTGTTTCTCTCGACAGAATATTGCCGGAGATATTATGTTTCAAAGTTGCTGAAACCTCAGAGTCATACTGTAGAAGGCTGCGGTATGGGGTCAAACAAATAACTATATCTCTGCAAGTATTTCATTGGCAAATGTAACACTTTACCAATGTTCATTGGGGATGTGTGTACATGTTCACACCAAATTTCATCAAAATCCGTGATGGTCAAACTGGGCACTTTTCTGAAATCAGACCACTTGACATGGAATGACCCAGCATTGGCAAAGCTAACAACATATATTCACAACATAAGTTTAACCAAAATCAAGGACGGATGGTTTCCATATATGCAATATATCAATACACCAAGGACACTGCCCTTTTTAAAAATAAACATCTTAGTAATACATATATTCCTGATATACTTATTCAAAGAAACAGAGAAACTCACAAAGCAAAACAGTCCATACAGAGCAGTATTATCAGGACAGCTTGAATTTCATAATGACTGGAGTGTGTTTCATATAGGATTAAAATATTGTTTTGGTTCACACTGCTAAACTTGGAAAACTAAAAAAAAGCCTTACCTGCTTGCATTAAGTAGCTATTTTTAAAAGCTTCTTGCGATCAGTTGTTGATTTCTAGAAATGCTACTGATTTTTATTCAAATAAAATCATAACATGTGAAAATATTGTTCTATAACTTGCTTCATACTCTGCCTATATAGGACAAAAGATATTTGTTGATAAACCTATTACATTTAATGTTTAATATTTAGTATGAAATTTAATATTAAATATTCCACTAAGAAAAATGAACAAACATTTTTTTAAAAAAGTTTTTTTTATTTTTTTAAAACAACAAACAATTTTTCTATTCTACTGAATAAGTTGCTAAAGATTTCAAAGGACAAGAAAAAAAATGAAAGAAAAGTTTCATTTATTAAGAGTTTCTCTTAATAAGTTGTTCCCTGTTGTTTAGCTCTGGCTTAATAATAATTATGTAGCATTTGGGGAAATATATGCAGACTAGCAATCCAGCACTGGAAGCCAAAATGGAGAAAACCTCCACAGCCACCATGTATTTGCCTTTGGTGCTCAGGTAGGAAGGAACAAAGGAGATCCACACACTGCAGAAGATCAGCATGCTGAATGTGAGACATTTGGCCTCATTGAAACTGCTGGGGAGATTCCTTGAGAAAAACGCTACTGTGAAACTGGCAACTGCCAGTAAGCCCATATAACCCAGAACACAGTAGAACATGACAGCTGAGCCTTCATTGCACTGCATTATCATTTCCGCAATTTCTGAATGAGTGTCAATGTCAGGAAAAGGGGGAAATGTGAGCAACCAGATCATGCAGATGCCTGTTTGAAACAAGGAACAAGAAAGAATAATGGAGGTTGCCAGTCTTCTTCCCACCCATTTCCTCATCCTGGATCCTGGCTTGGTGGCCATGAAAGCCAAAACCACAGTGATAGTTTTTGCTAACACAGAAGACACGGCCACTGAGAAGATGATGCCAAAGCTGATTTGTCTGAAGAGACATATTATATTGGCAGGTGCAATGAGGAACTGCAGTGAACAAAGGAAACAGAGAAGAAGGGAGACAAGTAGAATGTAGGTGAGGTTTTGGTTATTGGCCTTGACGATGGGAGTATGATGATACTTCAAAAATATTGCCAATACCACAATTGTGCAGAGAACAAAGACAAGTGCCAGAACAACTAAACCTATTCCCATTGGTTCTTCATAGGACAGAAAAGATATTCTTTTGGGAAGACATGAATCTTGGTCCTTACTTGGATATTTATCTTCTGGGCATTTGGAGCAGCCATCCATGTCTGTAATATAAATATGCATATACAATATATATTTGGTTTTGCTGTTGTATCATGTTTTTATGGAGTAAAATTTTGCACAGGATCCTCTAATTAATATTTTTAATAGAAATAAATTTCTATTTATTTTACTTCATTTATATCTAAGTTTGTTCATTTTCTAATGAATATTTGTGTTCATAAATGCCATTTTTAAGGAAAGATAATAAAAGATTTAACTTTACCCATTATTTCACTTATTTTCAAACTGCAACTTTAGAATATATGGATTTCAGTGCTCAGAATTTCCCAGGAAGCATTCCTTACAGTATCCATATATAGGTAATTCTTGATTTACGACTACAACTGAGCCCAACATTTCTGTTCTAAGCAAGACAGTTGTTAAGTGAATTTTGCCCAATTTTACAATCTTTCTTGCCACAATTTTTAAGTGAATCATTGTAGAAGTTAAATTAGTAACATGGTTGTTAAGGAAAGTTGCTTTCCCCACTGACTTTGCTTGTCAGAAGGTCTCAGAAGGTCTCAGAAGGTGACCACAAGACCCTGGAACACTGAAATCATCATAAATATGTATAGTTGTCTAGCATCTGAATTTTGATCATGTGACCATTGGGTGCGGCAATGGTCGTAAGTGTGAAAAACTTTGTAATTATGAATGTCATTAAATTAACTATTGTAATTTGAAGACTATCTGTATCAACCAATCTGAAAGTTTCTCAACTGTGTGATATTCATTTTTTAAAGATAGAATGATATATGTTAGAAAAACTAATTTTTCTTAATTTTGTTTTCCTTTGTTGGTATTCCCTTCCTGTCCTATTTGGTCATTTCTTGTTGTATTTTCCTTTTCTCTAGCCAATCGTACCATCGTTGCCACGTTAAATAGTATTCTGTGTCTTCCTTATCCTGTATTTCTTTAGTAAGCCTGTCCATCTCCGCACATTCCATTACTTTTTGTATTATTTTATTCTCTAATGGTGTCTCTTCCAAAAAGTGGTATATATATTAAATATATCAATAAGCAAATAAATGTGTTGTAGAATATGTAATTTATGTCATTGTCATGTTGATATGGCATGGATATTTACATGAGAAAAAAATTCTCATGTAACTCCAGAGCCCCTCAATTAATGTAATGCCACCAGATTTTCAATCCTTAACTCTTTGCTTTTAAGACTCCCTTTCAAACAATGGGGAATTCCTTATTCTACTGATATTCTGGTGAAAAATGGAAGTCTGTAATGTAGTTTGCATACTTATGGTCTATGGATCTGTCTGCTATGTACTTCATAACCATAAAATTAATTGCTTTCATATATCTATTACCCTTCTGTTTTGAAATTTTCTCTTCAGGGCATCGAAGGCAATCAAAGCAGCAAAATGGCTTCCCTTCCTGTTTTTTCCTGAAATAACCAGGGAGGCAGCTCTCAGTACACATTGAAATAGGTAATGTCTGCCCAATAAATAAAATAAGAAAGAAAATATTAGCATTCAATCCAATATTTAGAAAAAAGGTAAAACCATGATGAAGTGTTATTTAGCAAATTCTAAAGCTAATTCTAAGGATATTTTATTGTTCTTCATAATCATAAACATCAAAACTATGCAAGATTGGATTATATCTGCTGATCAACAACTTGTTTAAATAATCTGGTTACTTTGTGAAAAATTTTAAATTCAGATCATGCATCAATTCTATACATATTTCAATGGAATTCATCCAAATCTCAGACATTTCTTATTTTTGGATAATATGGACATTATAAACAAAATTAATGAATTCATTGTGATTTTTTTCTATTTCAGAAATTAGGTTCAATCAGATCAGACAATTCCTCTAAACTTTGCATACTCATAATCATAAGAATTAAAAATTAAGATAGTGAACATATTTTTTGCTCTGCATCTTTTGTACGTCTAACCTAAGAAGTAAAATGCATTGAGTATATAAAACTTTGCAAAATAATTTGCTATCAGATACAAATGTATCTAGCATATATTTTCAATCAATAGTAGCAACACTAAAATTAATTGGGTACATACGAATTACACTATCCATTACAATAATGTAAATTAGGTATATACAATAATGTATGTATGAAAATAAAAGTGATGATGTTATATAGTTGGGTAATGAAACATCTACAAGAAAACAAGTAAGATCAGAGAGTATTAAGAACTTCTCATTTCAACCCTGAGTTACAAATATTCCCATATATATATATATATGCAATTTCTTTCTAGCCAGGTTCTACCTATGTAAGCTAAGATGTTCCTCAGCCCTGGTTCTGTGAAGTCTCATTCACAACTTCTGGGCTTTTTACTTTCTAGCAGACTGCAACTCTGTGTTGCTCTGTGGGAGACTCAGATAGATCCATTTCTGTCTTATTAGACTTCGTCAGTGAGCCACACCCTATTTCAAGTGTCCTCCCTGTAAAAGGCACAATGTTTCTTTTTCCTTTTTCGTAGGCATTTCGTAGGTGTGTGTGTGTGTGTGCATATATATATATATATACACACACACACACACACATACACATACATATATATACATATATATACACACACACACACACATACACACACACACACATTATTCCCATTTCTAGACATATACACATCAATTAATAGAATATTGTAAGTCTACAATATTATTTCTGTGTTAAATTAAATATGGCTATTATTTGGATATCATCTCACAGTCTAGCAAAATTATCTACATTCAGAACCTACTTGGTTGAAAGTACTGTGCCAAGTGATGGCTTCCTCATGGATGGTGAACATTTGGTTTTCACTAGCCCAGGGATCCAGCTTCCCAACTTTCACTCGATGAAAGGACTGGTTGGGGAAAGTAACCCAGTTCTCAATATCCAGTCCTGAAATCAATTTTCCATTTTGGACAAAAGAAATTTTATCTCCAACATTATTGTTAAACGAGAGCCTTTTCAAAAAGAAGTGAAGCTGAATATAGAAAAAATATGCATTTTTTTTTAAAAAAATGTGACTACAATTAATATATAGGAGCAGTTGATACTGTATGTATTCCTTTGGTTCAAACCAGGACTTAATCCAGCCAAGAGTTCAGTAATCAATTTCCTTCAGACTTTGACTTGCTGTCAAATTCTGAGTACACTATGAAAACCATTTTCAAAGCTTCTTTGTTCAACTGGAAATCAGAAATATGATTTGAGACTTTAAAGTTACAGTCCTTTTTTTCCTTATATACAAATAAAACTGCAATATATTTTAAGAATTCATGCAGAGTCTTACAGTACTGTGAGTACCCAACCACCTTAATGACCAATTCATTTTGGTTCCCTTTGTATGGCATTAACCTTAGAACTTAGCACTCTAGAGCAGTAGCCCCTGACATTTTGGGCACCAGGGACCATTTCCATGGAGAGAGTTTTTTCATGGACAAGAGGGATTTGGTTTTGTGTGCTGCCTGCTTTCCGTGGATGAAGCTTTGCTTGTTTGTATGGCCCAGTTTCGGGAATGCCAGTCCACGGACCTAGGGTTGGAAGGCCCTGATCTAAAGTACCTCCTCCCATACCACAAATTGCTTGGCTTTCAATCTATAACATTTGTTAGGATCCTTTTGCATGCAGCTGGCAGTGGTGACAGCTTCTTCAAAGTATATACTTAATAGTAGTACATCCTATAGAATGCTTCTTATCTTATTATAGAGCAATTTCCCCTCTCTCTGATGCCCCATTGGGATGTGATATATAGTACACTCTAGACTGATATAAATCCCTTCCTTTTTGCTGTATTCATATTTCCTGCTGGACATTCATATTTTATGCTGGACATTCATATTTTATGCTGAACATTAATACCCACATCCTCAGGAAGCCCTAATCTGAGAGTTCCCAGTACGTATCTTACTCACAAGTGACACCTACATGTACCTTGATTTTTTTGTTTGCTCACCAAATAACAAAAGATAAATATAACCATTTGTAAAAGTCAACAGGTATCTGTTTACATTCAATGTTAGTGGAAATTAAGACCTAACAATTTCAACTGTTTACAAAGTTACCTGCGATGACTGTGGATCATAGAGATGCAGTGTCCTGCTACTCAATATTCTCCTGTGTGATTGTTGGCCCAACTGCATGGTATGTAAAGCATGTGCCACAGCATACACTGCATTGTATATACTGTAACTATGACTGGTCATCCTCATTTCAAAAAAAGCCCCAGGAAGGCTCTCCAGTTTCTCTTTCCCAGTGCAGACACCCTCAGTTTCCTCATTCAAAGAAGATTTTGAAAATACACAGCCAAATGCATGCTCCCAAACATCTTTTATGAAACCATCTTGGTGAGAGAATAAAGAATGGTTTCTTGTCTGAAGAAAATGCTGAAATCCTTCAACTTCATTTGAAGAAGTTGCAAAGGATAGAGCGCCTTGGAGGGTTTGGATATCCCAGGTCCTTTGATAAAAGAATGAGGCAAGGCCCATTTGATTGATCACAATCCACACCTTACCTTTAGGCTTTATAGATATTGATTCCATTTCAGGTACATATAACAACCATCTCAAATGTAGAACATAGTTATCATTGATTATCACAGCATTAGCTTTGCTGTTAATAAAAACATAGAAGGTTTCCACAAGCCATTTCAGGCCATCAGACACGCTGTTGATATAAATTGGCCTGAGTTGCTCTAAGAAGGCAATGCAGATGCCATTGAGAGAAAACTCTGAAAAAATTAATTTCTCAAAATTTGGTCCACCGTGTCCCTTTACTAGGATTCCAACCCAAGTCCACTGGAAGTGCAAAAGTATTTGAAGAATTCCCCTAAAACTGAACTTCTCATCTGGAACCATATGGTAGTAGAAAGGGATATCAGTTTTACCATCCATACTTGGGGTAGGGCCATATAGAAACTATAGAAATAAAAATTAGATAGGAACATGAAAAAGAGAAGAAATCGTCTAACAAAAGTTTTAAAATTTGTACAGAATGCTACAGTGTCTGTTTTAATTCTTTTTAGATTTTTTTTACAACAAATATATAATTATTTTTATTCTAATTAATTGCGATGTTTATGTTTCATCTGTCAGTCTATGATTTACTGAAGATTGATTACAAAAATATTGAGGCTTTTTTTCCAACTTGCAAGGGAGAACTACAGAAATCCAAATTTCAGGGCTTACTAATGGTTAACTTTTGAAACTGATCTATCTGAAACTGAATTCACATTGATTTATGCTTCATAAATACATATTATTAAATATACTTTACAGAAATATGTATATAAAAATTAAAAAAATAAGGTCTTGAAATTCCCCCTCCTGAAAATACAAAGTGTAGACAATTTATCATTAATGCATCTTACCTGTGGAACTTTGTACATGCCTAAAATATCTGCCATATCGAAAGATATTGCAGGCTCGATAGCTCCAACAACTGATATGAGTTTGTTCATGATGCCACACTTGTAGTTGGGAATAAATTGGTTCTGACTGGAGAAAAGTTCCATTGTGGCATGATATGTGTATTCTCCACCATAAGTCTCATAGATTCTGAAGCCCAAGGTGATGTTAGATAATAGCTGGAGGTCTTCATTGACCTTCTTCACAGCAAATATCAAGGCCAAAATATGCTGATAATACTTTGTAAGGATTCTGCAATGGGAATTAGATGCTACATCAAATGAAATTCTATACCTAAAAAAAGCAGTGAAACTCACTTTCTTCAAAATTATGTCTTAGACAGCAATAATCATTCTTTCATGTAAACTAATTAATGGATTGCCATTCAGTTTAGATATTGTTTTCAGTGAAATAATCACTGAACTTTCTTGGGTTCAGTTTGTAGAGATTCTCAGCTATCCAGGTCATGGTGCTTTTTCAGGAGGCAACTGGACTTTCTTGGGGGTTTTTTTGGTGCAGTTCATTATATTTTTAAGAAATTTTGCAGATGTAAAACTGAACACAGTGATTGCCCTGCGTGTAAAATGCATATATATTATAAAATACATATTGAGGAATACAATTGGGTTAGTTATTTTTTATTTTCCTGGAGAAGGCTTCATTTTAATGAATGAATTGTGGGGGGTGGAGGGGGGGAAAGCACTTTGAATTTAGCCTTCTTTAGATGATCCACTGGAAGCATGATGGTTTAGTGGTTAAAGATGCTGAGCTTGACAGCTGGAAAGCTGACAGCTTGGATTCAAGATCCAAGTGTCGCATGACAGGATGAGCTCTCATTACTTGCTCTAGCTCCTTCCCATCTAGCAGTTCAAAAGCACGCAAATGGTAGTAGATAAATAGGTATCGTTTTGGTGGTACCCATTCCATGTGCCTTGTTGTATAGCCATGCAAGCCAGATGAACACAGAAATGTCTCCATACAATACTGGTTTCTTCAGCTAAGAAATAGAGATGAACATTGCCCCCAAGAGTTGGAGAAACCTTTCCAACTGGAGAAACAAGATAGGAGAAACCTTTACCTTTACTTTTATCATTTCCTCCAAGATTATATATATATCTTGCTGAAGCCACAGCAACACTGAAATTTACAGCATCACAAGTATGTCAAGCTGAATGAATAACTCTTCATGGTGATATAAATATGCTAAGTTTAAATGTTAAAACTTGCTAGAAGGAAAATTTAGGGGGAAAAGAATGCTGATTTTACTAAGTAACACTAAGAAGACATCATCTACCCACTCCAAGAGCATTTTCTTGTACTTTTCACTGAAACAAATTATAATATATCTAAAAATGAATAGTATTATTCTTTTAGTTATATACTGTATAATTTTGCTATAACTCTCATCTCAAAGCGAGGGGAGAGCTTCTATATTGTCAAGATCTGATTATAAAAAGTTGAATGTTTAGTTTGATTCCCCCCCCCCTTTGATTTAAGGAATATGCATTATAGTTGTGGGTTTTCTTTATAGAGCACAAAGATATAATTATTTGAACAGTATCAATACTGAATCTGCATCAATACAGCTATTTGTGATTCATAACATGAACCATCATAATATGTCATCTAGTGTAATATAGCCATTATCATCATCATCATCATCATCATCTCTTACAGGGGCTCACCAACAGTTGAATGATGAGGATCTTCTTCAAAGTTTTGTAAATCTTTAGGCACGAAGATAAAAGAACTAATGCCACCAATGATTAAGTCACCTGGTTGAAAATAATTATGAACAATCGGGATAGGATTTCTGATTCTGCATTTTATTATTTCACCCTGGCAAGTCATATGTGGCAAAAAAAGTAACAGCAGATTCAATACAATCATGTTAAATATTAATTTCAGTTTCTCTTATTTCCATAAAATGGTTCAGCCTCAATAGAAATAATTGGAATTGATTCATTCTGTGTTCTTCACATAACTCCCATATTCTGTTCTGAATCTTAGAATAAAATTAATTCAGAGACTATGTTGATAGTGATCTTATCCACCCATAACATTATTTTTAAAAACACATGAAATATTTAAACTATCCACCCACCTCTACGTTCTTTGTAGAAATAAATTGGTAATCTTGCCTTTGAGAAGCAGCAAAATTAATAATAGTCTTTTTGATAATTATAAGAGGGAGACAAAATTGTGATCTTTACATTTAATGTCTCTGTGGAATTAAGAATATGTTTTAAGTTCTAAAGACAATATTTGCATTAATGAAATGGCAAGGTTGGAATGAGTTGCATAATTTTTCACCAGATAATAAAGGTAAATGCCATTTGTCAACATGCAAAATATATAAATAAAATATCTGCATCCCTGTATAGAAAACTATAACAATCAGGCAGAGTAACTGTCTATCAAACACCAAAATACTGTTTTCTCCAAATAACCTCAGAGAAAAAAATTGTTATCAGATTTTAAAGTTTCCACCTTATATACCAAGGGAGCCCTACCTAAGGGTATTGCAGTAGTTCAGACAGAAGTTAGTAATGGATATTTGGACTAGAAGCAAATATCCTTGGCCAATTTCAACCTATTTGAAACCTATATTAGCTACATTTGGCAAGGCTTCCAAATTTAGCTTGTCTACTTCATCAAAATTCATAAATTAAAACTTAAATCCTCCAAGAGTCATAGTTGTTAGTGAAATAATGGAGGCTGGGTCAAACCAGATGTGAAAGGTTTTATATTAAACAATTCACGTGACAGTTATGGTGATCATATTTTCTTGGAAAAAAAATTATGGCCAAACTTGAAACTGAGGCAAATCTAAAATAGGGTCATATTTTTAAAATTGTTTATGTTTATGATTTTGCATTACAAAGGAAAATGAAAGAGCAAAACCAATAAAAAACTTTGCAAAAGTACATACTCTAATAAAAATATCTAAAATCAAAGAGTATATCATATATCGTGCATTAAAAAGATAATTCAGTTTCACATGAATGTGAAAGACTATGCATTAAATGATAAATATATGATAAAAGTTAAAGAGAAAAACTGAGTTCTTGAAAAATAAATTTAATGCACTGCTTTCTAAAATAAAGAACATTCTTCATAATAAGAGACACATAGGCACTCTAGTCATAGTGAACATAGGTTCCAGAAACAAATTTATACAGGTAGTATTTAACTTACAACCATCTGCTTAACAACAATTCAGAATTATGACAACCTTGGAAAAAGTGATTAACAATTTGTCTTCAAAATTAAGACCATTGGATCATCCACAGAGTCATGTGATCATTGTCTGGATGCTTGGCAACCAGCTTGTATTTATAAGAGCTTGGGCATGTAGTTGTGATTTGCAACCTTCTCAGCTGGCTTCTGACAAACAAAATCAATTTGGAAAGCAAGGTTCATTTAACAACCATGTGATTCACTTAACAACCATCTAATTTTCTTAACATCACAGAAAAAATGGTTGTAAAATTGGTCACATGATAATTCACTTAACAACCACATTCCTTAGTAATCAAATTTTTTCCCAATGTTAGTTGTAAGTTGATAGAAAGATTATATATTAAATTAAGAAAGTTCTGATAAAAATGGACTTACTAATTTGCCAGGTTAGATTTCTGCTTCTGAGCCATTAACTCATTTTCCATGGTTTGAGCAATGGAAGGATGGAATCAGCCATCTTGTTTGCAACTGTGATGACTTTTAAAGGACACTAAGTTTGCAAAACTCCTTTTCTAATCACATTTAGAAATGGTCTATTATTCACTCTAAAACTGTTAGAGATCTTCAGAATGACAGATTTGAAAAGTCTTCATTGTGTGATTTTATTTTCAGCACTGAACAAAAGAAAATTAATTACTAACTGAAGAGTTTAAAGGATTTGAAATAAACAGCAAAAAGCTAAATAACTGGATTAATAATTCAGATAAATTGGGAATATTTACTTTTACTATAAATTTTGGAAATAATTATAAAATAACTCGGAAAAATGTAAGCGATCATTTTACAAAAACAGCTAATGATGATTTCTTTCATTTTCTTTTTTCTTTTCTTTTTTCTTTCTCTTTCTCTAAGTTTAAATAATTTTTATTAAAGACTATAATTACTATAGTAAATACTAATACACATTAAAAAAGAAGAGTAGAAAGAAAGTAAAAGTACCAAATAGAAATGTAGAGAATAGAAAAGTACGTTAAAATAAACAAAGAAGTGAATTCCAACCTTCATTAAAACAAATGTAAACAATGTTAAAAAGTTTTCACATTCTCTTAATTTGCTAATTTCTTTTGTATATCAAATGAGACCTTTTATCATGTTATTCTTGTAGTCTGAATTTGTAGATCCACAAGTCTCTAATACATGACACATAATTATCAAGCAATTTCTGAATATTCTTAAGAAAAGAAGTATGTGAACTTAGTGCCCATTTTAAAGGTCCTGAGAACAGTGTGAGCAAGATGGCTATTTCTTCATCTCTCAGAAATCAAAACCACCAGACACCTTTTGTCTCTCAGTCACCTCATGAAGATCAATTGTTTGGACCAATTTCGCATCATCTTTTATCCAGAGTCCAGTATTACTCATCTGTTGTGCTGCCTGTCCCTGTTCAAAGAAATATCAGCAACTTGGAGTAAAATCCTATGTCTCTGTAAGATTTCTTCATCTTGAAGCTCCCAGTCCACTTGAGCTATCTGTGAATTAAGAGTATGTTTTGAAGCATGGGCTTTGCTATTTGCTTCCTTATCTAATTTAGTGATGTAGTTTCCCATTAGAGACTTTAATTCTTTTTGTTTGCTTCCAAGAGCTGGTCAAATATAGCAATAACTGTTTGTGCTGTCAGTAGGCAATTCTTGGCAACCAAATCCAAGCCTTCTTTAAAATTGCTCTTAATATTATCCTTGTTCTCCCCTCTGTCCCTTAATGGACTCTCAGTTTCCAGCAAAAAATAGTCATCCTTCTCCCACTCAGGCAAGGAACAGGGTTTATTTACTGAGGTTATGAGGGGGGAAAGAGAGAGAGAGAGAAAAAGACTTACTTGCAGAATCCATTATTTAAAATAAGTCCTTTATCTTTGGTTGTCTGTGTTTGGAGTTTCCTCCCAACTATGATTCCAATTTATTATAGATGGACGCTGGCAGGCAATCGAGTTGATTAATTAACTACAACTTTGTTTATTGGAACAACACAACCATTAACAGCACTATTACATCAGCTAACTCAGATAGGAACCCTTGCGATCTGACAGCCCTTATATACTGCTGGCTGTCAGCGTCTTACCCAATCAGGGACTCCCAATCTCCCGCCAGAATAGCGCCTCCCCTGGCGGCAACGGCTATGCATGCACCAACCTGTTAAGACATAACACTCCTTGCCCCCCGTATGGTGCATGGACGGCGCCGGCTCCTCCCCGACCAACATAGGCAGGGGGCTGTCAGCTGTTGGGGGTGTAGGTGCTGGTGGCTCATTGGTGACTCGTGGAGGTGGATCGGGGTCGCCGACTTCTATGTCATTGGAAAACGGCAACGCCCTCTCAACAGGTAAGTGCACCGACTGCTGCAACGATTGCTGCTCCTGGCTGCTCACCTCTGTCGGTTGGCCTACTGGAGGGGGTGATACTCGTGATCCATGTACCAGGGGGTCCCGTAGATGCCGGGCGCGCAACTGATCCACATGGCGCCGCCAGGTGCGACCACTGGCCACTATGACAGTATACAAAAGCGGGCCCATCACCCCTGAGACCGTCCCCATCACCCAACGGGGATCCCCAGAATAATTCCTCACATAAACGGTGTCCCCAGCAGAGAAAACCCGAACCCCTTTAATGGCATCTGGAGGTGTATCAGGGAAATAATTGGGATGCAGACGGTCCAGCACAGTTCATAAGCAGCGACCCATGAGCATCTCTGCCGGGGAGTCATTGGTAATCGGGCAAGGGGCAGAATGTTGAGTTAGGAGATAGGTAGCCACACTGGCCTGCCAATCCCCCATTCCCAACCTCAAGAGGGCCTCCTTAGTTGATCGCATGGTCCTTTCAGCCTGGTCATTACTGGCCGGATGGAACAGAGCGACAGGTGCATGACGAATGCCCAGTTTTGCCAAAAAACAGTGGAAGGTGGCAGAAGTAAATTGGGAGCCATTATCGGAAACGACAATGTCAGGCAACCCATGGGTTGAGAACAGGCTCCGCAAGGCCCACACAACGGCGTCCGCAGTGGTGGTTGTCATGGAAATAACCTTGACCCAAGTGGAGTAAGCATCGACTACAACCATAAAGGTCCTCCCCTGCATTGGGCCCGCAAAATCAATATGTAGGCGGGACCACAGGTTGCTGGGAATGTCCCAATCCTGGGGAGGTGCAGCAGGAGTGACTGCCCTAGATTCTTGGCACCGGGAACACCCTGACACCTACTGTGTAATGTCATGATCTAACCAGGGCCACCACACATAACTCTGCCCCAAAGCCTTCATTCGGGCAATGCCCAGGTGACCGTCATGCAAAGCCGCCAAGACAGCCTCCCACAACCCAGATGGTACAACCACTCGCGGGCCCCATAGTAAGCATCCCTTAAACATGGTCAGTTTGTGCTGCCAAGCTTTAAAAGGCAGGAAGTCCTCAGCAACCCAACCGAGAGGCCAACCTCTCCAGACCTAGTCCAGAACATGCGACAAAAGTCCATCCTTTGAAGTATGCCGGGCAATGTCTGCGTCTGTAACAGGAAGACGCTGGTCGTCGATCAGCAAAACGGAGGCTACAGGTGCAGGATCCTCGACCCCCAAGGGGAGAGGGCAAAGGCTGAGAGCATCCGTGTGACCCATAGCTTTGCCTGGACGATGCAAGAGTTTGTAATGGTAGGCATTCAGGAACTCGATCAAGCGGGTCATGCAAGGTGATACGATCTGGGGAGTCTCCCTGTCCCTGGCAAGGATGCCCAAAACATCCTTGTGGTCCGTGACAAGGACAAAGGAACGGCCATACACATAGTGGTGAAACCTCTTAACACTGGCCACTGCTGCCAAAGCCTCCTTGTCAATTTGACTGTACTGTCACTCAGTTGGCGACAAGGTACAGGAATAATAAGCAATCGGGGCTTCCGTCCCATTTGTCAGGAGGTGGCTAAGGACAGCACCAATGCCATACGGGGAAACATCACAAGCAAGAGTCAGCGGAAGCTGGCTATCGTATTGAACCAAGACATTTGAGGAAGTCAATAAGTCTTTAACAGCGGCAAAAGAAGCAGCTTCCCTCCAGCCCCAGGACCATGGTGTCTGAGATTTAAGCAGGTGGTGGAGAGGATCTGCGACAGAAGCCTTATGAGCCAAAAATATACAATAAAAGTTTAGAAGGCCCAAGAAAGCCTGCAGTTCAGCCTTAGACCTAGGAGGCGGGGCTTCTGTGATGGCCTGTATTTTAGCCGGGGTAGGATGAATCCCCGCGGCGTCAATTAGGTAGCCTAAAAACTCTACCTGTGAGGAGCCCAGCTGACACTTTCTGCGCTTGAGTTTAAGACCAGCACAGCGGAACTTAGTCAGGACTTTGCGCAACCTGTCCATGAGCACGAGATAGTTTTTCGCCGAGACGAAAACGTTGTCAAAATACAGGATTACTCCCGGTATGCCCTGCAATAATCGCTCTACCAGACTTTGGAAAATGCCAGGAGCAACGCATACATCGAATTGAAGGTGGTTGCATTTAAAAGCGCCGCGGTGTGTAACTATGGTTTGCACTTCCACAGTGGCGTTATCCACTGGGAGCTGCTGGTAGGCTTGCACCATATCAAATTTGGCGAAAACCGACCTCCAGCCTAAGGAATGGAGCAACTGCTGTACTATAGGCACAGGATAGGGGTTTGCCTGTAACGCCTTGTTTAGCGTCGCTTTACAGTCAGCGCAAATACGAATAGTGCCATCCGGCTTGGTGGGAATAACGATAGGTGTTTCCCATCTAGCATAATCCACTTGGCTAATCAACTTGTCTAGTTCCTGATCCACCTTGGGTCGGAGTGCCAAGGGAACTCTACGTGGCTTGAGCCGGATAGGGGCAACACTCTAGGCTAAAGGAGGCCGGAGTACCGATGTAAGTGCCGAGACCTTCGCTGAATATGTCAGCGAACTCATCCATTAAAGAGGCAAATTTGTCCCCATCACTTCTATTCACCCCACTCACCACCAGGCCTAGAGCATCAAACCAATCTAATCCTAGTAAGTTGGGTAATGACCCGCTAACTACAATAACTTGCAGCCGACCATGGAAATTCTTATGTTGGACTCTAACCTTCCCACTTCCCAAAATGGGAATGCTATTACCCTGATAGTCCGGCAGCCTCATGCTGCAAGTGCCAAGACGCCTCTTCGCCATAGTGGGCACCAAACACTTAAAGGTGCTCCACGAGATGAGAGACATTGAAGAACCCGTGTCAACTTCCATTTTGCATGGAATGCCCTTGATTAACACGGTGAGGAATATTTTCTTCATTAACTTCCCCCTGGCCTGATTAATCACTACCTCAGGGCTTTGCTTATTATGATAGATGGTGAAGCACTCCCCCCCAGTTGGGTGTGATCTGCCAAATGGTAGGGGCTCCCGGAGTGAAGGCCTATCAGGATTTGTGGTAACCGGTTGGCTGGCTCGGCAGATCTTAGCTAGGTGCCCCTTTCTGCTGCAACGCCTGCACTCCACATTCTTAAAACAGCAGGCAGACCGGCTGTGGTTCCTGCAACAGCCAGCACAAGGAATCTGAGCCTTTTGCTTTTCGGTGTCCCGCTCCTTCCTTGGTGCTGTCTTCAAATGGCTCACTCCGTCATCCTCCGAGGAGAGGTCAGATTCGATGTCATCATGATGGACAGCTGCAGCCTTCCTCGCCGCAATAGGGCTGGACGCCTTCTGCATCTCCATCGATGACTGATCCGACAATTTGGACGCCCGGGCCTCATCGATCACCGCCCACAATGTGGCATCCATTCTAGCCAGTAATCGTCACTGCAAATTGAGGTCCTCACCCCACAGATCAATTGATTCAGCAAAATGTCGTCTAAATCTCAGAATTCACAATACAAGGCAGCTGTCCATAATGCTGCCATGTATTGATTTATTGTCTCTCCCTCAGCCTGGTAACGGTGGCAGAAAGCATAGCAACGGGCAACACAAGAGGATAATGGCGCGTAGTGCCCCTTCAATTTGGCCATCAAAGTTTTCCAGGGAACATCTTGGACCCTCAGTGGTGCTAATAAACCTTGGGCTGTCTCGAACATATCATGCCCGCAAACACTGAGGAAAACTGCTTGCTTACGATCACTAGGGAGGGCCTTATAATCATTAGCGGCTAAGAAACAGTCAAACCTGTCCAAAAAAGAATCCGAAGTCTCCTGAGCCTGGTTAAACGGGGCAAACATCGTCAGAGTGGCCATGACTGCAGTGCGCTTGCCTGAGGCCCCTCGCTATCAGAGCTATGCCGAGGAAAATAGCCCAGTGACAGATAGCGAAGACACTCGATTTGCCGCCTCAAGATCCCACCTTCGTCACCAGTATTGTAGATGGACACTGGCAGGCAATCGAATTGATTAATTAACTACAACTTTGTTTATTGGAACAACACAACCATTAACAGCACTATTACATCGGCTAACTCAGATAGGAACCCTTGCGATCTGACAGCCCTTATATATTGCTGGCTGTCAGCGTCTTACCCAATCAGGGACTTCGATCTCCCGCCTCCCCTGGTGGCAACGGCTATGCATGCACCAACCTGTTAGGACATAACACAATTTATATCTTCTTTTAAGTTTTCTTTTCAAGACCCTTTTTGTTTTTGCTGCTGGCCTTTGTTTTTGCATCCTTGGGTGGTCTTAAAAAAAGGGGAAAAAATTAAAATATACTCCCACAGCATCGACAAGTGCAGATAAGTTCCGGAACTCATAATTTAAAACCTAAATCCTATGTAATCCTAAATCTAAAAACCTAAAATTACTGCTCCTATTTTTTTTAAAAAAAACTAACTTAACTAATTTATAGATATTATTAAATAAAAATAAACTATTTTCAGCCATATAAAAGTAGCTGTTACAGGAGGATAAGGAGCTCACTAAAAAGGCTGTCACACAGCAGCCATCTTCCCAATTACTCTTTTATTCAGATTCAAAGAATGTCCTTCATCACAGTTCATTGGGTCTGTTTTTGTGGACCCATCTTCAGTTTGCCATTTCTTCCCTCAGAAGCCCTTTTTTGTCTAAATTTAGTTTTTATTCATTTTTAACCACTAAAATTAAAATAATTAACTATATACAGTATATATATACATCATTGGTGGGATTCAAAATTTTTTACTATCTGTTCTGTAGGAATGGTTTGGTGGGTGTGGCTTGGTGGGCATGGCAGGGGAAGGATACTGTAAAATCTCCATTCCCACCCCACACCACGGGAAGGTTACTGCAAAACCCCCATTTCCTCTCAGGGGTCAGTCAGTGGTGGTGTTAACTGGTTCTCCGAACTTTTCAAAATGTCCACTACCGGTTCTTCAGAATTAGTCGGAACTTGCTGAATAGCACTTCTGATATACATTAAAAACATCTCTGATATACATTATCAGTTAAAAGTTGTCTCCAAGCAGCTTCCTTTATTTATTATTTATTATTTTTCTCTTTTAACATTTATATATTCACAAAGATGTGGAGAACTTTTTATATGTTTTTATGTTTAAAATTTTTATTGGGTTATAAAATAAAATAACACACAAAATATGAAAGTAAATAGAAAACGGTGAGGAGGGAGAGGGGGAAGAGAAGTTAAGAAAAGAAAAAGAAAAAGAAACATTGGTTTCCGACTCTGTTGCAGTAGAATAAGGCATTAACATCAAATCACAACTTTTTGTTTTTTCATAATAATATGAAGAAGCCATTTCTATAAAGATCTATCAATCTACTTGGTAAAACCCAAAATCAAAGTTTCATTCTTTTCCACTTCAAGCACAAAGTTCAGAAGCTGTCTCCATGTGGAAATAAAAGTACTTATATTCTTTTCTTTAATCAAAAGAGTCAATTTTGCCATTTCAGCCAACTCCATCAACTTCTGCAACCATTTGTCAATATTAGGAATCGAAGTATTCTTCCATTTTTGTGCATAAAATAGACTTGCTGCAGTCAACATATTTTCTCCAGTTCTTTTTCCATTAGACCCAAAAGGAAGAATTCTGGTTTCACCTTTATTTTTATTTTTATTTTTTTTTGTATTAAAATTCGAATCGTATTCCATTTTTTTTTTGCCTTATCGCATGTCCCCTATACATGATAAAATGTTCCTTTTGTACTTTTACACTTACAACATTCATTTGACATACTTTTACACATCTTAGATAGTTTATCTGGGGTTAAATACCAATGATACATCATCTTATAGAAATTTTCTTTTAGATTATAATTTAATATAAATTTTAAATCCTTCATCCACATATTTTCCCTTTGTTCAATCATCACATTATATCCAAAATTCCTTGCCCACTGAATCATACAATGTTTTACATATTCATTTTCCAAATTCAATTTCAATAACATTTTATAGATCTTAGCAATAATATGTTCATCATTGCCACATAATGAAATTTCCAATTCATTTTTAACAAAGGTAAATCAATAGCACTTTTTATCCAGTTTAAATCTTTCTTTCAGTTTTTGATAAATAAACCAATGGCAAACATAACCTTCTGATTCAAGCTGATATTCTTTGCTCGGCTTTAATATTGCATCACCAGAGTTGAGAGATAAAATTTTACCATACGTCAACAGTCTGGCTTTGCCACCATTTCTTTTCTAAAAAAGGCTTCCTGGGTTGACACCCAAAGGGTGTTTTATATTTATTCCAAACTCTTAGTATGGCACATCTAACAAAATGATTGTTAAGTTCAACATTAACTTTACTTTTATCATATTATAAGTAGCCATGCCATCCAAACCTTAATTCATGGCCCTCTAATTCAAGTAACGTCTTATTCTGAAGGCTCACCCATTCTTTTGACCAGGTCAGACAGCATACTTCAAAATACAGTTTCATATCTGGTAAACAAACCCATTCTTTCCTTAGCATCTTGCAGTAGTTTATATCTAATTCTTGGTTTTTTCCCTTGCCATATGAACTTAGAAATACCCTTCTGCCATTGTTTAAGTGGATTATCAGTTGTAAGTATGATGTGGAAAACATAAGCTCAAAAATAAAAACACTTTTCATATTTTTATATAAAATAATTCAATGTGTTTTGCAATTCACCAACATTGGGAAAGCTTTACTTTCACAATAACTGGAAAAGGTTCACATTAGTAAACTTGGAAAATAATAATAATAATAAAAGATGAGTTTGCATTAACTAGCTTCATTAAAAAGTCTACTCAAATTCATTGGTGATTTCCAGAAATGTTATTGACATTTATTCAAATATAACCTAACGTGTAAAAATACTATTCTACAATTCATTTCATATTCTACCTATGAGTGAAGACAGATCAGTTCCTAAATCTATTCCATTTAATGATTACATATTCCATTAAGTAAAACAAGTATCCTATTTTGATTAATGTATTATAGATTTAAAATAAGAGAAATATTGAAAAGAAATATTTTGTACACATATTACTATCTTTTTTGCTTAATAAGTTGTTCCCTATTGTTTAGTTCTGGCCTAACAATAATTATGTAACATTTGGGAAAATATAGGCAGCCCAGCAACCCAGCACTGGAAGCCAAAATAGAGAAAACCTCTACAGCCACCGTGTATTTGCCTTTGGTGCTCAGGTAGGAAGGAACAAAGGAGATCCACACACTGCAGAAGATCAACATGCTGAATGTGAGACATTTGGCTTCATTGAAACTGCTGGGGAGATTCCTGGAGAAAAAAGCTACTGTGAAACTGGCAGCTGCCAGTAAGCCCATATAGCCCAGGACACAGTAGAAAATAATATCTGAGCCTTCATTGCACTGCAGTATCATTTCCTCAATTTTTGAATGGATGTCAACATCAGGAAAAGGGGGGAATGTGAACAGCCACACAATGCAGATGCCTGCTTGAATCAGGGAACAAGAAATAACAATGGAGATGGCTAACCGTTTTCCCAGCCAGTTCCTCATCCTGGATCCTGGCTTGGTGGCCATGAAAGCCAGAACCACAGTGATGGATTTTGCCAACACAGAAGACACGGCCACTGAGAAGATGATGCCAAAGCTAATTTGTCGAAGGAGACATATTACATGACTTGGGGCAACAAGGAACTGCAGTGAGCAAAGGAAGCAGAGGAAGAGGGAGATGAGCAGAATGTAGGTGAGATTTCGGTTATTAGCCTTGATGATGGGAGTATGGTGATACTTCAGAAATATTGCCAGCACACCAACTGTGCAGAAAGAAAAAAGAAGTGCCAGAATAAGTAGACTTATTCCTATTGGTTCTTCATAGGATAAGAAAGATACTTTCTTGACAAGACATGAATCCCTCTCTTTGCTTGGATGTTGGTCCTCTGGACATTCTGAACAAACATGCATATCTGGAATTTAAGCATATAATTTTTCTGCATCATTTTCTGTGGTCATTGTTTTATCATTGTTAGGCTCGATTACGCAGTCAACCAGAAGTTCAAACTGGTTTTGGTATTTTTGTCTATCTAATCCTTTCTAATGATCTGTGATAGGCAGATTGTCACGAGTATTCTCAGGGTTGCTGCGGCTACATGATTAGCCACAAAAGAGGTATGGCCTCAATCAACCCATCCGCTGTAAGCAATTACCTGCAAGCCTTCCCTGCCCTAGATAATTGCAGGTTTGCTCACAATATAAGCAAGGACCTTTTGGCTTGCTACTTGGGCCTAGACAACCGGTCAGGCCTGATCCAGCTAGTGTTTACTGCTGGAAAAAGATTGCAGAGCCCAGCACGATGCTGTAGAAGGGAGGAGATGCAGATAAGGACTCCAGACTCCGGCTGCTGACATACTCCCACAGATGCTTGTGTTTTTGCTGTTTTTAAGCACACAAGCCAACGGTTAGGTTGTGCTGGAAATTCTTCCCCACACAGACCCTCAAGCCATGTTGGTGCTTGAACTGCTTTTATTCTCAGGTGACTTTTTTATTGTGAAGTCTTCGCTGCTCCCCTTCGTTTGCCTTGATGACGTGTCAACGCCAAAGACGTCCACCTTTGTATTACCCTTTATTTCTTGTGAACTGTTTTTGGTATTGTGGAGAGGAATCTAGGGAGATAGCCTGGCTTCACATACCCAGATAAGACTTTGCTTTTAATGTGGTTTTTAAAGGCACAGTGTCTTTTTAAATATTTTAAATTAAATTATATATTTATTCAAGGCTCCTTTGTCGGCTTTATTTCAATCCCAGTGCTTTTGCCCATGAGCTGATTCGCGGTCCGGGGTACCCCTCAACCCCACACCCCCACACAGATGTGGATATTTTATGGTTACAGATATTGTCACAGGATGTAATCTGTATCTGTAACACCTATATTCACAGCCCAGGATCTTGGAAAGCACTTGATAGATGCCAAATCCAGTGTAAACATCTGGCTGGCTGTGCAATGGACCATAATATATTTATTATCTTTAAAATAATAACAAAAAAATAAAAAAGGAGCAAAACAGAAAGATAATCATGGTAGAAATCAGTAAACTATCAAATAAAAGTGTGTAACAAATGCTTTAAAATGAAAAAAAAAGAACAAAGTAAAAATTATTATGGCACAGTATTACTAATACTTTGGTGTTCTAAGTGCTATTGCAATTTCACTTTCCACTGTTGCATTTAATTAAGGAAAGAGAGTGGAGTGGAATGGAGTGGAGTAGTGGAGACATCTTAGGATAAAATCAAATGAATGTTCATATACACAAACACAACAAAGTTCATAGTGGATAATTTGATACACATCTGAAGAATAGGGGGAAAAAATCAAGAGCATTACTATTATTTTGACCAAATTAAGGGCTTGAATCATTTTGTAAATCACATAAATAGTTTTTGTAATGATAGAAAGAGGTATATTGAAATCTAAATAGATCAATAAACGAGTAAATTGCAATGCTATGTGATCTGTTATCCAGGCAGACTCCTGGTGTGATTTTACAAAGATGAACATGATATTTACCTTTTTCAACTGAAATTTTCTCTTTAGGGCATGGAAGGCAATCATAGCAGCAAAATGGCTTCCCCTCCTGCTTTCTTTTGAAATAACCAGGGAGGCAGCTCTCAGAACAGAGTGAAACAGGCGGGGTCTTCCAAATAAATAAAGAAGGGAAATGTTAACATTCAATCAGGTATTTGATAAAAATATAAGTAAATTTCTTTCTTTTAAACTGGGAAATATTTTATCCCCAGACCATGCCAAAGTTATTTCAGTGGGACTGATCAAAACTGGTGTTTTTTACTGTCACTTCATGTCTCACTTTGGATAATATAGACATTTTAAATAAAACTAAAGATAATTTAACATATTTTTCAGGCTTATTTTTGAAATTAACTGAATCTAATCAAATTGTAAGGAATCTGAAAGGTGCTTTTTCAAAAAGTAACTGGTCTTTCTGAGGAAGAAAACATTTTGCTTCTCATTCAAGAAGTTGCATCGATTCTAACAGAATGGTGGGGGCGCTATTAGTTCTGGTGGGATGGGGCGGTAGGAAGGATCATATTTGTTGGCAGTCGTCTAGTCATTAGCACTCTCTCTGATACAACAAAGACCTGGATGATTGAAAATCTCCACAGACAAATGGTACAGAATATAATGAAACAATTTACAATAGGATAGTTGATAGGTGAAGATGATAGATCTAAAAATGATCTACAGGTACCTCTTAACCTATAACTGCAACTAGGGCTAGAATTTGCATGACTTAATGAGATGTCATTAATTGAGTTGCACCCAAATTTATGACTTTGCCATAGTTTTGGCTTCCACTGTTGACTTTGCTTTTTGGAAGCTGGATGGAAAGGTAGCAAATGGCAATCATGTGACCACAGGACACTGCAACCATTATAAGTTTGAGATCCAGTCATGAGTCATTTTTCTCAGCACTATCATAACTTCAAATAGTTGTTAAAGAAATGGTCATAAGTCGAGGACTACCTATACTCAAAAAGAATTGTGAACTGTGAAAAAAAATGCAGCGGCATCCTGAACTGTAAGCCAAGCAAACTCCAAAACCAAATAATCACAATCAAATAGACATAGTCCTCAATTTATGACCACAATTGATGTCAAAATTTATGTTGATAAGTGAAAACTTTTGCCTCATTTTATTAATTTTCTTTGTTAAGTGGATCACTGCAGTTGTTAAATTAGTAACATCATTGTTAAGTAAGTCTGGCTTTCTCTTTGACTTTGTTTATCAGAAGATCACAAAAGATGATCATATGACCCTGGGACACTGCAACTGTCATAAACAGGAACCAGTGGTCAAGGATCCAAATGCAAATTACATAACCATGGGGATGCTGCAACGGTCATAAGTGTGAAAAATGGTCACAAGTCTTTTTTTCTGTGCCTTTGTAACTTTGAACGGTCACTAAAGGAACAAACTTTGTAAGTCAAGGACTACCTCTATAGGGAACAATGACGCTGCTCTCCCACAGAATTACTCTTTTTTCTTCTCCTGTCCCATGTTAAGAACTAATGCCAAGCCCCAAACAAGGATAGGATATTTTCTTTTGAAAAAAGTTTTTTTTTTTTTTTTTAGAACACAAACATAAAACACATCTTTTCCAAAACGAAGCATTGATCTGGTCACAAATTAGTACAAATCACTAACAATTCTTGACTTCCAATTAACACAACTTGATATTTTACTCAGTTATTTCTCTAAATTATATCAATTTAACTATGCCATTATTCCAAAAACCCGTTACTTAAATCTTAGATCCTAACCAAATATCATTCCATTTTTCTCTTCCTTTTTGCTTAGATGGATATATTTTAACAATATAAATCATTACAGTTATTGTAAACATTTAAAAAATATTTTACCATTACTCCCATAATAATCATCTTCATTACTTTACTATTAATCCGGACACAATCATTTATTTCATTTTTACTATTCCCAACATAATTATTTTTACTTTTTAGCTGTTAATTCCAACGTAATCATTTTAGTTTACTGTTGAACTCATCATTATCGTCTTTATTTCTGTTGTTAAATACAATTTATATATTTCATTTTTACTGTTAATCTCAACATACTCCTCCATATTTTTGCTGTCCTATCCAGCATAATAATTTTTATTTTTGGCTGTTACTCCCAGCATAGTCATTTTATTTTTACTATTAAACCTAATATCTTTATCTTTGTTGTTAAACCCAACATAATCATTTCATTTTTGCTGTTACTTCCAGCAAAATCCTCTTTGTTTTGTTGTCCTACCCAACATAATCATTTTTGTGTTTTGGCTGTTAAACACAGCATAGCATTTTATTTTTTTGGCTATTAAACACAGCATATTCTTTTTTGTTTTTTGGCTGTTAATCACAGCATAATCATAGTTAGCTTTGCTCTTAATCCCAGCATCCTCCTCTTTTTTGTTGTTTCCATCCATTCTACATTGCTTATTTCAGTTAATCATATTTATCATTATCCTTTTTTATGACAATTTAACATTGAGACATAGTTCTTGCTTAAAACATAACTCTCGGCCTGTCGTCCCGCCCGAGCTTGCTGCGAAAAACGACTCCACATTTTGAGAAGGAGTAGCCAGAACTCTTTACTGGAACACAGCAGAAGCAACAAGGCAAAGTAACGAACAAGCCGGAAAAATTAATAAAGTCAGCGCTACAGGAGGCAGCCAGGTGGTGCTATATATAGGAACTTGGCATAAAGCAAACCTAACATCCGGCAAATA